>OZ008353.1:10532429-11095674 GCA_963931975.1 Cataclysta lemnata | reverse complement strand
AATTTGGTGTTATGAAATAGTAAGCTGAACAATGTTCTTTAATTCGGAACTAAAGATCCATTTGAAGGTGAAATCTATATGCACTACGATTGGTCGCGAAGTTTGTTGTTCTAAAATTACGGTTCTAATGACGACTACTGTTATAATAACGACTAAGTATCTAAAGGTTACACTCACACCTGTTAATATGTAACCTGAACCAATCACCTTGCGGATGTAGAACTAATGCAATTAAAACTCAAATCGAATCGCCAACTCTTCGTCGATCTAGTTAACTCTTCGATTTGCACAAAATCGAGACGAAACTTCTCCTAATCCCCGTTCCTCGCTCATAGAGCAGTATGATGAGCCGAACTTCAGGAGCTGATTACAGCTGACTGCGGACTCCGAACAAAGGGGCTTGATTGTGATTTTCGGACGATAATAACGCACGCGAAAACGGAAACGTGCTGTCAGATATTTCACGCGGACCAGTTTAATGTGGCTGCGTTCGAAAACAATGAGGAATCCATTGTTCCGATGCGTTCACATCAACTGCTGATCGTTTTTGTTGAGGAGATAATTCAATCTTCATCACCAGCCTTTTTTATAAGTTAGACAGGTAAACTCTTGCCCATCATCTTACCTGATGGTAAGTGACGATAAGGGCAGAATATGGAATCGAGCTTCACCTGGAACCCTCAATCACACAGGGCCTTCCCTGTGGATGGAAAAAATAAGGAAAAAGGACCATAACCCACCACGCTGGCCCAGTACGGATTGGTGCGACAGCAGATGCACTCGGGACCAACGGCTTAACGTGCCTTCCGAAGCACAGAGGAACTCGAGATAATAAATTATTGGTCACCCATCCAATGACCAGCCTTAGCTAACATTGCTACAATTTTCTATATTCCAAAACCTTCGAATACAATTAGTTATAAAGTTAACAAACTTTCAGGTATTCAACCTGACTGTTTTATACTAAGCGATCGTTTAGTCATAACTTTAATCCAGATATAAGGACAACTCCCAAAAGATTTGATTGACTGCCAGTAAATGTTGTTCGAAATGTAACCTTAAATACAGGGTACAAGTTCGAAAATAAAACTGTAAGCGGCCAATGCTAATGATAATTGCTCCGAGAAGCTCATTTAGGACCACTTCTTTTAGGTTCTTGGAAAAACCAGTGTTTTCTTAACAATTCGTAATCATTATATTGTTAATTTAGTTTCGATAAAAAAAAAACACTTTCTCTGATGATCTAGACTGTTTCTGATGTAATTACTTTGAGAGCTCTAAAAAATTTTTACCATCAATTTCAAGTAATGAACGCAATATTAATTATGACATAATTACCTTTGTGGAGTGAAATTCAAAGAAAGCTTGATTAATAATATTGAGAGACAATTAATTTTTGAAATTTTGGAAATTATAAGACTTAATAAAAATTTGAAGAGAAAAACATAAGGTAAGAATTCGAATGGCAAAGGTCTGGAAACTTTATTACTTTCAATCTATCATCAGTACTTGCCGTGTGGTGAAGGCCGAACGAAATACAATTGTCACCATCTCCATCTCTCCCTTGGGTGTTTTACCAGGCGACTACAAGAAGAGACAAACGATGAGTAATGTGCAACAGTATTCCTCACATTCCACCTAGCAATATAATACTGCGAATTGCGTACTTGATGGATGACTCGCTACAATATTACATAGGATCTAGTTGCCGAAACGATTGCGTAAACTAAGCAATTTTCGCTAAGGCCGGTCATTGGACGAGTGAACAAAAATTTACTATCTCGAGTTCCTCCGAGCTTCGGAAGGCACGTTAAGCTGTTGGTTCCGACTGCATCTGCAGTCGTTAATACCCACCAACCCACACTGGGCCAGCGTGGTAAGGTTATGACCTATTCTCCCTATATTCTTCCATCCATAGGGAAAGCCTGTTCCCCAGCAGCACAGTAACAGTAATCATGATGATGTATGGAAATAGATTAACCACTTATCCAGACGGGCTGCTCTTTCAATCGCATAAGAATCCATGGATGCAAAACTACTAAAAGTCCTCTTGCAAATTCATTTTAATAAAATTCAACTGGCTCCTCGGAAATCCCTTTCCATTATAAACTGTGGCGGGGCGTGTGCGCGGCCGATTCTGTCACTTATGCGGGATGAGACCCAGCGGGAAGAGATTTATTCCCGGACGGACCCGTAGCCTGTCCCCTTGGGGCAAATATTGGACACGCGTGATAAACATTTTCAAGTCGACTAATTCTGTTCGAGACTTTAAGACTTTCAAGTCTCGGTCTCATTCTTCTTCTTTGATTTAAATTCGTTAGTGTGACATTTTATATTATAATAATGGTCGCCCGCGGCTTCGCTCTTATTGAACTATTTAGTCTGCATTTGGTAACGCAAACAGCACCGAAAGATCGAAAAAATAATAATTATTATTATAAAATACTCGTACATGAAAATACCAGAATTGCCCAATTGAGGACTAACAGCTTTTCAGTTCAAGAACGGTAGCATTGTAAACGCGCTTTTCACAGTCAAAAGAGAGTGTAAGAAATATTAAGGGCCTGTTTCACAATCGACAAGTAAGTTTGAAGTAAGTTTAAGTTTACTTGGCAGTTCAATTGACATATATTACAACTGTCAAATGATCTGCGAAGTACTTAGAACTTACTTGTCGATTATGAAACAGGCCCTTAATATCGAAAAATATTTAAATGTTTCCTATATATAATGCCGAAGGAGTTTATTTCACAAGCCGCGATATAAAACTTAAGATCAAGAGGCACCTTTAAACTATACTCGTGCTATTTTAAATGGGAGAATTTGTAAGCGCTTAGCGACTCCGCTGCCGACAGTGTCATCATTTTAAATAAAATATCTAGAGGCCGTCCCTTTCTGTCTTCTGCGGCAAGTGCGTCCGTCTCGCTCCCGCTGCGGTTGGATCTCCCGTGTACGGTTAGCATAAACGGTTTATCACTGGCGGAGCGCAATCGAGCATTCGCTTAACCGCCGGCGCCGGGGGTTGTTTTGTAGTCAGTTTTGGAATTGTAAAGGCAGTACTTCCTTCTTTTTTTCATTTGTCCCTGTTGTAAAAATTTAAAGTGAAAATACAACTTTAATGAGACGCTCCTAAAAATGGCTGGCTTGTCACGCAATCAATTGATCAAAGAAATGAGTGTGTAATAGCTAGGCTACTTACGTAAGAGCTATATTTTTGCAGCGTGGTAACGGCAGAGCAGAAAGCAATTTTCACCACCCCATCTTGCCGTGTGGTGACGGCAGAGTAGAATACAATTGTCACCACCCCAAATCTCTCCCGTGGGTGTCGTACAAGGCGACTAAGGATAAATCAGTCATGAGGAATGGGCAGCAGCGTTCCTCTTATACCACCTAGCTATGTACTGCGACTTTTGTACCCGATAAATGGCAATAGGCTCGCCACCTATTACATAGGACCTGACATAGTTGGCGAAACGTGGGTGCTAGTTCACCTCTGCCTACCCCTTCGGGGATATAGGCGTGATTTATGTATGTATGTATCTCTCCCGGGAGTGTCGTACAAGGCGACTAAAGGGTTCCTCTTATACCACCCAGCAATATACTGCGATTTCCGTGTCCGATAAATAGCAATGGGAACGTAGATTTTGCATTACTGGCCGAATAATTATAATGGGGTAAGAAGAAAAATAATTAAACAAATTTGGATTTTTTATAAACACTTTATTATTTTTAAGACCACCACCAGTTACCAGGGATAGTATTCAGGGTGTACGTTATTTCTGTTACATTTTGTATTTTAAGGGTATAAGAAAACCTCTGAAAGATAGTTCAGTTCTTTCAGCATTTATTATAACTAACGACGACGCCGAAAAAAGCTCACTACACTATCTCGTACGGAGAGTAGGAGAATGGAAATCAAATAGCGGAAAGTGTGCCAGCTGTTGCAAAATTCACTCAGATGAAAAAAATAAATAACGCAAACCAGTCTTTGTTCGAGCGAACGCTCTAATAGCATAAGCCGTTCTCGGGCCGCTATTAAATTCCGAAGTTCTCGTGGAGATGCCGTGTGCTTTTGTAGAATAATATAATCAGTATAGGAAAAATATTACAAAAAAATATTTAAATATTATTTTGATGTTTATTTGAACATTATATAAAAATGTTAGAAAAGTGCCGTGTGGTGACGGCAGAGTAGAATACAATTATCACCACCCCAAATCTCTTCCGTGGGTGTCGTACAAGGCGACTAAGGATAAATTAGTGATGAGGAATGGGCAGCAGCGTTCTTCTTATACCACCTAGCAATAGCAATGTACTGCGACTTTTGTGCTCTATAAATGGCAATAGGCTCGCCACCTATTACATGGGATCTAACATAATTGGCGGAACGTGGGTGCTGGTTCACCTCTGCCTACCCCTTCGGGGATATAGGCGTGATTTATGTATGTATATATGTATGTAGAAAAGTTATAGCCGTGTGGTGACGGCAGAGTAGAATACAATTGTCACCACCCCAAATCTCCCGTGGGGGTCGTACAAGGCGACTAAGGATAAATCAGCGATGAGGAATGGGCAGCAGCGTTCCTCTTATATCACCTAACAATAGTACTGCGACTTTTGTGCCCGATAAATGGCAATAGGCTCGCCACCTATTACATGGGACCTAACATAATTGGCGGAACGTGGGTGCTGGTTCACCTCTGCCTACCCCTTCGGGGATATAGGCGTGATTTATGTATGTATGTAGAAAAGTTAATACAAAGAAAATTGTCTTTACAAAAAGTTCGAAAAATTACGGTCTTGATGCGGGAATCGCAACCGCGTCCTCTGCAATCCGGGCCTATACTACTTACTCGGCCAACCAAGGCGTTAGTAATTTGCCGAAATTTCTCTAACCTTGACACTTCGCGTTGTAAGCGGATACCCTCACAATGTAGAAATACATTTCTAACATCCAAAGCATTCGGAAATCGAACCCATGTCCTCTAAAATCCAGGCAAACGCGGGTGCGATTCCTTCATCAAAGCTATCATCATCATCATCATCATCACCAGCCCTTTAATGTCCCCACTGCTGGGGCACGGACCTTCCCTATGGATGGAAGAATATATGGAGAGAATATCTCCCTATATTCTTTGATAAAAGCTATAAATTAGTACAAAAAGTATGGTGGTTAGAAAAAGTTCTATAATTTTTGAACTTTTTCTAACCACGATTGTCTTTGTAAAGAAAATAAAGCTAAACAGAGTCGACACGGATGGCCGAGTAAAGCGTCTGCCCAGATTGCAGGGGACGCGGGTTCGATGCCCGCATCAGTACCTACAAATAAGTTTTCTAACCACTTGATTTGTCCAGAAAATAAATTTGCTGCTGCACTGCTGCCCATTACTCATTCACCTCAACTTCGGCTTAAATAAGCGTGATTTATATATTTATATATCTCGTCATCTCGTCTGGCAGAAGAGAGTAGAGAAAGAGGACATACTGGGCGGTGATTATGATTATATATATGATACGATTATAACAAAAGAATAGCGCACTCAGCATTATCAAGCCATACGCCACTAATACGATTTCCAAAAATTCTCAGAATATCGACTAACAGGCTTTAAAATCTTTAAAGGGTTTACTTTTACCTTTACCTTTAGAGAGCTTCAAAAGTATATTAAACTTGTTTAGCCTCCACGTCACTTATTAATTCTTTTAAGGATTTTTTTACTCTTGATGGAAAATCCTGAAAGAATATCGTCGCTACATTTCAAATTCAAATTAATTTTTTTATTGCATTCCTTATGTTGTGCAATAGGTGTTATTACATAATTGGTTAGTAACAATAAAGACCTCGTTAAGGCACAGCAACAAGAGAGAAACATGCAATTTACTTATAACTATACATTTCTTAATTGTCATTTACCATTTTCAAGGCAAGTATGTTTCCGTTTACAATTAAATTATATAATATAATGTTGAATTAAAGTATAAATTGCAAAATTAGTAAAATGTCACAATAGGAATGTCAATTTTATCTATCAATTATTTCAATATATTTTTTAGATATTAAATTTTATATTTTGTTTGCGTCATAACATGTTATATTTGTCATTAACTCTCTACAAATCCATATCGTTAATATATTCGTTTACTTAGTGATAGCATTTTTTGTTTAATAGTTATTTAAATAAACAGAGAAATCTGTTATCCTTTTTTTTCATTTTTTATTTTATCCGGTTGCTTAATATATATTTTAATTGACATAGCCAAAGGGCCGGCCGGTTGAGTTCAATTTTAGCCTAGACTTTGGTTGTACTAATAGATTTTTACGACTTTGCCTTAGTGAGTATACCATTTCCATGTCTTCTCGTTTCGTATATAGATTAGGATGTCTACTTACTTATTTCTAAAATATATATGCACAATAGAGTTAGGATTGCATTATTTCTAAAGTGTGGTTTACATGTATCTGTATTATCTATATTAACTAGGATTCTGATGAGCTTTTTTTGGCCTGTGAAGAGAGTAGGGTCATCAACACTATTTCCCCACAGAACGTTACACGTTGAACGTTTACGTGCGAAGAAATATCTTCTTCTTCCTACTCTTATCATAGTCTAAGCGGCATAGCCTGGCCTAGCAGTATGATTGATGCATTTCCCAATTATCTCACCCGGTTCCGGAGGGTAGCCCACTCAGTATCGTCAGGCATCAAAAAAGAAATTAGGCTATAGCACGCTGAGCGTGCTAACCATGACGACATCGAACTCCAGCTCTTCCTTACAACCGCATAGTCATAGCACAGCCTTCGCTCAGTATGTAAAAAAAAATCTTTATGGATAATAGCAATTTCTTCTTCTTCTTGCCCTTATCCGGCTCTAGGCGGCGTTGGCACAACATGTTTTCTTCTTTCCCCTCTCTCTATCCTTCACCAATTTCTCATCCACTCCTCTCGCTATATCCTCCTTCACAAAATCCATCCATCTCTTCTTTGGTCTTCCTTTTACGTCCTTCAATGTTCAAACCTAATATTTACTACCAATATAGCTTTCAGCTCCGTAGTCTCTCAGTGACTGCCACGACTTTGAAGGATAGGGATCAAAATATCATAAGGTATCAAAATATATATAAGGTATCTAACGCTGTATACGCTTTGACATTAAACCTTTTTTCGATCCACAGCTAAACTGAGCTCATTAGCTATTGTGTGAAGCTTCAGGCAAATCCCCATTTGCTTCTGTATCTGTCGATTAAGGGTCTTCGACCCAACGAGACGTGTGTGGAATTGCGACCTGATATGATATCTCATATCGTTTTCTCTAACAGCGTCTGTGAAGTTTTTCAAGATAACTCGTTCACTTAATATTGTCTGTATTGAGTCTTGTCTTGAATTGTAAACAAAACACTATCATAAATATAACTTAAGAATTATTTTGAAGAAAAAATATATCTTTCTATATAGATAAGGGCCGAAGTTGGGGCAGACACATTCTACTCTAATTTTTTTGCTCCCATGCCTACACTATAATAAAATATGGCCTTCATAATTACTATAAAAACTTGTTGAATGTATTGTTAGATAATATAATCATGTATCTATGTCTAAACAAATGAATGAAATTGAAATAAAACAACTTTTACGGATACGACTTGGCCGTGCCAATGAGCTGTAAAGTGATCGAAACGTCGGGTAAATAACTAATTAGACGCGACTCCTATCCGTAAAAGATGTTTTATTTCAAATGTAGTAGTGCGCGGGCAAATATTATTAAAACTCGAATTCGGATTTAATCTCAATTCGAGTCGGTGTCTCGAAATATGAGAATCCACCTCCAAAACAGAAACAGCAGGTACTGGATTATCGGATTTGGCCCAATCAATGATCGCCGTGATCAAATCATCGTATTAATCACACATCCGTTTTACATGCCTGCCCAAGATCAAAGAATACCGCCGGCTCGAATTTCCTGTTTCGTAATACGCAAGCTTATCAAAGGACACGTGAGCATTGGCATGTGACAAGGGCGCTGTGGTTTTGAATTCAAGCTTAGAGCAACCTTCAGTTTTTTACAATTTGGTCGTACCATCTTTCATTCATTTCACAAACATTTTTTTCCCACATTGTCGATCCTGGTATTTGCTAATCGTTCATAAAGACCGCTTTAGGAGGAGCCTTAAATATTAGATACGAAGAATGACTCTTAAAGAGGTCCTCTTGACGTGTGGCTCATTGTACTTAACCCTTCGTTGGCCCAGAGCTAAATTCCGAATAACAAACCCGGTCACGTGTAGTCGATTTTCGCGTTTCGCGCGCCTCCGCGATTTCCTATTTTTATCGCGATTTTACGGTGACATCGCATTATGGTGATCCAAAGGGAAGATCGCTGATCTTTTGTCCAACAATCACCAGAAATTTGCCAAAAATCGAACGTGGTCTTTACAATGTCTCCTTTATCTTTAACTCTTATTTCGGAATCGAAGCGACTAGGACTAGGATATAGACGTGTCGAGGAATGCTCCGTAACATTCCTTTAACGCACAACTAGATACAGGGTATTACAACTAGAAATAAAACCAAAATCAAGTTATTGTGGTTCTTGGAGTCAGGATCGGAACATAGCTATTAGGTGGCATAAGAGTAACGCTGCTGCCCATTGCTCATTGCTGTTTAAACCCTCAGTCGCCTTATGCGACACCCGCGGGAGAGATGGGGGTGGTGACAATTGTATTCTGCTGTTAGCCGTTACCGAACAACACTAAACGCCGACGTATATTGTTAGCTTGACAGCGTTTCCATTAAAACGACCGACGTAAACAGTCGGCGGTCCAACAGGACTTTTTGCCACATAAAACACAAAGTTACTGCGTGCTAAGACCATTACGCGCCCAAAATAAATTAGCACTGACAGCCGATAAACCTCAAACAGACAGGTGCTAACTTGATGTGGCGCTGTAATCGTTTAAACCGGTTAACAACTTTACGCTCAGCAATAAGTCGGATAATGGTTTTTCAGGACAATGTTCTGAATACTGCTGTCAGAGACGATACTACTTAGCAACCCACGAATTCCACGAATTTCATACTGTACCCGGGCTAAGGTTTTACATCATCACCATCAGCCCTTTAACGTCCTCACTGCTAGGGCTTTCTCTATGGATTTTTTTTAAATCCATAGAGAAAGCCCTAGCTTTTAAATAGTATAAATTTATAGTTTTCAGAAGAGTCACATCAGCCATTCCTTACGTAACAAGACCAAGGGCGATGCTCTCATAAAGAAGTGAAAAATCTTCATTCCAAATACCGTGAAGTTATCGCGCAGAAATATTCTCTATGTGTATTTTATAAACTCATTTTCTATATCCAGACGTTGACCCACTGTTGAAACACAAAACCGTGATAAATCCACGAAATATTTTAGCATCTACAGAACCATCAAACACACACCGCACTTCGGACGTCTCACACGAAAATCCCTTACACCATATGAAATTATTTACTTGTCTAATATAGTTTGGGAGCCATTCGAGTCACGTACGAGCCTGGGGTGATAGAGCGATGTTTCCCATTGTGCTGAATAAGCTTACTGTAAAAATTCCAGAATAATGTGTGTGTACTTACCAACTTTATGATGTTACACAAAAAAAAGTGGAACAGTCTGCTTTGACAGTTCTCGCTCGTGAATTGCGCGGTGTTTTGCTAAGCAGGTTTTTTGCAAGGCAGTCGATCACAATGAGGTGACACATAGAGATAAATAAACTTCCGATGAACAGATTCCTGAACAGATTTACCTGCCCTACCTATTTTATGTAAGCCGATTTCAGTTGCTTTGGTCTATTTGTCTCTCTCACTCATTGATTATAATAGCAAAGTGTGAGAGTGACGGGTAGACCAAAATGAAAATGAAATAAAATTAAATTCTCAGAACTTGCCCCATTTACGTGTGCAAGTTCTGATAATTTCTAGCCTTTTAATAAGCCTAAATGCTTACCGGTTCGTCATTTTACCAATTCTGACACACTACTATTAAAATCAACTAATGCCACAGTCAACACATTGGATAAAGTAAATTTAATAACTATTATTAATATACGAGGCTTAGCAGCTGTGTAATTATTACAATGCAAGTTAGTAGCAGGAAAATTATCGTATATTATTTAAAATAAAGTTCAAAATTCCTGAAGCAACGATAGTTTCCCATGACGCCTAGATGATGGGAGATCCAGGGTGAGGCAGTAAGGTGGTTTTTTGTCGGTACCGGTAGGAGTCCGACTTAACCTCTAGATCTGCCTGGAGGTTACACTCGAACCATATTCGAGTAATTTAAAAATTGCAAATATGAATTCATAAAAATCACGACTCCATTTAAGACGAAATCAGGTCAATAAAAAAATTAATCTCCAAATCCGACCCAACAAAAACGGATAATATAAAACAAAATATTCAAGTTAGACAACTTTGCGAAGAACCGTCATTTAGCGCACCCACTCCACAATTTTGGGCAATTTCCACGAAAACTTACATCTCCACAGGCCAAAACAATATTATTTCATCACTGAACCAAAGAATACTTTACTGCCTCAGCTGCCTTAAGGAACAAACTTTCTAAATCAAGAATAATATGAATGATGAAATCAGGGCTAAAGTATGTCCGTCTGACTCGGTAGCAAAATATTTTAAGGCTTTTTGTTTGATAGTTAATTATTATAAGCCTAATGTTAAACCTGATTTTAAAACCATCAATCATCATTTTTCACCAAAAAAATGTTCAAGTTTTTACGTTGTGCCCTACTTTTATGTAGATATTAAATACCTACTCACTTGCAGTACAATGCCTGGATCATTTTATACTTGTCTGCATATTTATTATTTATGAATCATTAGTTCTATTCCTCAATTATTAATCTAATTAAAGATAAATTGCATAAGGATTTCAGCTTTTAAAAATAGTATCATAATCAAATTTACAAAGTGTAAACAAGTACTACATCGAAGATGCATAGAACTACTACACAAATTACTTGAAGTACAGTTCTCAAATTATAATTCTCAATTTTAAAACTCTCGAAATTCCACAACCAATTTGTTCAAGCGAAGCCGCGGGCTCCGTGTCTACTGCCTTATAATTTTGTTCTCCTTCGAAACTTGGGATATTAAGATATGTTGCTTAATAACGGCTATGATTTATTGAGAGCCGCACGTTTCGGGGATGCCGTGATCGCTCCGGAATATTCACTGATACGAACTCCGAGTTCGCACTCCGGATCTTTAAGCAATCTCCATATTTATATTATTATAGCGTCTAAGTGAAAGTAACAGATAAGTAAAAAAGGTTCATTTATCCGTTTATTCATATCTGCCCAGCTATCATGACCACCGATAATGATATGATAAAGCCATTTATCGCTTTGAAGTGTCAAAAATCTATGGAGGTTTGACAGTTCAACGCGATAAATGGGTATATTATATCGTGTTATGGTCGTCATGCTAGCCGGGCTGGGATGATTCCTATCATCCATCACACCGGAAAGGTCCAAGTACAATGTATAGAAAAGAGACGAAAAGTACCATGTCGAGAGACCGATTAACGAAGTGACTGATTTTGATGACAACATTCCAATCCATACTGCTCAAGGTTTTACAGCTGTTCTACTTGATACCAACCCTCTTTGAGTATGCTGTTGTTGGTGGTTTGCCTTCACCATTCGGGTGCACTAAAGTGCTTATTGGTGACCGGGCAATATCACTTAGTCGACTTTTACGACACCGCTTTGGTGAGTCGGGGTTGGCACATTCTACGTAATTTTTTCTTTCCCAAGCCAGCATAGAAGACAAATGTACGGTCCTGTAAAGGGTTAAGGTTGTTTTACGACGGACTTTGTAACCGTCCAGAAGGGTCTTCTTAATGTTGAAAATTAACATGTGGATTAAGAAGTTATCGGAGGTTACCCCATTTTGATAATAACCACTGTCAGAAGTTTTACTAACTTCGCCGAAAGTCATGTCATGCGCACCGTCCTGTAATTGGCCTAAAATACCCCGAAAGATGTTTCATCTGGTAACATACATGTCCATGTTAATAATTAAGGTTCACTCCCCAGGGTATGCATGATCAGAAAATTGGGTTGGCCGTTCTGAATGGTTTCCGTACAACATTACAAAGTTTAAGCCACATTAGTAAATAGACGGAACAGAGAATAACCTTCATAAAACCGCGCGAATCGGTTGCACTACTACAAGCACGCGGGGCATGTGTGCGTTACCACTGGCCGCTATCGCGCACGCAGCGAGACTGGAAAAAACCGGTTTATGACGCACAGCCAGTTGTATAATGTCAGGGTTAGTGCGACGGCGTTCTTAGGAAGCTTTTTACTCTGTTCGGTTTATCTACTCATATGGTTTAAACAGAACATTTGTCTGTATGTTCCTACTAGAATCCACCTAATCTTTAACTAACACTATGAACTACTGTTGTGGATTCCGGAATGTTCCCTTAATTATAAGAAAATAAACCATTCGCTAGAAGGCTTTATTTATTTTAATATGCAAAATAAATAATTTATAAATATTTTTAATTAAAATATGTAGACAAAATGTCTGTATTCATTACAAACTTTTGCTCCTACCAGGACTTGAACCCAGAATGATGCCAGCGATCTGACTTATTCGACCAAACCAGCTGTCAAATAACCAGTAAGATTGCTATAAGTCACTGGTTTCAATCCTCTACAGCCTTACGAGGCCACTGATCTTATAAAGGCGAGATTCCACCAGTGTGCTGAACTGTGCGGCATAGCGAATGACCAAACATATACGCTTTGCCGCACAGTTCCAGAATCCAGCCTTAACAGCTTCTTGTCAACCTCTTTTTTACGGTAAAAGCCTTGGAAGGTACACATCCGAAAAAAATCAACATAGGCTAGGTTAGTACTTCAAGTGCATTGGTAAGCTCTGTGCCCGGAAGACACATCCAATCCGAAAAAAAACCAACTTAGGCTAGGCTAGTGCTTCAAGTACAGTCAAGCTCTTCAGACTACCCAAAACTGTTACATTTCTTCAATCGATTATCAACCTTATCTTGTTGGCAATAGAGCCAAACGTCGAATGAGAAAATTTAACATTTTGTGGTAGTCTGCCGTGCTGTTGTCTGTACGTTGGGTTAGTTACTTTGCAAATCTCCAGGATTGGCCGCGAACTTTGCTGGCGGACGTCGCGCCTGCGGATGCGGCGGATCCAGTTGGCTCAACTTCCACTGAACTTCCAATGTTCCAATGAAATTGTATCGGATACCTGCCAACGCGAGATTCCGTCTGGGGCGCTGAATTATGGTGGATTGCACGAGAGAAATGTTGGCTCCTGAGGGGCTACTCTTTGAATTAATTGGAATCGGTTTTGTGTTGCCATCTCCCTTCAAACGTTGCTATCATACGTAATACATACCTAATACCTAATCGAGAGTGACTGGTAGACTAAGACGATTGCAATCGGCTTGCTGAGTTAGGCCTCTTCAGCCCTCCGAGAAAATTTTGTATTCGTTTTCGTGAGGAAGAGAATTCTAATTCAATCTCAGGGGGCCTAGACAAAGTAACATACCGACAAAGATAACGAAGTTCGATAAAGCAAAATGTATGGGATTTGACGTAAGTCGTCGTGAAATCACGTGACCAAAATCGTCTTCGTAAGTTCCCAGTTATGTTGGTAAGACGCTAAAGATACCAAAGTATACCAAGCTAAGACGCTAAAGATACCAAAGTAATATGGCCGATCGTGACGAACTTCGACACGTTATCGTTATGAAACGATTGCCACTTGGCTACGGGCCCTGATTTTGTTCACCAGATTTGTTGGTCTATAAAATTATAATAAGTCGTTAATCCCCTTTAGGTATTCATGACGCTGGTAACACAGGTTAATTACTCATACTGAATTCAACTATTATGACAATGTTTTTTTTTTTTTTTTTTTTTTGTTAATCATAATAAATATAATATTTTATTATAATTTAACCTTTTTTTACTAGTTTCATAATTAATATTAGGTCAAAAACAAAATATAATATATTCGATTTTAATTTTAACATTATATAAATGTTAGAAAAATTAGTACAAAGATTTTGGTGGTTAGAAAAAGAATTTCGAAAAATTATGATCTTGAGGCGGGAATCGATAAAATATAATGTCAAAAATAGCCACATCAATCAATATCTCTTCAAGTGTCCAAACTGACTGGTCATCATCATCCTCTGTCCTGTTTTCTCTGCTTTCAGCAGCGGAGTCATAACAGGAAGAACAGTCAACAGCACGTTACGCTTTACATAGAATGATTTTTTTTTGCAATTTTATTTTTGTATTTTTAGTATAGGCCCATCAACTAGACTTTGGACACTCTTGGTGGGTTAAGACCCATGCTTCTTATATTTTTCCATACAAAAGGCAGCGAGAACATAAGGTGTTAGTGATCAATAAAACGAATTAAAAGGTTTCGGAATTGCACACACAATTCATAGATAAATACAATTCACAACTCATTTTCAACGTCAGTGAAATTAAATAAGGGATCAGTTTAAGACGTACTGACTAAGCAATTGCACAAACCTGTATTACATTGTATTTTCTTAAGCAAAAGACTATTTCGTATTGTTAATTCTCTTTGTAGTTGGAAGAGCATCACTGAGGGATCTTTGACCTCTCATTTCACAATATGTGCAGCTACGTACACATGACTTTCATACGACGTGTTTAAGAGTCATAGTTCATCGACCTTCTTAGTCTGATGCCTATAGTTCACACCTTACTATGTCTCAGATTGCAATATTCAAATTACATACCTACAAACATAAATCTCGTCTATAGCCCCGAAGGGGTAGGCAGAGGTGAACTAACTCACAATTTTCGCCAATTTAAGACCCATGTAATATCTTATTGCGATCCTATTAACATCTATCGGGCACATAAATCGCAGTATATTGCTAGGTACCCGAGGAATGCTGCTACCCATTACTCATTGCTGTCTTTACCTTTAGTCGCCTTGTACGACACCCACGGGAGACATGGGGGTGGTGACAGTTGTATTCTGCTCTGCCGTCACCACACGGCTAAAAGAAAAAAGAATTAAGATGTTTTGATAAGTAACCAAACACATCGACAATCGGCAAAAACTGAGATAATGAGTTTCGTCTCCGTCTAATTTTAGATGATCCGACAGTTAATTCTTCCCGTCGATTACTCATTTTATTAGACATCAAATACGCAATCCCCCGTAAGGAAAACAAAAGCCACACCAAGGAACAACTGTTCCATTTTTATCGCCCCAACTCATTAAAGGTTAGTCCATACGATTGAATTAATTGTCTTTATAAAGTAACTAATTAAGATAAGGTTTTGTAAATTATTAAGAATTCTTTTCAAGAATTCTTTTTATGAACTCTTTCTTTCTGAGCCTTAGATTTTTTGTATGCACATTATATAAATGTTAGAAAAATATTACATAGAAAAGTAAGCCATAATAAGTTCGAAAAATTATAGTCTTGATGCGGGAACCGAACCGATCGAAATTTTACTGACCTATTTATAAAGAAGTTTAAGAAAATTCGTGTTATAGATAAGCGTGATTTATGTATGTATTATATAAGCATTAATTGGAATATTCAATTTATTCCGCGCGGTCATACTGCTTCTAGACTCCCACAACAAACCACGAAACAGCACTGAAATTTTCGTACAAGTGTTTTGCGAAACTTAAACGTGCCCCGTACAATGGCTGGCATTCAAATATTTATCGGGCAATCCCCACGCTCTCATTCATCTATGCTCCCATATATATTTCACCGGCAGTGATCCATTTAGGTGAACCCACGGCACTCGCTTACAAAAGGTTTAAACAAACTCATATGTTGTAAAGCCGAATTTTATTGTAGCGTTCGCTCGGAATTGGTGTGTCCAGTGGGTCTAAAAAGGCCATTTTGAGCAATGTCGCCAGAAAAAATAATTTTTCTGAATCCGTAGGTTATTTTACGTATGTCCAATAATTCTAAGGTGAACCATTTTGGCTCCCAGTGATGACCTACGGTACTGAAACGTGGTCGCTTCCGATAGGCCTTAAAATACGGCTCAAAGTCACTCAAAGGGCAATGAAGAGATGCTCGGCATTGATGCTCGGCTCAGAAATGATGAGATCCAAAGGAGAACTAAGTTCACCGACATAGCCCGAAGAATTGCGGACCTTAAGTGGCCGTGGGCAAGGCATATTGTGAGGCGGACCGACGGCTGTTGGGGCGGAAAGGTCCTCGAATGGCGGCAGCGCACCTGGAGACTCATAGTTGGTAGGGGAAACTGCTGGATGAACTTGGGAGAGCCCTGTGCCCAATAGTGGGCGTCTGACTGCATTTTACAATTTCTTGTACTTTTAAACTAGTACAGAGTCTACAGAGAATTTGAATATCTAACATGGTTTGCAATTCGTAATAGGATCATAAAAGAAACATCTGATGTTGCTTTTTTAGACCCACTGGACCTTACGACTTTCTGGTCACCCATCCGGAATCGACAATCGATATACCGAATATATCTAAAAAGACTCGAAATCTAAAAAATTAAGTAAAAAAATACTGTCTGCATGCGGGAAATAAAAACAAAAATTTTTCGATTTTATTTTTTTTACTCATTTTCTTTGTCAAAAAAACTTTCAAAAGTTCATTACTAAATAATATTGTTCCATCCTTACCACGCGGTCGCTATCCGCTAACAGGATACAGTGGCAACTGCCTGTTTTGGGCTCCATAAATACTTAACTTTATTTGCGCTCGCCCCGAATGGCATATTGCTTCAGTAGTAAATCGTGTTTGTATACTTTTTATTGCCGCACTGACGTAATTGAAGAGGAGATGGATGGTAAACAGATACATGGCGTCTATTTCGCCACAATACACCGCCAGATATTCGTGTGTGAATGGCGAATGCTCGCATAAATCTTTACGAGCAAGGATTTTAAACAAATTGGGAAATCATTTTGTAAAGCTTCTGATTTTTTTAAGATAATTTGATGCATTTATTTTAAACATACATACATAAATCACGCCTATGTCCCCGAAGAGGTAGGCAGAGGTGAACTAGCACCCACGTTTCGCCAATTATGTTAGGTACCATGTGGTGACGAGCCTATTGCACATGTATCGGGCACAAAAGTCGCAGTACATTGCTATTGCTATTGCTAGCTTTATTCTAAAAGAATGTCAAAATCAAATCTGCAAAAAAAATTAAAGCTACCTTTCTAAAAAAGACAGTAGAGCAATTCTAGCCTTACTAGTTTATCTGGGGTCGACGCAGTATATTTCCTCTTCCATTCATATTAGTCAAACGTCAAGCTATACGCTGTCTTAGATTAATTCATATCGTCAATCACACTGGAAAAGAGCTAGTGATGAATTAATGTATAGAAAAGTGGCGAGAACGACCATGTCGTGAGATCAACAGACGAAGAGAGTAATGGGGATGACATCATTCCAATGAATGCTGCTGAACGTTCAGACTAAGTTTTACAGCTGACCCCCTTCTTGACATCAACGCTTTTTGGGTGCGATATTGTTGAGTCTGCCGTCCACTATTATAAATGAACAATGAAAAGATATTCTCAGTACAAAGATATTGGTGGTTAGATAAAGAATTTCGAAAAATATCGAACCCGCGTCCGCTGCTATCCGGGCGGGTGCCTGACCGCTCGGCCACCCAAGACACTTGCCGAAATTCTTCTAACCTTTACACTTCACGTTGTAAGCCAACGGGTACCCTCCCAATGTAGAAATAAATTCAAACATTCCAAAGCAGATATTTTTACAAATACCGTGCGTTCGGTTAAGCTTAGGTTTGCTTTAAAAACTATTCGATTTTAATTTTAACATTATATAAATGTTAGAAAAATTTTGGTGGTTAGATTTAGGTGGAGCTCTTTTTCTTTTTCTTCTTAAAATTAAAATCGAATAGATGTTCTCAGATTCCACTCTCTATTTTACGTCACTGCTACATACTACCACAACATTTTACTACCATAACTTCCATAATTTTATCTCACTAAATTAAGAAAATCTTCTTAATCTCAGGACCACAAAATTTACTTCCATTTAAATTTCCTAGAATAGTATAAGCCATTGGGGTCCAACGTTTAAAATCCTAACTTTATATTCCAACAAATTCAAAAGAAATTAGCGCCTTGGGACTCTGGTATATATATGTACCGGAGAAATCCCTGTACAACTCAAACCACGATTATGTACACTCTTTTGCCATCATTAAATTCTTATTACTGGAGCTATAAGGTTTTGGTTAAACCAAATTGGTCCCTAGCGGGGCCTTGCCTCTCATTACATCACCGATTAAGGGAAGACGGGGTTCAGGAATAGTATCTTTGAGTCGTGCTGCACCGAATTCTGGACTTAATTCGACAGCGTTAAGGATAGAATTTGCTTAAACGAAATCACAGTTTGACGTTTCTATTATTTTGATACTGGCGAGTTTTTTTTTAAATAGTTTTTTGTGTGGCACAGATAATTTTCTTGCTACACTTAATGTGAATTCCGTACAGATACATCTGTGCCTAGCACGGGACGTGGACAAAATCTCCACGAAAGAAAGAAAATATTGTCCTCCCGCTCTAACTCCCACTAAATACCGAGACAAAACTCTGTCAAGTGGTCGAGAGAGAATTTGTCCGTGCTAGGCCTACTGGATTTTTCATTTTATTCTATTCTTCCGTCAACATACGGCGTTCCTCTCTTGATTGTGTTTAAGAAACTAAAGAAGCTTTAAAACGGTATAAAATGATTCTAAGAACCGATATATCTCGTCAGTTTTGTTCACTGCTCCTGTGATTAGGCATATGAAATCTAAAATAGGCAATTTATAATAGGTATATGGAAAAGCCGACCTTTTCGTATCTATTTCAAATGACATTCCCTCCCAATGTGGAAAATGTAACATTAAACAGTTTTTTTTGCGTAATAGATATTATTCGGAAAACAGAGGACAATTCGTACAGAGCTAACGAACAGTGAACAACCGGATTAGAATTCATTAGGACATTTCACGTGCCTCATTTTTGAGTAAATAACCGAACGACAGGGCAACATTTTTTATTTTCATTTAGCTTAGATAACTAGCTCACGATGAATGTATGCTGTATCATTAGGAATCTTGGGATTGTTGTCCGACTTTTGTATGATAGTGAATTGTATTTAAGAATATGTTTTTTGTGATTTTATTGCGCAATTCTGTACATTATGTAGAGTTGTACGCATAAAGAAGTTAGACACATAATTACGACTTCCTGGTCAGAATTTGAATTTATTGCTAAATTTCAATAAAATCAACCCAAAGGAGTTTTCTGGGTCACTCAATTTACATTCACGCTAAAAATGTGCTGAATCTGGGCATAAATCTAGATACCTCAGTGCTAGATTCAGATCTGAATTTATAAGCTTCTTTTGACCGGAATCGATATTGGACTAGGTACGAATGCTAAAATGAGACTTTGACTTGAGTAAAGCTTCTTACAAGTATACCTATACTTATTTAAATATTTTGCCAAAACATTGATATGAAAGCTCCAGGTCTATAGTGTGGAACAGTTGGGAGTCAGTGGCAGCGCAGCGCTTTTGACTTGTGACCCAAGTGTAGGTTTACGGGATCCCTTCACAACATGTCAACACTCACCTTCGCCAACCCGACTACTACCTCTGCCCGGCTTGATAAGATTCTTTGAGAGCCACCTTAGACACACGTTCCAGTGTAGAACTTACACCTCCTCAGAAGCCTCAGACAAGCCAAGGTCTTTTAGGGCCGATTTCACCGCAGAATTGAACGCGATCAGTTGCAGTTGAACTCGGTTTATGCTCTAAACTGAGTTCCGCTACCAAGTTTGCATTAATCAAAACCAAGTTTTATTCAACTCAGTTTCTATGAGATACGGTGAAATCGGCCCTTAGTAATGTATATAGGGCTTTAGCTGGTATACCCCTTCCAACTCCACAGCATACAAACCAACCGTGTAGCCATTTATTTGTTATTATATTTGTACATAGATTCAAATGTGAAACCACCATTATTAGTTAGAAAAGTAAAGATGTAGGACGCAATAATAACCATCAGCTACGCATTAGATGTCTCGTTTAAGTCATTGTTCTACGGTAATAGCACTTCGGTCTAATGATTGCCTGCATACGTGATGTTATTTGGTCACTAGAAAGACGGGCATTAAATGCCCATTAACGCGCACTCATTTTTCATGTTACAATAAACAAACATAAATGAGCAAATAAGCATGAAGTGTCTAAGGATGAACAAGAGTCTGATTTACTACTAAACTGACAGTTTGTATATTTATTGTTTCCAGTGGAAGTACAAAGAGGTCTAATCATTATTTTCCTAGTTTATTTCCGTCTGATCGGTGATGATGATCCTGCGATTGCGTAAACTAAGCAATGCTCGCTTAGGTCTGTCATTGGATTACTTACTATCAACTTTTATCGTGTCTGTCATTGTCGACCTAAATTAATATAACAAATAAATATTTCTTACACTCACACCTATCATCTAGCCCAAAGTGAGTAGCATAAGCACCAGTGTCATAGAATCTAGATGACTGACGGAAAATTGTATTGTACAATAAACGTGATAAGATAGCCAGCCTCTTTGTGGTTGAGGGATCCAGGTGAAGCTCGATTCCATCGTCGGCCCTTATCGTCACTTAATTACCATCAGGTGAGATGAAGGGCAAGAGCTTCCCTGTCTAGCATAAATATATAAAATAAAATAAACTCTTTCTGTACATGTATAGTATATGTAGTTAAATACATCCACCACATCTGTAACCTGGTACATCCACAACTATCCGTCCGTCCATCACTCTGAGCGCGCCCCCACTTCCCCCCCACGCGTATCTAGTAATGGTATTCCAGCTAATGTTGCGATTAAATCGATCCGCATTCAACTCGTGAGCAAGTAGGCTTAGCATCGGCTCCGAGTGAGCCGCTATGAAAAAGTTATCAATAATATTATTCAAACAGATCTATCCTATCATATCTTATCAGAAACTATTGAGGTCGTTTCGGCGCGGCTTATCCTGTGTTTGGCGGCTCACGAATATGGATAGACGAGGGGACCGACAGCTAAGTGCAGGGCTAGTTTTTAAGTTTGCCCAATAATAAAATGAAGCCGTAACATTTCTAAACACACTAACTGCCGCACTCAGAGACGTCAAATTACGTTAATGAGTACTTAACGTCAAAAAATGACAATTCAAAACTAGTCGCTATTCTTGCCGGGTCTAGATTCTAGGTCTAGATTCGAATGAATTTTTTTGACATTAAATACTCGTTAATGTTAATTGACGTCTCTGAGTGCGGCAGTTAATCTTTCTATTACCGTTCCAAGTGTCAATTTTTGACAGCTTCCCTTACATTTGACAAGATGAGATGTTACTTTCTCTCTAATACGTCAGGTTCATACATTATTACTTAATATCAAGTCGAGTTTCTCCATGTTTTGGAAAGCACGTAGTGTTTTACATTCAAATCATAATAATTATAGATTTTCTTGATACCTTAAACTTTAAATTACATTTGGGAGGGATAATCGTGTGTTTCTACAAAAAATAATGACTGTGTTGTTGTGGTAGTTATTTGTTATACTTTCGAATTAAATATACATCAGTGAAAAAGGCCACGTTATATACATATAGTACAAAAGCTTTCAATTGATCAAAAAATGTTATCGTTTGAGCTAAAATCACTAACAATTCTATTGACTACGATGGTGGTGATTGGCCTAAGGCACTCTACCGTGCTAATTGAGAATTTGGTGATTGGAAATATTTAACTCAAAATTGAGCCGAACTCTAAATTTAGCTATAAACAAGAGTTGAAACTAGAAATTTTGTCGTATAGCTATTTTAATTTTAGAGACAAAATCTCTTAGCATTCCGTGGAGTCGGGAGCAGCAGTTTGGGACTTGTAATTGTAACCCAAGTGTAGGTTTACGTGGCCCCTTCACAACATGTCAACGCCCTACGAGAGTTGCCTTAGACACATTTTCCAATGTAAAACTTACGCAAGTTCTAAACAAGTTAATCAAAATTTACCAGACATTTTATCTAAACAACCTCAGTATTGTATCTAATTGCATTTTGTTAGTGAAAATTCCCACGCATTTCTTTGCGCTCTCTGATCTGCACTGACATACATAGAACGCACATTTTCTAACCCTTAGAAATAGTCATGCAAATTCATCTACCAATATGAAAGTCATAATGAACCCTGTCCCCTGGCCTACGCGCTGTAGGGTATTTTATCCGTCCGTCTATCTATCATACTCAGCATGACATGCGCACATGTTTGCGAGCTTCAGGAAAAATAATTTAACATCTCATTGGTTCGAACAGAGCGAATATCAAGGTATCTGTGCCGATAACAGATGTCGCAGCTTGCAGCTCGGGTGCACTGAATCTGGTATATTTCTTTTGTTTTCTGTCTGTACTATGACTGTTCAAATATTCGACGAAGAAGCTTTATTTCAGTTAGGGCCACAGTTCGCTTCTTTGCTTGAATAACGAGACAAGTCTAAAAATTGTGTTTTAAAAGATAACATGTTATTGTTCCTATAATGTGTTTTAATTAGTAGCTCGGTACGTATTCGCTCAATCGTATAGTCACAAACTATTCTATCTGGGATACGTCAACACGAATGCTGGACGTCGCGCACCACTTTATAGAATTCTGTCATCATACAACAACAAATTTGGTGATATTGATCCATTCGCTTTGTCGTTTGGTTCGTTTAGAAATGCAATAGTAAGTAGGTTACAATAATTACCTATATGCGCAGATAAGATAAGTGGGTGCAATAAAAGTGTGCAAATATAAACAAATATTATGTAGTTATACTTAAAACCTAAATATACTATGGGTAGGTACTTACAATTATTACTAATATTTTTATGAAATAGGGAACTACGACATTCATAATTTAGAATGTTTCATTCCAGTTGTGAGCATGAAAATTGTGATATGTAGTAATATGTTTCTATTTTACTCGTAATATGCAATAATCTGAGGATTACGGAGCTGATTGCACTCTAAGTAATACTTTTTATCATAAGCTGTTTGTATAGCATAAATGTGTAATTGTTTGTTATCCTAAATAAATAAATAAAAAATGTGTGATAAGTCCAAAAATTGTATTTACACCGAACATTTTCAAAGATGATTGTACTTACTTGGCAGCTGAAAGCGCATTCACACAGAATGCGCGGGTTCAATTCACAGATCAGAAAAAAATTCTGATCTCCGAGAGGGGAAGGATGTAGTGTAATTTGGCACACTTTAAAGAGGATAGGAAGGCGAGCACGTCGCCATACATATTGAGAAAACGTTTTACTACCTCTATTTTTTATCCGATCTTTTTGATATTGTACTACTATGCAAATAGCATAGTAAAAAAGTCTGTGCGTATTCCTTTTTTTTAATTCCACATACCTTCAAACTTTAACTTAAACAACATATAAACTTAAAAGCCTAGTTGTAGTTAACTATTGAGATTCTACAAAAGACTACGTATTTATTAGAAAAAAATCAAACGTATAAAGCCATCTATCTACTGAAGCGATTGTAATAGATTCGTGTTTAAACACGTATTCTCCCAAAACTCAATTGTATATCCTAAAAAATACCTAATTTCGCTTATGAGCTGCAACGCTCTCTGTTTCATAAACCGTCGCACTTACCACAGCACAATGTTTCTACAATTCGCGCAGCCGAATAATCCCCAATCATCTTGACAAGTACTCGTCTAGTTTACCTCTATACACATCAAAATAATAGAGCAATGTTTATTTTTGGCTTGGATAAACAAAAGGACAAACTAAATGGAGACTACGCATCATCATCATTCAATGTGCTTATCCCATTTCATTATGATTTTCCAGCATGATTTATTTTTCTTCCATTCACTTCTGTTAGCTGTCATCTCTTAATTCACTCAACTCTATTCACTCCAAATTGAGACTTTTACCCCAAATTAATAGAGGAATATTAAAATATTTTTGTGTTGAAATTCACATATGCATCTCTCATTAAATTATCTACTCGTGTGCCCTAGATTAGTGTGTAGTGTAGTGATATAGCAAACTATGTATCGAGGCAGAGCTGATGGGAACTGGAGATTAGGGATTTACTGATATGACACGAACTCGCGTTACCACGCCGCCTTATGCCTATGTCAGGTTGTCATTTTATTTGTCAAAAATTGTAGCGAAGTCTGTGATTAATTTGACAGACATTGTGAATGTAAGAAATACTTAGGTACAAGTAGAAAGTAATCATCCATCATACCGGAGATAAACCACTGACAAATGTGTTCAGGAAGTGTTCAGGTGTTCAGGAGAAAATCAACGTGCTTGACCGAAGCTGTCAAAAATGTACATCAATATTCTATGTGTTTGAATAGATTCACCACTTGGCTAGGGGGCTGGCCTATTAACGTAACTAACTGCCGCAGTCAGAGACGCCAATTCAGGATAATGAGTACCTACTTAATGTCAAAAAATTACAATTCAAAACTAGTCGTTATTCTTGCCGCGTCTATGGTCTAGATTTGAATGAAAATTTTTGACATTAAATACTCATTAAAGTTAATTGACGTCTCTGAGTGCGGCAGTTAGTCTCTTTCCAAACGGTGCCTCAAACTAAATCACAATGAATGGCGATACGTTTGCGGGCACCTAACTGCCATAATTCAACGGTTGTAGTTAGTTTTAATCAGTCGTTAGGGGCAAAACTCCCTTAGGCGTCGTTAACGAATGGCAACTTTGTACAGTTCCTTCCGAATACAATCCAGATGCTTTTAATAGCTTTTTAACACAATTACCATCGCAACTTCATGCAGTGTGGACAATGTAAGCTTTATTGTTATTAATGCCTGGGCCGTTTTAAATGTACCGTTCTCCTATGTGTGGTGACGGCAGAGTAGAATACAGTTGTCACCTCCCACATCTCTCCTGTGGGTGTCGTACAAGGCGACTAAGGGTATCCATAACACAAGTGCTTAGGCTATACTACTTATTTAGGGATAGATGATAGGTGTCAGTGAAAAAAATATTTGTTTATTTATGTAGGTTCGTATGTATTTGTGTACCTTTTTCGTGAACCCACGAACCTTTGGTTGCTCGATGCTATATATGAATGTAGGTAGTTGGGAAACATGTACGACAAGTACTCGCCTACACTTCGATAATTTGGATAACGCCACAATGTACTATAGCCAAAAGCGACTTATTAATTAAAGGAAATGTCCAACGTTGCCCAGAACCTGCAACACGAAACCCAATTAAACCATCTTCCTGTGTAAACCGACCTTTATTGTATCACTTTCTCTAAGATATAACACACTTTATTAGGGGAAAACCTCGTTATCTTGCAGCAAATTAAAGACTTTTGATAATCGTTGTTGTTAAATATATTTTCTTTGTAACGATCGCGTGTTAAAATTATTTTTTATGAAAAATACAGAACCATATTTTTTTAATGCTATTTTTGCAAAAATATACTCCTTAAGTCGGGGAAGGCGGCCCCAAGTGGGTAAAGTGCCTCAAATTTTCTTTCATGTATTAAACCTTTACCTTTCCTTATATTCCAAAACTACTATTAACATTTTGACTCTACCTACCTAAATAGAATAAAAGCTAGGTACCACATTTTGTTTTTTGAACGCCGTATGGTGACGGCAGAGTAGAATACAATTGTCACCATCCCAAATCTCTCCCGTGGGTGGCGAAGACTAAGACGATTGAGGATAAATTAGTGATGAGGAATGGGCAGCAGCGTTCCTCTTATACTCGTACAACCTAGCAATGTACTGCGACTTTTGTGCCCGATAAATGGCAATAGGCTCGCCACCTATTACATGGGACCTAACATTACTGGCGAAACGTGGGTGCTAGTTCACCTCTGCCTACCCCTTCGGGGATATAGGCGTGATTTATGTATGTATGTATATACCAAATTTTTGTTGCCTAGATAATGTTTTGGATACAAGATGGCGGCAAATTTGAAATACACATACTGATTCTATATAAATAAATATGGAAAAAATACTACATAAACACATAAACAACCATGACTCGAGAACAGATATTAGCTGTGTTGGTCACAAAATTTGCCACTAGGTACCGGGATTTGAACCCGGAACCTCTTGGCGGACAGCCAGTTTTCTGACCATTCGACCAAACCGGCCGTTGAATATAAGAATATCTACGTTATAAGCCGACGGCGACCATGCTTCCTGAAAAGAATGCGCTCCATCCGTGTCACTGCC
This sequence comes from Cataclysta lemnata, assembly GCA_963931975.1. Lineage (NCBI taxonomy): Eukaryota > Metazoa > Arthropoda > Insecta > Lepidoptera > Crambidae > Cataclysta > Cataclysta lemnata. The sequence goes on along the minus strand of OZ008353.1, from coordinate 11,069,328 downwards.
CGCCATTCCAACCCTCTTAATTTACCTCCAGGGGCGTAACTGAATACAAAAAGTAGGGTACGATTCCTATAACGACTCTTTCCGTGCCTGTCTATATGTTAATGAGAGGGTCAATCAAATATATGTTAAAAAGGGTCATAGTATTGACGTTGAATACCAAGTGTGGAACACCCAACAAATTGGTTTAACAAGGGTTGTACAATTGATATCGACAATGTCACTATTTGTGGGGGTCCCTAGGGTACAGTTTTGGGCGCTCACCGGCATGTAAACATGTATATGGTTGAAGCTATTCTGTTACAATACAATTAAACGGGCCATGGAATTATCTAAGGATTAAAATAGTGATGAGGAATGAGCAACAGCGTTCCTCTTGTAAGTTGTACCGCCTAGCAATGTACTGCGTTTTTCGTGCCCGATAAATGGCAATAGGCTCGTCATCTATTACATAGGAAACATTGGTGTTACTTCACCTCTGCCTACCTCTTCGGCCATATAGGCGTGATTTATGTATGTATGGAATTATCTAACGTGTCGAGAGGTAGGCTTTGTTTGTACAATTACCAACGATAATTCAAAAGTAAAATCAAAATTTGTTAACTCATATCTCGTTTTTTTTAATACTAGTCAGGAAAGCTTCATGAAGGAAGGAAGCCTTCATCTCACCTGATGGTACCCAAGTGATGATAAGGGCCGAAGAGTGAATCGAACTTCACCTAGAAACCTCAACCACAGAAGGGCCATCTTATCACAAATTGTCTGAACACAATTATTAAAATGGCGACAGATTTTTATAAGATGGTGGTTTCTAGACGGACTTGAAAAAACTACACCGCCGTGTGGTGACGGCAGAGTAGAATACAATTGTCACCACCCCAAATATCTCCCGTGGGTGTCGTACAAGGCGAATAAGGATAAATCAGTGATGGGGAATGGGCAGCAGCGTTCCTTTTATACCACCTAGCAATGTACCTGCTACCTACTGCGACTTCTGTGCCCGATAAATGGCAATAGGCTCGCCACCTATTACATGGGACCTAACATAATTGGCGAAACGCGGGTGCTAGTTCACCTCTGCCTACCCCTTCGGGGATATAGGCGTGATTTATGTATGTATTTATGTATGTACGAATTACCAGATTACTCATCAAAAAAAAAACTTCAAAATTGTACAATTATCAAACTCGGAGTTCAGATTACGGCCCATTTAGAATTTTTAAAAATTTAATAGGTATATAAATAGTCGCGTACCTACCATGGCTAGTGTATAAAAAGCCGACATCACAATTTCTGCGCTAGACCCAACGCGCAAATACGACCAAAGCGCCGACACGTCATTACGACGAGCATGCCCTGTAATTATTCGGGACAACAGTCGTCCAAAAGACGCTCACCCGCTCCTCTATTAATTATTTCGTTAATATAATTATCTAAGACACACTGCGCCGTAGACTTGAATTATATACTCAGCGGTATTGGGCCTCTAATTTATTTGTTGTAGACACTTAATCCCAAGTGTGTATAATCTTCGCGTTGAAACTTAATACAGCTTGTCTTCTCTTTGGCATGTTTTAATTGCGGGGAAGTGTGTGTGGCGTTTTTGGCGGGACATTTTACAATAATATCATAAATTCAATAACTTTCGCTCTTAAAAAATATACATTTTCTGTGTAAGTACAAAAAGGTGTTTATTTAAGAAGTGTATAAAGGTTAACGCTCATTAGACCTACCCGGATCCCGACCAGCACCGCCTCGCCGCTCGGCGTCCACTCTTTGTCGGCGTAGTAACCTGAAGTTCTGTTGACTGTAGGTAGTATTTCTTAACGGCGGCCGCCGTACCTACTACCCGGCTGCCATACCTACTACCCGGTCGCCGTACCTACTACCCGGTCGCCGTATGACGTCGACGCCGGTGGAAAAGTACCGAACCTTACCTACCTTTCCGCCCTAACCGCCATCGCCTCTTAATTCTCATATTTCACACAGGTAAACACAAAATGCCTGCCGTCTCGAAATGACCAAAAACTTACCATCTCCAAGGCAGCCCCTTACACAGTCAATATCGATCGAGATCCGCGATCAAAATCAATGATCACGATCCAATCAGACTATGTATAGGCCGCCAATCTACCTTGTAAACAACCAATTTGGATTGTGATCATTGATTTTATCAACGGATCGCGATCGAGACTGTGCACGGGCCGTTATAAGAGCCGTAGCGAAAGAGCATAGATCTCAATAGAACAGGCACATTATCATAGGAAAAACCCTCCCCCGCCCACCCTGTTGAAGTTTCCTTTTACGCGCGTACGTAAGTATGTAAATAAATTCAATAACTCGCCTCCCTGGACACGCCGTTGTCAAACGGTGCCGTTCGCAGGACGATAATTCAATTTATGCCCGCCAGAGCCGACTCCCGGAGGACGGAACTACAGCGTAAACAAAAGATATGCCACAATATCGCGCCCTATATAAATAATGTATGGATTTCTCTCCGAGAATGTTATTTCTTGAACAGCTTTTGCGGCTGCCGAATTCTTCTTATGCCACAAAATATTTTCCGTTTTTCAATAAATGAGCTCCTATGCGATTTATTAGCGTGTCAATATTGAATGAAAAAATGTTGTATTGTGTTTTTTCTTTCTTACAGATATTACCTCTGAGGGTTGTGTGGCTTTTAACGAACCGTAACGATGCGTAGGCAACAAGCCGATGAGATGCCATTAAATTAGAATCTTTTTTGTATAATAGGTATATCTACATCATTATTTTTTAATGATAAAAGTCTTGTCAAAGGCTTTGATAATAACCATCTGATATTCGTTCGCATTTATTTTCTGCTCTTAATTTAGTTATGAAATCATTGGTGTGTTGTGATATTTAATACTGCTAGATAGGTGAAATAAACTGACCATGCAATGATCACCATTGATATAACAAGAGATTATGGCATTAAATAGCTAACTAAACGGCACAATTTGTAGCTCATTTTTTTTTTTTTTTTTGCCAAAAAAATTTATCTACTATTGAAAGAACATTAACAAAGACAATATCCAAATTTTTAGTTTTTGTTTATAGGTTGTTAACTATGTGTCCTCATTTTTATATTCTATGATTTCTAAAGCCTTAAGTCTTCGAGAGCACACTGAAAACCTTTCATTTAAAAAGTTCTGCGAAATAAAGGTAAAACGAACAGCTTTATCTCAACTTCAGTTGTTATTTTAATTGCTATATTTCCGTCATTCGAACATCAAGAAATTGAGTTACCAACTTCGTGATAACTCAAAGAATAATTTTCTTGATATTTTGGGGGGGGGGACTGTCAAAAATGTCAGCGGTAATTGGTGCAAATTTGATTTTTTCTGTTCTGGCTTGCAGCGCCTTTCTGGGGGTTTAGACAAAGTTTGCTTCGTCTTAGGCCTTAGCTATTTGTTATTTTGTGATTTAGCATTGGTGAAGGCGAGATTAAAAATAATGTTTAGCCGTTGTGACGGCAGAATACAAATGTCACCACCCCCATCCTCGCGGGTGTCGTACAATGCGAATTGGTTTGATAAGAATACTAGAGATATTAGATTCTATTAGGTATAATTCTTAGTCTTGTTCTAATAAGCTGTAGATAGATATTTATAGTGGCAAGTTTCTAATAGCGTTCGCGATCTACATAAGTCATTTGGAACTTGAGACAGTCGCGACACACTTGGTTCTGTTCATGCCAAAACAGTCCCTATGCGGCGCCAGCTAACTCGAGTTCACGCCAAATTCGCATGTTTAACTTACCGACAAGTTAGTGTCTTCGACGGCATGAAATATCCCCCATGACAATGGCACTGATTATATTAACCAACTTAATAACAAGTTGTCTATATTATATACTATACGGTAATGTGTTCCGCAATTAACGAACAGTAGCTACAAGCTGCTTTTTCACCGGAGATGACCACTAAATAATTAAAATATAAAAATAAAATATCAATATTAAGCGCCAAACTTAAAAATCTCCTTAAAGAAAAATCTCTGTATTGAAAACTGTTTTACTCAATAGAATGATGAATATCGAAATTAACAAAATAAAATATAAAAATAAATATGGTAAAAATACATAGACAATCTAACTATAAAAATGATTATTCGATTTTTATTTTAACATTATATAAATGTTAGAAAAATTAGTACAAAGATTTTGGGGTTAGAAAAAGAATTTCGAAAAATTATGATCTTGAGGCGGGAATCGAACCCGCGTCCGCTGCTATCCGGGCAGGTGCCTGACCGCTCGGCCACCCAAGACACTAATTAACTTGCCGAAATTCTTCTAACCTTTACACTTCACGTTGTAAGCCAACGGGTACCCTCGCAATGTAGAAATAAATTTCAAACATTCCAAAGCAGATATTTTTACAAATACCGTGCGTTCGGTTAAGCTTGGGTTTGCTTTTTCTAACCCCAAAATCTTTGTACTAATTTTTCTAACATTTATATAATGTTAAAATTAAAATCGAATAGTTTATAAAGCAAACCCAAGCTTAACCGAACGCACGGTATTTGTAAAAATATCTGCTTTGGAATGTTTGAAATTTATTTCTACATTGCGAGGGTACCCGTTGGCTTACAACGTGAAGTGTAAAGGTTAGAAGAATTTCGGCAAGTTAATTAGTGTCTTGGGTGGCCGAGCGGTCAGGCACCTGCCCGGATAGCAGCGGACGCGGGTTCGATTCCCGCCTCAAGATCATAATTTTTCGAAATTCTTTTTCTAACCCCAAAATCTTTATAAAAATGATTAATAAAATATCTAACATTAATATCACACCTGCAATTTGATTTCATTTAATAAAATAATACCTAATTTAAAAAGAAAATCTTAGTGTATATAATGATATTATTTTTATTAACTATTTATGTCCTCTTTAATTTGTTATACCCAATGTGTTGGTGATTCAAGACCGTTCTTAAAGATTAATTGTATTAAGAATGATATAGTCTAGTCTATGTATTCGTTGATTATTTATCTACGTCGTATTCGTAGATTGTAGAGATAGAGACCGAATGTAGACATGGAAAACTCCGATTAGCTCCGACCAATTAGGCGTTATTCTTTTGACGGCCGCCTTGGTCGAATGCTCAGATTGCTGGGTATTGGCCAAGAGGTCCCGGGTTCGAATCCTGGTAGGGGCAAACTTTGTGGTGACCACAAATGTTTGTTTCCGAGTCATGGTTGTGTATATGTTTATGTAGTATATTTTCAACATTTATATACATAATTATATTAAAAATATGTCATATAATGTAATGTATGTAATGTCATCTAGAATCCATAACACAAGTGCTTAGGCTACTTACTTTGGGCTAGATGATAGGTGTGAGTGTAAAAAAAATTATATATTTATGTATTTATTCTTTTCTTTAGTTGGAAATACGTGGATTGAGTTCTCGTGATAGTCTTATATTATTTATAATTTCGAGTCCTAGGAGGTATCTTTTCTATAACCTTACCTAACTACAAAGAAAATAAAGTCACAAAAATTTAATGCAGGAATCAAACCCGCGTCGTCTGCATTGCAACCCTACCACTCGGCCAACAAGGATGTTTGTGACCAATTATTCTGACTTTACTTTCTTTGTAATAGTTTTTCAAACATTTATAATTAATGTTCGAATAAAAATCAAATCCCACTCACCTAACTACTTAAATAGTAAAAATAGTGCCCTGTGCCACGTATCTCCCTAATTCATCCGTACCGTACATACATGAACGCCGCGTAGGTACTATTGATGACTAGAACATCCCAATGCCAACAAAACATTGCCTGGCATGTTTGTGGTGTTGTATAATTTTATTTATCAGACGAACGAAGCCAGCTTATTTGCAAGGCTGTAGATTTTTAGCACCAGCCGACGCTAGCACAACCAACGTTCCGTGACGTAACTACGAGATATATAGTGCACATAGCGCATTTAGTGAAATTGTTGAACGCAAAAATGTAGCCCCTATACCTGTGCAGCGGATACATTTCAATTCCATTGCTCACGTTGTGCGAGCGAACCTCTGAAATTGTGAAAAGCGCAGATTACCTCGGTGCCGCCAATAATGATTAATTTCACTGTATTGTGCTCTACAACTCCAACACGGCACTATAGAATTAATAAAATAAAAAAAATAAAACCTATAAATTATAAAAAAAACATGGTATCCTTCACTAAAATAGCGACCTTCAACTCACAAAATCATTGTTGCATAGGTATTATTGTTTGCACGTTGTTTCTGTCGATCGATGATTCGAGATAGCATGTTATTCTGGCAAAGTAGGTGACAAGTTCGAATCCTGGTAGAGGCAAAAGTTTGTGTGACGAACTCATACATTTATTCTCTAGTCATTTTTAGAACCTATTTATAACAATTATTATGTATTATATATTAAAATTTGTCAATAGTCCATTTGTCCTAGAAGATAGGTCCCACCACATCCGCAATTATAAGCAAACCGCGGTATCTTATTAACTGCATCCAAAACTAAACATCCTTACCCCGCACAATATTCTTTCTGCACATGTCCCACAACAGTATTAAACATTTATCTCCGCCATACATATTCTAATAAGGAATCACAAGGGCAGGTACCGTTGCGTAGCATAGATCGAATCCCATGTTATTGAGCTTGCATACATTAGAAGCAATATTGGGCTTGTTATTTGCATAGTATTGTCCGGTGGTCGCCATATTACCATTTAGACTGGTGTCCAAAAGACTAGGAAGGCGAGCCTCCGAAATTTTCACAGCGCACAGAATAACATCTGCGGATTGTACGTAAAGAAAATGGCTTACCTGTGGCTCTAAGGGTCCATGCACACAGACGCGCGACGCTACTCTGGCTACCGGCCGGCCCCCGTATTATTTAAGCCGATTTCAGTTGCTTTGGCCTACACGTCACTTTGCTATTATTCTCAATGAGTCAGGGAGAGAGGTAGACGAAAGCAACTGAAATCGGGTTACATAGTACGGGGTCGAAAAGCATACAGTTTCACTCAGATTATTGATTATTGTTTTTTCAATTACTTTAAAATGGTGGCGGGTTCTGTCCAATGGGGGCCTAATCAAGTGGCCAACGTATTTAAACAAATTGAATTAATGAAACTAACTACCAATAATAATTATATTTTTTTTATACTCAATGAAAGATGTCCATAAACATTCAAATTAAATTTATTTTATAAATATGATAACTAATATGATAAGATAGAATATAATAGGATATGTAATATATTAAAATATTTTATGACATCTTTCATTAATTCATAACTTCATGTAAAGGGAGGAACAAACTTGCTGCCTTTTTTTTCTTTCTTGCCTGTTCTTCTCAGAACAAGGCCTCCTGGTAGTTTACGAACGGATGGTGTAGCTTATAACGTTAAATATTGGAAACTGTTTCTTTTTTCGTTTCCAGTGTTTAACGTTATTTCTTTGACGATTCATGAGTGTATGTAATCATACCTTAAATGAATAAACCATATTTTCATTTTCATTTTCACTGACGTATTACTGAGAAAACACCATGGCCACTTCACTTGTCGTGTCAAATGCGAGAGTTGTCAAATTTTCGGTCCTGTTCGTTCGAATAGATTGGCCTCTTTATCTAGGCCCCTCATGAATTAAATATTATTGATAAATAAGAACAATAACAACACATATTTGTCGACACAGATCTCTTTTTATTACAAATATTAATTGCACATAAGAATATTTCATATAAAAATATATTCTTAATTAAAAATAATCCCATTAAAATAAGACGGAAAACGGTCATAGCAAATCTTTATTAAGTTAGTGGACAAAAAACCAAGTGAAGATTTTGAAATTATCGACATTATTATAATCTTAGGGCATATCAGATGTCAAGAAGTTTTCTCAGCTACATAACTATGCATGCAAATAAAATTGATTAGTAGGTAATAAATATACATAGTAACAATCAAACATATTCATCTGATGTTATTTAACATAAAATATAGTAAAATTGTGACATGCTTTGTGAAGTTGTTTCAATAGTATTTATTTATTTATAAAAATTTAACAATTTATCTAACTTCTATATACATATTTGACATAATGGTAACATTTCATCTTTGAACTGGATATAATAATTATGAAACCTTATTAATTATCGTACGTTTTTCTATCACAATGACATTATTAGGTGGAGTGTGTGCCAAAGTTAACAATATACAGTTATAACACGAAAACCGAAACATTATTTGAGACAATCGTAAAATTTGAGGATACAAAATTTTGTGACAATATTTTTCACAGAATTTCCACCTATTACGAGCCAAAATACATTAATTTAATAGACAGCAAAATATTCTATATCCATAGCTAAAAAAAAAGTATAACTATAATATTAAAACCAAACTAAATTAAAAGTTTTCCTACTTATGATGAAACTTAAAATTATGACAAGGCGTGAACTTTTCAATAGGTAAAGTGCTTAATATTCACTGTTTCGTGTAAAAATTGTACAGATTGTAAATGTATGGTAACTTTGTTATCCTAAAACTAAGCAATTATTTGTAAATTTTACTTTAAAAGAGCATACATGAGTTGTGAAGTCGTTTCGGGGTCTATAGTCTATTTTCAATCTGCTATAATCTGTGGCAACGACTATGGCTTTGTTATTAATTTTATACCGTCTTGTTTGCTGTTACTGTTTTAAAATTAATTTTTTGAAATTATTTATGGGTTAAATCTGTTTAAATTGGTCTACTATATATTTTTTAAATTGCTCTTCCGACGATTAAACTCAAAACATCATAATATCCACAAGATTGTGCATTAAAATATTAACAATAATATTTTAGGAGTAAATTTTAGAAAACGTGAAGATGATGGATGACAGTAGCAGCAAACAGACGAACTACTTTAGAACTAAGTTCCATATCACAATACAACGGCCCACATCCACGCCGATGTTAAGAGAACGCGAACGCTTTGTTCCAACTTACAATTTACACCTAACTATATTACAATATGTTTAACCTTCACTACACCGTCGAACGAGTGGACAACATCGCACTTTCGCTAAGGACTTTAATACATAGAATATTTTTTATAACAAATTATCGCGTAAATGGTCCGCCGTTTTACAGTGTCACCGTGGAACTCCACGTTTATTGTGACGTCATTACACAGGACGCCGAGACTAATGGTCTCATGAGCAACACGAATCAGCACAATCATAACAATTCGGCTGATCCCCATATGGTGATCCCCCTCTTTTGCCTCCACTAGGAACATGTAAAACTCAAGCGTTTGTTCTGCAGGGAGCACAAACATTTCTTTCAACTATACTCCAGATATTATAGCGAGAGAGAAAATGTAAGAAAAACTGATGTGTTTCTTTATCTATGAAATGTATTTAAAAATAAGAAAGAGCAATCTTAAAAAAGAAAATCAAAACGAATATAGCATTTTTATAAAATAGGTACTACATTGTTTTTATTTTGTATTTTATATTAAAAAAAACACACGATTGATTAATTTTTTTCCTTAGTTATAATGGCTGGAGTATGGTTAATGAAATGGCATCAGAGTGCAAGGCACCTGCAGGTTGAATCTGATTTGAATGTAATTGTTACGAGAGTCTCCGCTTCGAATGCAACTTGTAGTGCCATAATCTCTCTATTAAGACTACGTTAGTTTAAAGACACCAAAGTAGATATCTCAATACAATCTGTAGCGCTAAAAATTATGGTATTAAATTGGAGTTTTCGACACATCAAATAGGAGAAGTTAGTTTCCCATGTTCCCAATTGAAGAAAAAAGTAGAATGGTGTGAATAAATCATGATTTTAGTACCTATATTATTAACATTTTTATATGACGTCGACTCTTAGTCAGCATGGTAGAGTTTTAAAAGAGAGTTTAAATAATCATAACTACATGTGACGTCACTTTATTATACATGGTTTAAAAAATATTGGCAAAATCAATATTCATTTTTATTTGAAAACATATTAGAACTCTACCAACTGATGTATGTTGTCAATCAAAAAGAAAATCACTATATTCTCATTTAATATCACTGAATTTTATACTATCAGCAGTATAGGCAATAACACGAGTTCATACATTGTTCATTGCATTTAATATAATTATTATATTACTTGAAGATTAAATTGTGTATTGAAACGGAATAAAATTATGATGACTCTTAGTTGTTTACTGAGCTGCAATAGGCACACCCAGCTGCATATTCAATCAAATTACATACTATTTCAGCTGCAACAAACTGTGTATTGCCTGTGCTTTGCACTGTGTATTGCCCCCTGCCTACTTTGATGTAAATTATGTATTGCTATAGGGATTGTGTACTGCCCACTACTCTGTGAATTGTGTATGCTATGAAATTGTTGTACTACACCATGTATTGACTACACTGCTGTAAATTGTGAAATGGTCACTGTTGGTTTATTAAATACATATTGAGCTGCTGTAAATATATTGACTAACACGCCGCTTTTTACAGTATTGACTGCACAGTTGCTTGTGTATATAACGACCCTCACTGACCTCTAATAAACAAGTACGCTGGCCTGTAGGTTGTCATCTAAAAAATGAAGCCAATTTGATTATCGCCATCTTGACGCTGATGGAACTGTTTTACGAAGATGAACGTCCACGGAACTAATATATAGATGCATTTGTAATGTCAAACACAAGCTCGATGGGGCGCTTCAAATCGGCACTAGAAACATGTGTCATTTTATAATAGAGGTCAGTGACGACACTGCACTATTTGCTAGTGAAGAGATAACGACAATACACTATAGCGCTGAAGACGATCTACGTCACTTACGTCTAGGGTCACAGCGCGTACTACGTGGTGTGTTCTAGAAGAGGCTGTTTGTCCTTTGATCGTTCTGTTGGGAAGGAAGTGCGTGATGGTAGGAGGGCGACTTCGCCGTCGTCGGTGCACGCCAGCGGCGAGTACTCGACACCACGAGACCGGCTCTGGGGCTTACGGGCGCTGCGCATCTGTTAAAAGAATACAACTGTTAGGATTTGTTTGCAGAGAGTAGACGAGAAGGGCTATTTTGTATGGCGCAAATTTGAGCCGCCTGGTGACGGCAGAGCAGAATACAAATGTCACCAGCCCGAATCACACCCGCGGGTGTCGTACATGGCGACTAAGGTTTTATTTTTATTTATTTATTTATAGGTACACAGACAGCTTAAGACGATGCATTATGGGCAGCAGCATTAATTTTGTACCACCTAGCAATATACTGCGATTTACGTGCCCGATAGATGGCAATAGACTCGCGACCTTATTACATGGGGCTTTTCTTCTGCGGTTCGGAAGGCATAGTAAGCCGTTGGTTCTAGCTTCATCTACAGCAATTCCCACCCACCATACCGTACTGGCAAAAGGTTAAAGGCTATTTTTCCCGAGCCTATGTATTTTTCCGGCGATAATAAATGCTGTGATGGTGGAATCTTACAAAATGTCAGCATGTAGATATTATAATGTAATTTCCCATAATCGCACAACTATGTTAGACATTCTCTTGGACGCGCATGCAATTTCATAGAACTACCTACCACACCACATTCTGTGCAATCAATTTCACCAAGTTATCTGGTCCGTTTGTGGTGGCGCTAGTGGTGAACAAAGAGTGTCACACAAGTGTTAAATCAATGGCTAAATTGTAGTTCCCTTTTTCGCCACGTGAGCAAATAAGTTGGTGGCATTCCTATCCCCCGCACATACCTTTATCTCTGATAATGGCCGCTAGCCATTTCTAATTTCGGTGTCCAATTTATCATTCTCGCTATAAATCTGTTAAATCGATAACTGCCTAAACAAACTTTAATCAGTCAACTAATTTCGATGTTGTTCTTAACAAAATTAAGGCAGATGTTTTGTGAAGTAATCAAACTGGAAAACTTTGTACTTACTTCTAATTGTTATAATGTTTTACAGAATGTTACAATGGAAAATTTACATTATCCCAGAAGATTCCCAAAGTAAACTGGAACTTGTATCGCTATACAAACTACTCGACATTCCTAAATATGATTGTACATCTTCTTCTTCTTCTCCCTGCTCTGTTCGCAGTCTATCTGGGGTCGGCGCAGTATGTTTCCTCTTCCATTCATATCGGTCAGACGTCATCAAACCATCCACTCCCTTTTGATTCTTCTAGCACCTTTACGGTGTGATTATCATCCATCACACAGTAAAGGTGCTAGTGATGAATGAATGTATAGAAAAGGGACGGAACGGACCATGTCGAGATACTGATGAACGGAGAGAGTGATTGGAATGACAACATTCCAATCCATACTGCACAAGGTTTTGGCTTAGGTTTTACAGCCGGCCGCCTGCCTGACACCAACCCTCTTTGGGTATGCTGTTGTTGGTGGTTTGCCCTCCACCATTCGGGTACCCCAAGGTGTTTACTGGTCTACACCGGGCAATCTCCTTTAGTCGACTTTTACGACACCATGAGTTGGGGCTGGCCTATTCTACGTTATTTGTTCGCTCCCAGGCCAGCATAGAAGTTGATTGTACAACATATCTGTTAATTTTCTCGGATCATTTTCAACCTAGAAAGAGTGAAACGTGAACCTTTTTCAAGTCCGTCTGACTAACCTACCACCATCTTATCAAAATATGTAACCTTAATAATAAAGTTAATAGCATTATTATGTTCCATCAATTTGTGATAAAATAGTCCGCCCCTCTGTGGTTGAGGGTTCCAGGGAAAGCTCAAATCCAATCGGCTTTTATTGTTACTCACCATCAGGTCAGATGAAGACCAAGAACTTCTAACATAAAAATAAAGTTTCTAACATAAAAACAAACTTTAAATAACATTACTACTGGTCCGAAGACTCCTTTAGTTATTTGTAAAACACTTTGTACAGACCAGAGTTGAGTGCAGACGTTAAAAAGATCTACACACATTGCGGGGGTTTGCCTCTTTGTATTTTTCGTGGCGGGTCTGCGGTATACCAGACAATGAGAGATCGTTACTTAATGGAATTACTTTAAATTTATCCGAGCTGTATCGTGAAAGGTGGTTTATATATTTAATTAGGTACAGTATTCTATTGCGGCGCTTTACAACCGAAAGGCAGTTAACAAGTTGTTTTATAGACAAAAAAGGAGAAATGTTATGTTTTTTGCACCGTAAAATATCTACAAAGGTACTTTTATAACATCGGTGTTGTTAAAATTTGTCGAATCACTTTGTGTATTTTGCTGGTTTCACAACTGTATACCTTTTTACTAAATGAATATGATATTATAGATACAATTACATACAAAAACGAACCAATGAAATTGTATGGGAATAAACGTTATTTTATTTGGAATGTGGACCTGTTGGTTGGCAACATATTATTCATCAACTTATCCCATCTTATTTGGGTTCGGCGCAGTATGTCCTCGTTTTCCATTTTCTTCTGTCACTCGTCATCTCCTCATTCACATCCATCACCTTCATATCACACCTCACACAATCCATCCATCTGACAACATATTATTATTATAATATAAAAAAAAAATTATTGCTGGCAACACTTGCCTCTCTTTTACACACTAATTTGTAGGTACGTAGCGATTGTGTTTAATTTAGTTAATCAGTGTTTATAATTAAACTCAAAGGTGTATTTACATCAATAGACTGTGTCTGTAGATATTAACAAGTGTTTTCCCTTCATACAGTAATACAGTCCACTAAAGCATCCCCACACTAACTCTGATGAAAAAGAATCGTTGTACAATTTTTTTATTTAATTTTAAAAGGCACACGGATCGATTCGCCAATTCCACCTCTGATGTATTAAAGTCGTGGTTTGCATCAAATGTAATAGGATAAGTCCGCAAGCTCATTAGTTGACATTAACTAAAATTAACTCGTCGGGCTTGCATGCTGTTTTGTCGCTATTTGTTTTAGCTATTGTGACTGGGACGTATAATAGAAGTAACAAATAGGTATGTATTGTGACTGGGACGTATAATAGAAGTAACAAATAGGTATGTGAGAGGAAGGTTCAAAGTAGCACTAATTACGAAAAAGTTGAGGTTAGCGTGATATGTGATGAGCTATGCACTCCCGTTTAAATATTATCTTTATATTCATCACACCTGATTGGTGCTAGTGATGAATCATCATCCCCCTGCCCTTATCCCATTCTGTTGGGGATAGGTGCAGTTTGTCCTCTTTCTTCACACATTTCTATCACTCGACATTTCCTCATCAATACCCTTCACCTTCACCTTCATGTCATGCCTCACACAATCTATCCGTCTTTGGTCTTTCTCTACTTCGACATCCATCAACATCTATGTACGTTTTTTAGTCACAACCATGGCATCCAGTCCCATAACATGTCCATATCAAGCTAAACGTGCTTTCTAGTGCTAGTGAAGAATGAATGATAGAAAAGCAATGGAAAGCACCATGTCGAGAGACCGATTAACTAAGAATGTCATATTCCAATCAAGGTAATAATAATAAATTGTTTAGTTCCAAAATCTTAAAACGAGCACATTCATACTGCTCCTACTCTAAGAAATAGCTTGTCTCGTAGCGGCAGCCAAAGGTTTAGTTGATTTTCTATACTTTTTAAAAGAATCGACGCGATAAAATCTTTTTTAAATGACTTTTGTGATATAGGTACCACATAAATACTAGTTTCTCTCAATGTCCAACAATACCAATGGAAAATCATGTATCTTTACATTGCAAACTAGATATTTGCTTCGCTCTATTATTCATAAGCATTCTGCATTAGCGTAGAAATAGCACTATGGGAATACAGTTTTTCTGTTCGCATTACATACTACCAGTTACCCATTTGGTTTTAAGTTTGTATGTGTGTTGGAACGTTACGGTTCAATTTCCTATGCATCAAATTTATTTATTATTAGGTATAATACGTTATTATTTTATTTTATACTTTAAATTAGTGTGAATTCGAAAATGCCGCTTTAACTCAAATAATCCTTTGTCTCTTTCTGACAAACTGTGTTTACGCTGTGATGAAAAGAGACAGATTATATTATATTATGTACTTGTAAGAAAACGACGGCTAGTTTGTAGAATGTCGTAGTTTACTCTATTCTAAAGAATAATGGATATAAGATATATATATGCAATACCTTTACGGTGTGATGGATGACATGAATCAAAAGGGAGTCGATGGCTTGATGACGTCTGACCGATATGAATAGGAGAGGAAACATACTTCGCCGACCCCAGATAGACTGGGAACAAGGCAGGGAGAAGAAGAGATAGAGATATGCAAATGAAGATTTGGCTCAAAAGTCTTAGCAACCGAGCCAAAAACCCTAATAAAAAATACCACTATACTATTATCCATTCTAGCGGAGACTAACCAAAACTGGCTAAAATGTTATTTAATAAATATTATTACATTTCCAATTACCTTTCGAATTTCTGTCTATGGCCTAGACGGAAAGAGACAACGAAGACGGCAAGAGCAGTCGCACAGATAATTTCACAATCATGTCCAATGTCGAATTACGCCCGTCACAGACTCACAATATTCCGGGAATACACCGATCAAATTGTTGCCATCGCGAATAGTATAATCCTAATTGGCGAAACGAATGATTTCTTCGAATATTGTAGTGTAGATGTAGGTATAGTGTTTTTTCCACGTCCTGTTTACGTCGGTATTTTATTGGGATACTGTGTATCGGTAATCTTATACAACATGATAACATGTGACAGAAATAACGCACAATTTGAACACTACCTATGACGTCAATTAACTTTAATCAGTACCTTCTTAATATAAAAAAATGTCAGTTCAAAACTCAAAAACAAGGTCTAGCTAGTTTTTATTGACATTTAGTACTCATTATAGTTAATTTCGGCGTGTCTGAGTGGTAATATCTAGTGCTGAAAAAATATGTTAATATCCAACATTACAAAGTGTAAAATATATTTTCGAATTTTCCATAAATTTTGCTTTACTAACCGAATCTAAATTGAAAAAAGAACGATCAAAATCGGTCAATAAACGACGGAGTTTCGCGGGCACAAACATAAAAAAAACATTCGGGTACGAATTCAGTAACCTCCTCCGTTTTTTCGTCGGTTATAAAATGTACATATTTTATTTTGTTCAATAGAAACGTACCGTTTGCCAATTGTCTAGACACCCTATCTAGGGCAAAATTATTCATAATTGTAAGAACGTCGGATGTTAAAAACTAAAACAGAACAAGTCATCAAACACCCGAATATATTAAATTCGAATATATAACACTCACAAGTAATTGCCTGCCAACTGCCACGTCAATTATTTCGTTGCACAGAGACAAACTGTGGCCAAAACAAAATGATTGTCCGCCAATTAATAATATTGTCCCACAATAATACTCATGTTAATTGCACACCGTTCCATTCCATTCAGATATTGGAATGAAACGAATGAACGCGATCGGGGGCATTTATTTAGGGGCTAATTGCGCCGGATAGCGTAAATTGATTGCCACACCGACCGATTCCCAGATATTTCGCATTGGTATCTCATTAGCTGGAATTATTGCCGTTATGAATAATAGCGACTGATAAACGCTCTCACGGAGGCCCCGTCTTCTGTTATTTATGAAGATAGAATATACGTAGTTAAGCTTTGGTCGCTAACGTGACGCACAACGCTGCGGTGTACGGTATGCGGCGTCGGGCACAATCATCGTATCAAAAACTACTAAACTAGTCTCCTGTTCCGTCGCATTATGCGTCTGCGGCAAAGCGCAAACGACGCATACCGTATGTATACCGCAGCGTTGTGCGTTACGATCAAGAGTCCAAAGCTTTACACGGAAATGAATCACCACATCAATTAGACGCCAATTTATTTATTTATTTATTTGTACCATACATACATACATACATAAATCACGCCTATATCCCCGAAGGGATAGGCAGCGGTGAACTAGCACCCACGTTTCGCCAGTTATGATAGGTCCCATGTAATAGGTGGCGAGCCTATTGCCATTTATCGAATACAAAAGTCGCAGTAGGTACATTGCTAGGTAGTATAGGAGGAACGCTGCTGCCCATTCCTCATCACTGATTTATTCACTATTTACTGATATATTTGTACCAATAGTCACTTTTAACAAAGACAAATGAAATGTACTGGAGAAATCTTCAATCACTCGAATATGTCTAGCACCCAACGTATCTATTAAAAATCTTTATTATAATGAAGATAAGCACGTCTATATTTTATGAATAGCAAAATCTGAAAACTATTTATATTGCCATTGGCTCCTTTCTGCTCAACTAGGACCAAATGGAAAGTTAAACCAACATTGTATAATTTTTTTTCTTAACAAACATCTATCAAACATCATCTGAACGAAAGAATTACTTGTAACTACTTAATATTAAATTATTATTTGATATTAGTATTAATAAATTATTTAATTTAGTCTGGACATTTGCCAGTAAAGGACATTATTTTATAAAACATTACGAATAATAATTATCGTCAAATTATTTGACAAAATTAATTTTAATAATTCATTCTATCGTTCATTCGTTATTATTAATCAAGTTAAAGACTTCAAATTGAGGACACGGACGCTTGCAAGGCCCTTGAACCCATAAATAAAACAATTACAATCCCAAGCCAATTATTCCTCTTCAATTTGCCAGTAACGAAGGTAAGACCGAAAATAATTCGGAACAAACCAATAATAAAAGGTCCTTTCCGAGCGAAAAACCCGCCCTAATTACCGTTTAAACTTCATTAATAAAAATAATTAGTGTTTAATCATCCCCCCAGCAGACGGCTGAAGGTTGATTACGTCGGTCAAGTTCTGACAAACGATGTTAACCCAGAGCCAGTGAGGCGAGGAAAAATAACATTTTTAAGAAATCCGCCCAATCTTCTGTGAACAATCTACGTGGTTGAGGGAGAAGACTTGGCATATTATGATAGATGGATGTATGTTGCATGGAAATTTATTTGTATTTTATAATATTTTTAATTTTTGCTATTTTATTTTCTTAGCTTAGTCTCAGTTATCCATGCTGGCTTGGGAGCGAAAAAATAAGGTACAATGTGCCAATCCCGACTCATCCAAGTGCTGCCGTAAAAGTCGGCAAGGAAGATTTCCCAATGTAGACCAATAAGCACATTGGTCCGCCTGTATGGTGGAGGGCCAACCACCAACAACTGCATAGAGTTGGTTGGTGTCAAGCAGGCGGCCGACTGTAAAACCTAGGCCAAAACTTTGAGCAGTATTGGATTAGTATTGGATTAGTATTTGAGTAGTATTGGATTGGAATGCCGTCATTCCAATCACTCTCTCCGTCACTTTTCTATCTATTCATTAATCGTTAGCACCTCTCCGGTGTAATGGATGATGAATCAAAAGGGAGTGGATGGCTTGGTGACGTCTTACATGTGTAAATAAAGAAGATATATTCATCAATCATACTGTCAGACTGAATATTAATCCACATAGTCCGTTAACCTTATAGTCCTACTTATATGTCTAAGTAATAGTTTAAACATAACTAAATGTATCTATATACTAGTGTATCCCTAGAGACATAGGTAGGTACTAACTGTAATAAGCGTTTTAGACATCTATGATATACCTACTTAATTATTTACAATCACTCATAATCATAACTAGGTTATATCTTCACTCATAAATATTTACAAATCAAAGTGCCCCGTTTTCTCTGAACAATATTTGTAATCAACTTACAGCTTTCCACGGTACCCAATTGATTTAAATCCTTAAAGTGTAGCGAGCAAGTAATAAAATTTAATAAATAGATATCTTCAACTTTTCTAATCAAACCGATGACTTGAGAGTCCCTTAAATAGAATTTTATTCCATAAAGAATGTGCCATGGAGTCATAATTCTTGTATCTTTATCAGAATATTTGCCATGTGGTGACGGCAGAGCAGAATACAATTGTCACCACCCACCCCCATCTCTCCCGTGGATTTCGTACAAGGCGACTAACGATAAATCAATGATGAGGAATGGGCAGCAGCGTTCCTCTTATACCACCTAGCAATAGCAATGTACTGCGACTTTTGTGCCCGATAAATGGCAATAGGCTCGCCACCTATTACATGGGACCTGACATAATTGGCGAAACGTGAGTGCTAGTTCACCTCTGCCTACCCCTTCGGGGATGTAGGCGTGATTTATGTATGTATGTATGTTTAACAGCAGAGAGACGTCTCTTTGCATTCCATAGATTCACCGTGCTAGTACCACGTCCATAGTGTTGCATAGAGGAAAGTCAAGAACAGTGCTTGGTACTTCTGATCCAAGTTAGTATCATAACTTTGGTATGGTATATACTTTAGTTGGTATATAACGTTGGTATATAACTATAACTTTGGTTGGTAAATAACTTTGGTATTGAACGCGTCGGGGTCGGCGCTTCGTTGCCGATCGGGGCGTGGGTGAGTTTTGGAGACCTATCATTATAGACTGAGGCATGCTGCGGAATCCCCTATCTTCCCTTGGACACATGGGTTTGGGATGTCTAGCGTCTTGACGATTCATAAGTGTATTGTAATCATACCAGATATGAATAAACGAATTTTTACTTTGACTTTGTAGGTAGCTTTACCCTTCACAACATAATCTTCACCCTTCGCCACACCGACTTCTCTTTCTCTCTCTCTATCTCTGCCCAGTCATATTTAATAAGATTTTGTCAGAGCCGCCTTAGACTCTTACGAACTTACGAAAGTTCTAGAATCTACACAAACCAAGATCTTTTAGATCTTTGTTAAAGTTATAACTGCGATCCTCCTACACAAACCAAATTGGATCTGATGAATAAAAAATATATTTTAGTTTGTTCAAGAGGCGATGTGTGGCAGGGATATATCAAAATCTGTATGAATGTGACACAGCACCATTATACATACTATAGGTGGACTGTAGCTTACTATGGAAATAAATATAGTATGTATGATGGTGAACAAACTAAAATATATTTTTTATTCATTACATCCAATTTGGTTTGTGTAGGAGGATTATAGGTATACATTTATAACTTTAACAGAAGTTAGGTATTATCATGTATTTACAAGCGATGGGTATACCAGCATCCCTTTATATGGTGGACAGTAGCTTACTATGGAAATAAATGACGGCCGCCTTGGTGGAATGCTCAGATTGCTGGGTATTGGCCAAGAGGTCCCGGGTTCGAATCCTGGTAGGGGCAAACTTTGTGATGACCACAAATGTTTGTTTCCGAGTCATGGTTGTGTATATGTTTATGTAGTATATTTTCAACATTTATATACCTAATTATATTAAAAAATATGTCCGTCATCAGTATCCATAACACAAGTGCTTAGGCCACTTACTTTGGGCTAGATGATAGGTGTTAGTGTAAAAAAAAAAAAAAATTAAAAACAACACACACCTGAAGAACGAACAACACCGACAGGAACACAACAACAGCGGACGCGCACACCGCGAGCGTGACGAACGCCGGCGCCGGCGCAGAGCGCGCGCTCGGCGCGGTGTGCAGCGCGGACCACTCGGCGATGCGCCGCTTGCCCGCCACCGACGAGTTTATGCATTCGCCTGTTGGAACCACCAACAACCTTTGTAAATTATCTATACTCATATGGTAGGGGTGAGCGTTTGGAGTTTGGATATTTGGGACAGGTAATCTTCGGAGCGTGGGTAAATTGATATTCCTTCGAGATCAGGGAATCGCGTAAAGATTCCACCTGCTTAGGTACTTATATGGAAAATATTTTAAGCCGTGTGGTGACGGCAGAGGAGAATACAATTGTCACCACCCCAAATCTCTCCCGTGGGTGTCTTTCAAGGCGACTAAGGATGAATCAGTGTAGAGGAATGGGCATAGCAGCGTTCCTCTTATACCACCTACCAATGTACCCACTGCGACTTTTGTGCCCGATGAATGGCAATAGGCTCGCCACCTATTACATGGGACCTAACATATCTGGCGAAACGTGGGTGCTAGTTTCACCTCTGCCTTTCCCTTCGGGGATATAGGCGTGATTTATGTATGTAAGTATGTAATCTTAGGAGCTACCGAACCAAATTGAAATTTGTTTTCACATCTAAACCTTTAATTCTTAGTCGCCTTGTACGACACCCGAGAGAGAGATGGGGATGGTGACAATTGTATTCTGCTCCGTCGTCACCGCGCGGCTTAAAATATTTTCCATATAAGAACCTAAGCAGGTGGAATCTTTACGCGATTCCCTGGTCTCGAAGGAATATCAATTTACCCACCATAGTGACGCGATATAGAAGGATATCTTTTAAATCTTAAACAAGTAGGTACTGTTATTGTGACAGTCGATTTATAGTCAGCGATATAAATTCTAAAAATTCGACCTGACAGCCTTTATGCTCCTTACTTTCGATTAAATTATAGGTGTGAGACTTGTGAAAGTCATCATCACATCACTAGCCCTTTAATATCTCAATTGCTGGGTCACAAGCCTTCCCTATGGATGGAAGAATGTATGGAGAATGGGCCACAGCACATCCCGCATGTAAGAGTGAGAGATATTTCTTTACAAAATTCGACTTTAGCTTCATACATAATAACGCGCTATTTTCCAGAAGTTGTAAGAAGTTTGAACAAAAACTACAATCTCCAGAGAGGTCACTTTTGCTTACAAGCGTCGAAAGTCGGTTCCCAATGTTACCACAAATCATTCAAACAAATCGACCTTTTACCATAACTCATTGGCTCATATTGTGCTTACCAACTCCTAAAAAGTCATAAAAACATACGTTCGGTGCTAAACAGCTGTGAGCAATGGTTGAGTTATCGACCATAAAAAACGTCTAAGGCAAGAAGTCGCATTATTATTATTATAATACCGCTATTGAGTGAAAGTAGTAAAATATCCGAAATTTATCGACTTAGTTGATTCCGCTGAGACAGTTACAATATTACATTTAATAATGTTCGAATAAAAACCTAAAGAAAAAAGAAACTAGTAAATATTGTGCTAAAACTGACTTAGCGGCATCAAGAGTAATGGGCAACCAGCAGCGTTCTACCCATACTACCTAGCAATATACTGCAATTTAAGTGACCTTTAGATGGCAATAGGCTCGCCTCTTATTACTTGGGAACTAAGGTTAATACACCTCTGCCTCACGTAGTACACACGTAGTGCCTACGTAGATAAATAAACGTGATTTATGTATGTTGATAAGTAATTAGAAACTGTTATGTTAATAAAATAACTTCATAAACTCCTCATAATTCATTCCTCCATTCAGATGTCAATGGTCCCTACAAATGACATGTAAGCGAAGGAGTACCTTTGTTACAATACAACTTCTCTTGTAGATTTTCTATTAAAATCTCCTGCCAGTGAACTCTATGAATAAAGTTATTCCTTCCCTATAAAGATATATAGTGAGACAGAATAGATTGTGTTTTATATTTTTAGTCTGAAACTTTTGAGACGAGATCATTGTCTGTCTGGTTTGAATTTATATGAATTCAAATGTGAAATACTTAAAATAGAAGGCATAAGCTAAATTACATAATCATTTTTCAGCTCAAAGCGGTACCTAATAGCTTTGGTAGGACCATCAAACAAATCAAATTATTTCCGTATTTTCGTTTATATCCAATTTTCGGTTTTGTTCAACAAATTTAATAAAATTGTATGATATGGAAGAGCAGGGTTTTCTAGCACAAGTATGAAATACTTAAAAAGCGGTGGGGCCTTCTTTATAAAAAAAAAATTAAGAAAATAAACAATTTGAATACCAAATTCCATCTGACTAGTACTTATTGATTAAATTTATGTATTTTTCCGAAAATCCCAACTGAGCTGTGTTCAATTCAGCAGAACAGATTATTTGAAAAATCCAGCCGATTAGCGCTATACACGAACAAATGCAATTCGCCGAAGTGCTTCATATTTTTGTTTTTCAAATATCCAATCTACTGCTTTTATTTAGTTTTATTTAACTGATCACTATAACCAACCAACAAAAAATATATTTAGGTATTCATCAAAATGGGCTATTAAAAAGAATATTACATTTTTTTAATAGAGTTCCTATTAGTTTAATGAAAAAAAAAATGATAAACCCACACCCATTTTCTAGAACAAACAGTACATTTTCGTAACCCTGTAATTACCCATAGCCAGAAGAGTTAAAAAAACTTACCCGTGTCTGGGTGACAATGACAGCAGTCTTTGGGCGCGGAACTGTTTGTATCCTTCTCGACACAGCACGTCACGCATTGGTTGTTCAATCTAAACAAACAAAATAGTAAGTATAATAAATAAATGAAACTATGGTTTATTCAAAGTATCATATACACTAAGATAAGTATAACATACACTCAGAGAAGCTCCTTAGCGCAGTGGCATAGCGCGCTTGGCCTGTGATTGCGGTGACTAAAAATTCATTATCTCGAGTTCCTCCGCGCTTCGGAAGGCACGTTAAGCCGGTAGCCCCGGCTGCATCTGCAGTCGTTAATACCCACCAACCCGCGTTGGGTCAGCGTGGTGAGTTATGGCATAATATCCCTACATTAAACCATCCATAGGGGAAGCCCGTGCCCAGTGGTGGGTACATTAAAAGGGCTGGTGATGATGATAAATATAAGGTATCATTACATTACACTCAGCCCGGCTAGTATGACTATAGGCAATATAATATAGGCATTATTTTATCGGTTTGAATTGTCAAAAATTATTGGATTTTTGATATAGCCTATTATGGCTATATCAAAAATTCAATAATTTTCCTGTTTCGGTGGTTATGCTAGTGGGCCAGGATTCATCACGACACTTCAATGTCGTAATACCTCTAAAACCCTTAACACAAACGTCAAGAAGGTGCGCAACGACAATATCCTCGCAAACATTTGTTGTAGCTTTCTTAAGGCCCTTTCAGACTGACTCTCAAACGCTCTCGACTCACAACCCTCCGTCAACTAGAGCACTTCAATCAGAACGCTTTGTGTACACGGGGTCAGAACGCGAGCGCGCGGAAAAACGCCCCCTTAATCCGCTCAAAAGTCTCTAAGGAGTTACACTGCTTTGTTGCACTGATGGCGACCTAGTTCTAGATACACTCATCAACTTTATCTAAGGATAATTTTATTGACTCTATTTTGTATTGGTGATCATTCTAAAATACTGACGATTTCTATGCAATTCATTCAATGTTATGACGGATACGACGTATGACCATAATTAAATAAGTCATTGAAAAACTACAAGGAATAATATGCCAGAATTATTAGAATGGAGGCTGATAGAACAGGAAGTAGGGATGTACATAAAATATCCTTAGTTCGGTGAGAGACGTATGGTGACGACAGAGCAAAATACAATTGTCACCACCCCTATCTCTCCCGCGGATGTCGTATTAAGCGACTAATGGTTAAGACAGCTAGCCTAGAAATGTACTGCGAATTACGTGCCCGATACATGACGGGACTAGACCTAACCTATTTGGCGAAACGTCTTATTTCACCTCAGTCTACCCCTTCGGGATACAGTCGTGATGTATGACTGTATGTATATACAAGGTGTTTGGTACATGTATGGGGTATCAAGCCGGCACCTACCAATGCTAACATAGTCATATAAATACTATGGTGATATAAAAAAAATAATATGTAAAAAAGAAAATTAATTCTCCATACAAATAAGATAAAAAAACTCACCTATCCAGCCGTAGGGGCCGCGAGCAGCCCGTACAACTAAACTGTCCAGGTCCCGAGCAAGTCCTACAGGTGGCGTCGCAGGCTTTGCACGTTCCACTGCTCGCTTCGTAATACTGCGATCCGAGACACTCCATACAAATGTTGCCTTCGAGCATGAACTTCGGCGGGCAAGATGTGCAATGGAGCGGCCCGGAGCCGTCACATTCGCGACAGTAGTGGTGGCAGCGGCGGCAGCCGCCCACGCTTTGGTAGAAACCTGGAAAAGAAGGCTCTTTATCTATCTTGTTCATAAGGGAGAGGATATCGATAGCGCAATTAAATATAAAATAACAAGTTTAATTAATTAGTATAACAGGTTAGGTATTACAATTTTGAAGTTATTCGATTTTAATTTTACCATTATATAAATGTTAGAAAAATTTGTACAAAGATTTTGGTGGTTAGAAAAAGAATTTCAAAAAATTATGATCCCCCGATGAATGAGGTTTCCCGCCTCAAGATCATAATTTTTCGAAATTCTTTTTCTAACCACCAAAATCTTTGTACTAATTTTGAAGTTCTAATTCAACTTTTTTCCTCATACTTCAACAGCCAAAATATATCTATAACTAGTTACAAAAA
Source organism: Cataclysta lemnata (assembly GCA_963931975.1). Taxonomy (NCBI): domain Eukaryota; kingdom Metazoa; phylum Arthropoda; class Insecta; order Lepidoptera; family Crambidae; genus Cataclysta; species Cataclysta lemnata. Next base: position 11,043,974 of record OZ008353.1, on the reverse strand, counting down.
GGCTTGCCATTCCAATTTTTATTAAAAAATAGCTGACCCGGCATAATTTGTTATTCCATTTAAATTATCCCGTAGCCAGGGTTACGTCAAATGTTTGACAGGAAAGCAGTTTATATGGGAAAACGAAATGGGAAAACGAAATTTCCATATTTTCTCACCTTTCATGCCTTGCCTAACCCAAGACAATCATTTCAAAACCACAATCAGCTAAATCGGCCCAGCCGTTCCCGAGTTGTAGCGAGACAAACGCACAGCAATTCATTTTTATACCTATATACTGGGTGTAACAGAGAGGTGTAACAGAGAGAAAGGGGTTATTCAGGCCATCAAACTGAACAACTTTCGCTAAGGGACCAAAATCGAAATCTCAGCAAAAAAAAATCACTTCCCCATACTAAACCGAGAACCAGCTGACATGAGTTTGTATGGGGGAGTGTTTATTTTTTCTGAGATTTCGATTTTGGTCCCTTAGCAAAAGTTGTTCAGTTTGATGGCCTGAATAACCCCTCTAAATATTACTGCACCTTTAATTTACACCTTGTATAAGAATATACAGGGTTATTTTTAAAACACCAAAAACCTTCTATGACTAGAAAGCTAACATCATTAACAACGTTTGTTTTATGAGTTTTAATATAACGCAATATTTTGCGCAATTTTAAGTTTTTATTTTATTTATTTATTTATTTATTTATATATTCTTTATTGTACACACACAGAATGAGAAAATAACAACAGTACAAAGAAAAGTGGACATGCATGAACAATAGGCGGCCTTATTGCTATAAGCAATCTCTTCCAGGCAACCTTGGTAATAGAATAATAGAAAATATATAAAAATCAGAAGGGCAATTAAATAATAAATAAATACAAAACGAATAAATAAAATACATTAAACATAAGAACGTACTTAAAACTACTTATATAGAGGTTTGGTGGAAATGGCTAGTGACTAACCGCTTGAAAGAATCCAAGGTGCGAGCTCGTCTGATGCTTTCAGGTAAAGAGTTCCATAGCCTGACAGCATGCACGGAAAAGGAATACGAAAAGAAACTGGTACTATGCAAAGGAAAGTTAAGGGTAAGATTGGACAAAGAATTAATTTATTGTACTGTCGTGACATTTATTCGTCTATGTTTTCATTTACAACAGATAAAAGATACCTTGTGGACACTCCGGATGGCACTCGCCCGCTGCCAGCCGCCAGCCCTGCGGGCACGAGGCGCACTGGTCCCGCCTGGGCCCGATGCAGGTCCGACACGACAGGTAGCACTTGGAACAAGTGCCACGGTCGGCGTAGTACCTGAACAGTAGGCAAAGTAAAGGTTTAGTCACCTTAATAATTTAATTGGTTAAGTATGGATGTGAATAGACCTAGAAAGAGAGGAAGACTGAAGAAGCGATGAATGGATTGTGTAAAAGATTATAAGAGGGAGAAAGGAGTTCATGCTGAGCTCACGTCTCTAACGTCTCGGTTTTATTTTTAATTGACAATCTTTTTTGTTTTACAAAATCCCAGAAGTCTCTGACGCCAAACAAAGCTAAAAAGCCTGTATCTCACGAGTCAGGGGCTTCTCCCAATAATTTTATATTACACGAATACTTACATGAATACTAATAAAAACTCTAACAAACATATTGTGGTCAAACTTATTTGAAAACTATAGTTAACGCCAAAAGGTATGTTTTCTGACACCAAGCATTGGGTTGGACCTAAAGTGGCAATTTTAATCGCGCCACGTCGACTACCAAGACATGTCTCCGTTTTAAGTACAATTTCTTCTGTGGATAGATTAACGGAATTGGTCGTAAATCTACAAAAGTCGTAAAAAGAAACGTGTTTGCTATACGCCCTGCACCAAATAGGATCTATTACAGCCCCTACTACTAAGTGTACATTACATTTGTGTTTCGACATAATGAGCTCTGTCTCATGACTAGAATATTACAGCGAGAGTATTCTAATCGAATTTTATTTCTTATAAAAGAGTTTTTGAAGTGGTCTGGACCTTCTTCTCCCTGCCCTGTTCCTAGTCTATCTGGGGTCGGCGCAATATGTTCATGTTTATGATGAACGAATTTATAGAAAAGAGACGGAAATGGGTGGGTGCTTGTTCACTTCTGCCTACCCCTTCGGGGTGGACGGAAATGGCCTTGTCGACAGACCAATGAACGGAGAGAGTGATTGGGATGACAACATTCCAATCCATACTGCTCAAGGTTTAAACCCTCTTTGGGTATCATAAGCATATTATAGTTTTCTTGAGTACCACCATTCATGTAGGTCCCATTTAATTTTGATACTTGTTATTTTGATACCACTATAAATTGTGGTAGTTTTCATCTTGATTTTATAAGGAGAGATGAATATAACGTAACTAGAGATATGTTAACTATTAATATGCATGGACCTAGAATGACAGGAAAACCGAAGAAGCGATGGATGGATTGTGTGAAAGATGATGAGGATGAGGGGAGTTCATGCTGTGAGCTCTCGTTTTATAGAGGAGAGTGGAAGAAGTAGACATGTTGTGCCGACCCTACCTAGAGTAGAAAAAGGGCAGGGAGAGGACGAGACTTGCTTCTAACGCTATAGGGATCTAATTCAGTTCTTAAACTCACCCATCCGCGCAAGAGGTGCGACAGCCGCCAGACTGCAGTTTGAGTGTGCTGACACACGCCGTGCAGTTGACGCGCGACACGCACTGCGTGCATCCGTGCACGCACCGCACGCACCGGCCCGCCTCCGAGTAGTAGCCGGTGCTGCACTCCGGCACGCACCTGCGAAACGCTGACTGCTTGAGTACCTCGCACTCTTAATAAAACAACGACCGAATACAGAGTCGCAAAATTTTTTACCGAGTTACCTCGCGCGCGCAGGTGGAAGAATATAGACTCAAATCATTTTTTAACCTTATTCCGTAAGCATGTTTTTTTCTTACCTAAGTTGTAGAGCTTCATCTTTTAGGTCGGTAAAAATTCTAACTTATATTGCCGAAATTTTGGATTAGGTCTTTGTTTTATTAAGGGTGCGACCTACTCGTAACCATTACCCTGCCCTGCCGTGTTATGATATTGCCATTTATCGCTTCGAACTGTCAAAGGTCCATAGTTTTTTGACAGTTCAAAGCGATAAATGGCTATGGTGTTTCGGTGGTCATGCTACAGTCTGACAAGTTCGTGCGCAACCCTCCTGCGGTCTGAGAGACGGTGGCGGGGACGGGGCACTCCAGATACCAGCGGGGGCGGGCGATGCGCGGAGGAGCGAGTTTTCCCTCCTCGCCGCATCACCCGCCCCCGCCAACATCCAGAGCGCCCCGTCCCCGCCACCCTCACATACCGAATGAAGGTCGCGCACGAACTTGTCGGACTATAGCATGACCACCGAAACACTAAATCCATTTATCGCTCTGAACTGTCAAAAAACTAATGACCTTTGACAGTTCAAAGCGATAAATGGCTATATCTTATCACGTTCCGGTGGTCATGCTAGCCGGGCTGGGGAGGACTGGTGAATTGGGGATCGGACAAATTTTCAGAGTGTATTATTCTAAATTAACTTCATTGATACTTATTCCACTAAAAAATAAAACTAAAAACTTATTTACACCCTTTTAGGAACTCGAAATCAAGTTTTAAAATTGTTTGTTTAAAAATGCCGCCAAAACGGCACGTTCAAATCAAGACAGGAACACATATAACGCCAAGCTGTTGGACCGTCAAGCGCTTGGCGTCACGTAGAATTTTCTGTTGCCTGGTCAAACAAATCAAACAAACAAACAAACAAACAAAAAGCTCTTAAACGCTTGTCTCAAGCATCAAGCAAGCGTTGTAGCCAGTCAAAATGCAGAAGCTAGCTAAAATCTACGTGCTTGACGTCAGCTGATTGACCGTCTCGGCAACCCAATACGAAAAACTCCATTAATTTGTTGTGACATAACGTATGTGTGTGTGTGTGTGTGTGTGTTTAAACTGTCAAGTAGATTGCTTTCAAATGGTTTCTGATAAAGAACACACCAGCGTACGAATATTAAAACCTCAAATCGGGATTTGGAGAGTCGGCCCCGAACAGGGTCCTTATTAAACCGGGTCACGTCACTGCTAGAGAACGTAAAACGCAAAAACATGCCCTGAAAATATTTTCCCCGGGAAAGTCTTTGTGAAAATATTATGTAGTCTGACTGACACGTAAACTAAAAAAATGAATTTCGCCCCAGGACCGAAAGAGGTTAGATGGAGATTTTGGAGAGAACTTACTGTGTTACTTATGAACGATGGAGATAAAAATCATTGTGACTATTAACTTTGTGTATGGCGTGTGGTGACGGCAGAACAGAATACAAATCTCTCCCGTCTCTCCCTTTGGAGTCGTACAAGGTGAATAAGGCTTAAAAACAGCAATGCCGCGCTTACGAAAATCGCATTATGTACGATTTTAAGCGAAATTGAGTAATATATACATATTTGAAATCAGGAAAACAATATCTATAACTTTCCCATAGATACCATTTCAATATACTGAATATTCAAATTTTTACATCAATAACCAGCAGCCTAGGTACTAAAAAAAACTTTAAATGCGTTTTTCTCAGAAGTTGTAAAAAGGTAGATAATGCGTTTTTCGTAAACGCGGCAGAATGAGTCTCTATCAATGAGAAAGAATCACTCCAATTTCAAATAGAGTGATTCTATTGGTTCTCCCCAAACACATTCCTGGCTACACATTGTACACATACTCGCACACACAGCTCCGATGGAAAAGCACCCTCAAGAACCGAACCGCATAAAAAGGTCATTGACTATTTTATATGGGGGACATTAGGAGAAAAAAAACTAGCATCTCAATTCCCGACTCGCGATGTCACGTCCAAGAAATCAACTGTTTAATGCCTTTCTGATCCCAGTCACGCGCCACAATGAGCGTAAAATGGTGTCCCAATAGTTTTTCCCGCCTTAGGTTTCAATTACCGGTCGGAATAAAATAATTTTCTTGTAGCACGTGGACGCTGTTAGTGCAAATTAGCCGAACGAATGAGTTTATTGAACAGAAGACCTAGCCAAGTGGCTTTTCTGTTCGAACGCATAGAATACTAAAGTATGACCATGACGTTTTGTTTTCTCTGTAATACGTCAGTTTTATACAGTCATTTGTTTTATATGCGTTCGAAAGAATAGATTGGCCACTTGGCTAGGGCCACAGACTAGACAATCTATTCCTAGGAATAGAATACAAATGTAATTTTTTGACTTCTCTTTTTTAACTCTTTTTTCTCAGGGAAGGCAAAGGGATCTAGCCCATACAGCCATGTCTTTAGTACTTATTGACAACTTCTTTTACATACGACGGTCGCCATGTTATTTTCGTCCACCACACACCTACCAGTAGACTTTTAACCTAAAGTATGCCTAACGCAGAGAACAAAATATGGGATCGGAAACCAAGATGCCATTCACAAAATGTGCTCAACTGGAGTTCCGACACCTCCGCAATCCAACCGGCTACACGGAACTTGCTCTATTAAGTTTTCATTAATCCGGATCAAACGCGTTTGAAACTCTGAACAAAGTCGCGCGCTGAAGTTCCGCCATTGTCTTTATGCTCGTCTGTAATTTACACGGCGAATCTTCGAGATATGCGTTTAATTTCTTGCTTTGAATTGAAAAAAGGAGTTCTGTGTTCTATACGATGAATGTTATTTTATTCAAATTCATTCTTAATTCCTTTTTATTAAAATTTTGTACACTAGGCTACGCAAATCTTCGTTAATCGACGATTTTAGTCTCCGCCATACAAATCCACTGAGGTTCGCACACGAGTCGCATCGCTGAAATTCGTCCTGGGATTCGATTAAATGCATAAAAAATATTGACGGAAATACCGAATGGATTATTCTAGAATTAAATCCAGAAAAAACTCTTACCTCTGATCCTGCAGCAGATTGGGCGACGGGCAGGTCAGGCAGTGTTCCTCGCTGTCACTGTGACAGGTTTCGCACGCGGCGTGACACGGCTTGCACGAGTCCCCGGCGGTGTACTCGCCGGCGGCACACCGGTCCGTGCCCACCGGGACACACTTGCTCTTGCGATTCAGCTCCCAGTCAGTGTCGCAGGTGAGACAGAACGACGTGGTGCACGTTGTGCATCCGATGGGGCACCTTTGGAGACAAATTGGACACCATAATTATAATCAAATTCAATACTATTCTAGAAATATTTGCTTGTGTAAAGAGTTGAGATTTAAGCCTTTATTCCATTAGACTTTAATTTTAACATTATATAAATGATTAAAAAAAAATTGAAATTCTTTTTTCTAACCACCAAAACCTTTATTCCATTTCATTTGCTCCTCATTCACTGCATTCACATTCTTGCCATTTTTTACGCAGGGGGGCTAGGTTGCTCGCGTCCGTAGGAAATACCACCTTTCCAAGGCCCACCCTACACGTGTCCCCCGGGTGGTGCTAAAAGAGCAACAACGCCGAGCATCAGGCGGCGGTCAATTAACCTGTTAACAGGCACACCACAGGCCATGGAGAACTAAATCTCTCCTAAAAGTGTGACCATGTAGCCTTGGGAAAGCTACATGAGTATGTCCCACCTCATCACTAAATGGAAATATGAGCGATACGAATATTGATTTGTCATGCGATCCGGCTAACGCCCGGCGCTCGCAGGTACCCGGGCCTGCGAGTGTGAAATATGTTACCGAAGACTGCACGGGAACGAGCGGCCAGGCTCCCGTGTCGGTAAATGCTACTGGTAGCAAAAACAAAAAACTAACACAGCAGGTATTCCACCCAAGCCTGTTCAACACAAGACAGAGATCGTCTTCATTAGGTAGTACCTCAGATATTGGCGAAAAGACTTTGCCCACTAAATCTCCAACGACAAACACCAAAGAAAGTGACAATGTTATCTGCCCTCCATCATGGCAAAGAGTACCGTCTGACCGTGGCCCTAAAAGAAAGAGACTATCTGACAGCCCACCGCAAAGAGAAAAACCAGACCTCCACACATCTAACAGGTTTAGTGGCCTACCTGTAGATCTAACAGAAGAATCAAAAGAGGAACCATCCACTAGCTACAAAAAACCTATTAAGCCACCACCTATTATCCTATATGGCATTGAAGACCTGACCGAGCTGACAGAACTCTTAAATAATTCTGTACCTGGCGGCAGCTTCTCCTACAAGATTATCAACAGAGACCAACTTAGAGTAATGACTCAGTCAACTGAAACGTACAAAGACTTAATAGAACTTATCCGAGCCAAAGGCCTCATTGGTCACACTTTTACACAAAAACAACACAGATGTTACAGAATAGTGATTAAAAACCTACATCACACCACACCAAAATCGGCTATAATTGAGGAAATAGAAAAAACTGGTAACAAGGTCAGAGGAGAAGTTATTTGTGCGCTATCCAGACAAAATAAGAAGCCACTAAATATGTTCTTCGTAAACATAGAACCAAGTACCAACAACCCAGAAGTAAGAAACATAGAATTTATATATCACACAAAAGTTAAAATCGAAGATCCCAAAAAATCTACTGAAATTCCTCAGTGTACCAGGTGCCAACAATACGGACACACTAAAAACAATTGTATGCGCCCATATAGGTGTGTCAAATGTGCTGAAGGACACAAAACAACAGATTGTCCAAAAAAGGATCGGAACATGCCAGCCACCTGCACTCTATGTTACGGCGACCATCCAGCTAACTACAAAGGATGCCAAGTATATAAAGAAATTAAAACACGAAAAATGACACAAACAGTTAAGAGAAAAGCACCAATAGTCACAAAATTACAAACAAAATCATCCATTCCACCATTCTCCTCACATATAGATGAATTCCCACCATTACCGCCCAGCAGTATTATTAGACAACAATCAGTAAATAGCCAAGGAAAAAGAGCTACGCATGCAAATTACAATATATCCAACGCTATAAATAGTAGACATTGGAATAGAAAAACAGAGAACATACAATCTCAGCCAACAAACTCACTAGAGCAAATTATAATCAAACAGTCTGAAAAGATAGACATCCTAATAAATCAAATAGGGACCTTAATGGGCCTCCTAACGACGCTCATAGCCCAGCAACAGAAATGAAATTCTTAAGAATCGCAACATGGAACACAAACGGCTTAACTCCAAACAAGCAGGAAGTTGAGCTATTCCTATACCACAATAGAATTGACATACTTTTGGTCTCAGAAACACATTTGACTGACCGAAGAGTAATTAAAATAAGGGGATACAATATACACTATGCGAACCACCCAGATGGAACGTCACACGCTGGGGCTGCTGTAATAGTGAGGGATAATATAAAGCATCATATCCTCCCAAATTTTGTGAAACCATATATACAGGCTGCTATTATATCAATAGATGACTGGCAGGGCTCATTAAACGTGAGTGCAGTGTACTGTCCTCCACGACATAGAATAGATGAGCAAATGTTTACAGAGTTTTTCCGAACACTTGGCAGTAGATATATAACAGGTGGAGATTGGAACTCTAAAAACACGTTTTGGGGTTCCCGACTAACGACACCAAGAGGCCGAGAACTACGAAAAGCCATTGAAAACAATACTTTCCATGCGCTATCTACAGGAGAACCAACGTATTGGCCAACTGACCCGAATAAAATTCCAGATCTGTTGGACTTTTTTATCACCAAAGGAATGTCTGGATTGTATACTAAGGTCGAATCATGTTTGGATGGCTCCTCAGATCACACACCCGCAATATGTACACTAAGTACCACAGTAATCTCGAGAGAACCACGTGAAGCCCTATACAACCATAGAACGGACTGGGACGCCTTTAGAGATTACATAGATGAAAACACTAACTTGTGCATACCACTAAAAGTGGAAGAGGATGTTGAAGATGGTGTTTGTTATGCCACTAATCTAATACAAAAAGCAGCCTGGTTATCAACACCTTACGTTGAAACAAAACATCAAGGTCAGGATCTCACCTTAGATATACAGAGGATGATCACTGCGAAGAGAAAATTGAGGCGACAATGGCACACAAGCAGAAACCGACAAGACAAGTCTGCTCTAAACAAAGCGCAAAAAGACTTAAAGGAATTGCTTAGGGATAATGAGAACAGAACCATGCAGGACAAGTTAAAGAGTCTAACCCCATACAAAGCAGACGACTATTCACTTTGGAAAATGACAAAATCACTCAAAAAGAGACCACTAAAGCACATACCTCCACTAAAACAACCAAACGGTAATTGGTCACGAAGGTCTGAGGATAAAGCTGAATTGTTTGCCGATTTCCTGAAGAATGTGTTCAGACCCAACGAACCTGACACTGTGCACACTGAGGATGAGATTGATGCATTCTTACACAGCGACCAACAAATGTCATTACCGCTGAAGCCGGTTACACCGGCAGAAGTTAGAAGAGCTGTAAATCAACTAAAGCACAAAAAAGCACCAGGATTCGATTTAATAACAGCAGAAGTCCTAAAGCATCTTCCAAAAAAGGGAATAGTTCTTCTTACAGTTCTCTTTAATGCAATACTGAGACTGCAATATTTTCCGCTTTCGTGGAAGGTGTCCATTGTTAACATGGTTCCCAAACCAGGGAAGCCTCTTACAGAAGTTACTTCATACAGACCCATAAGCCTTCTACCCGTATTATCAAAACTCCTCGAGAAACTAATATTAGTTCGCCTTCGCCCAATTCTCGAAGAACAAAAAGTAATTCCAGACCACCAATTTGGCTTTCGTGCCGATCACGGAGCAACAGAACAAATACACCGTGTCGCTCACACAATAAGGCAAACGCTAGAGAGAAAAGAGTATTGTTCGGCTGTGTTCCTTGATATACAGCAGGCCTTCGACCGTGTATGGCATAAGGGACTCTTGTACAAGTTAAAGATACACCTACCAAACACTGCATATTTACTGCTCAAATCATACCTGCAATATAGATTATTCCAGGTACAATGCGGAGATAGCCTTTCATCCATCTCTCAAATAGAAGCCGGGGTGCCACAGGGCTCAGTATTAGGCCCAGTTTTGTACACAATCTTTACCGCTGATCTACCCACATCTGAAGAAGTGGTGACTGCAACCTACGCAGATGACACTGCAGTACTATCTTGCAATAAAGACCCTAATACTGCGTCGATAAATTTACAACATCACCTGTACAGAGTAGAAACATGGATGAAAAAGTGGAGAATCAGGGCTAGCCCTGCAAAATCTGTCCACATAACATTTACACTAAGGAGAGGAGATTGTCCCCCTGTTACACTTGACGGAACTGCCTTGCCACACTGTACGTCGGTCAAGTACCTTGGCATGCATCTGGACAGACGGCTTACCTGGCGAGATCACATAAAGGCCAAAAGAGAACAAGCAGATAGAAAATTTAAAGATTTGTACTGGTTGGTCGGTAGACAGTCCTCACTAAGTTTGGAAAATAAACTGCTCATTTACAAATGCATCATAAAACCTGTGTGGACATATGGCATTCAGCTATGGGGATCAGCAAGTCAATCAAACCTTGAAATACTCCAGCGGTTCCAGAACAAAGTTTTAATGAGCATGAGTAATGCGCCATGGTTCACACGTAACGCAGAAATTCATAAGTACCTAGAAATCGCTACGATCAGGGAGGAAATAGAAAGGTCTACTGCAGCCTACAAGCAGAGACTTAATCACCATAAGAACTACCTGGCCTTTGCACTAACAAAAACAAATGGCAACATTTTCAGACTCAAAAGAGCACGATTAGCCTCGGTCTAACGTGCTAAACGAAGGGAGGTGACACATCACGGGATGTGCAAACTCCGCAAAGACGATGCATCTCTCTCATCTGATTATAGCCAAGAGGCTGATTGCAGATGGAAAAATTAGAGAAAAAAAAAAAAAAAAAAAAATTTTTTACGCAATCCATCTATCTCATTCCTCCCCATGCCTCAACATTCATGTTTATCACTGTTTTGGCTACATACAATACATTTCTTCTAATAACATGCTTTAAATACATTCAAACTATTATATTTATTAGAAAATCAAGTAAGAATATTTTGTATCGACTACAGATACACCCGAGACCACCGGCTTAACAAGGTCAAAGAATAAAAGACCTCTAATTGACAACATTTGTCCCATAACTTCGGGAATCAATAAACTTAATTTACGAAGCCCCATTTTTTTATATGTTTACCTACCTATAATCAGTCTTACACCAAAAATTCAAACTTACTCAAACAAAACAACTTACCTTACACACTCTTTCCTCTTCTTGTCCGCGTAATACCCAGCGGGGCACGCCGTCAAGCATCGGCCGTTCAGATCGAAGCTCGCCGCGTGACAAGTCACGCACTGCGTCTCGCCAGGGCCTTCACAAGTGTCGCAGGACGCGTGACACCTAGCACAGGAGTAGTCCTGTGTCTCGTAATACGAAGGGGGACACGACGCCATACACGTTCCCTCGTGGAGAAGCAAATGGTGTTCGCACGAGGTGCAGGCGTCTGCTCTCTCAGAACAGGTCTCGCAGTGAGCTGCACATGGGCGGCAGGTAGACGAGTCACTGTCTTCATAGTAGCCATCGGGACACTGCTGCAGACACACAGCCAAATCAGCTACCAGCAAATGAGCTGGGGCGCAGGTCAAACACGAATCCTGGCCCGGCCCTATACACGTCCCGCACGACTCGTGACAAGGCCAACACAGACCCCCTTGGTTGGTGAAACTCCTTGGTGGACACCTTGATACACAGGCGTCGTCTAAGCGATAGTGCTTACACGCAATACATTGTGTTGGTCCTTTCCCGTAGCACCCTTGAGAGTCGCATTCGGGATCGCAGTCGTGCATGACTCGTTTATCGTTACTGTCAGCCAAGACATTCTCTCCGTGTGGTGAAGGGACGCTGTGACCATCAAGGCGGGCAACTGCCTTCTCAGGGTCGGATCCAGCGGCAAATAGCGTAGGGAAGTTCTGATAGTTGGCAAACGAATCAGTATTATAAAAGGAATCGCCTATATTTTCGTAACCGTCTGCAGCGGTTGGGAAGGCAAAAGGAGGGGCCACTGGTGACGGCTTCTTCGATTGTACTCTCACGGGATCGACAGACGTTCCGTAGAAAATAAGCTGCCATTTTTTCAGGATACCCGGTTGGTTCACGTGTCGGTTTCCTGCATTTATGATTTGCAAGGTCCACCTTCCTTCGGCGTGTTCACCCCAGAAATGTACACTCAAGAACGGCCAGTCATCAAAGTTAGAGCTAATTACGTCTCTGGGCCTTTCGAACAATAAAGTAGACGCAGTTCCCATAGGCGAAGTTAAGACGATGCGTAGATTACCCCTTGGGAAGAATCTCAATGATATTTTACACTGAACGTGTTCGAGATATCTAACTTCGTTCACTGTACCACTGCAACCATTAACGTCCATGTGAACATTTAAAGTGTAATGGAAAGATGATTCGAGTGGTTTGTCTTCGATTATTTCTTGTGACTTGCAAATGTGTTGAGGAGGGACGGAAACCCATTTTTCTGCTAAATTAACCATTTTCGCAGCATCCATTAGGCCGTACCCAAATTTGTGACTTACTCTCCTCTTGACTCCATTGTCAATCCAGCCCGTTTCTTTCTCTAGTGGTTGGGACCGAGATGTTAATACTACTAAATATTGCATATCTCTCCAAGTTAATTCCGAATTTGCTTCAAGCGCCAATGCGCAAATGCCAGCAGCTAATGGTGCTGAAGCAGAAGTTCCCGTATGTTCTACGGTGCAAATATGATCAGGTCGCAATCTGCCGTCCATATCAACAGTAGCAACACTCTTATCATGCCCAGGAGTGCCTGAACTATAAGTAGTGGCTAAAGTTGATGAACATTCTTCTAAGTACCAAGGTTTATAACCTCCTTGCGTCGCACTTGATATAGATAAAGTGAAAATACTATTTGTGTAACCGTCGCAATTGCAAGAGTCCGTATGTCTGCCTCCGTTTCCTGATGCCCAAACAAAAATAGAGCCTTTTCCTCGTCGACCGCTTGTAACTCCGTAAATAAATGCCCTGAAAAACAATTCACTTAGAAACAACATTCATTAGCTAAAAGCTTATTTTAATCATCAGTATAATAAATATATCTCATTTCTGATATAAGGATTACAAGACAAAAATTTCAATACCTAAGATTATGTTCAATAAAATGTAAATTGGTCTTAGCAATCATCGATCAAAGCATTATAATACTATACCTTCTTGCTAATGGTCCTGGACCATCAACAGTTTTTCCGTCATCCTCTGGGCCCCAAGAGGCACTATAAATATCAATATGGTCAGGATTGAGTCCCAAGGCCCTAGCTTCTACAGCATCATTAACTACTCCGTCTAACATTCTCACTCCTCCTATACTGGCGTTGTAGGCTATGCCGACGCCACAATACTGATTGTAAGCCACTGCTGCGACCTCCCCGGCGCACCTAGTACCATGTTTATTATCCCCATTGTCTTGAGGCATGGGATCATCGTCATTACTATTTATGTCTGTTGATGCATTAGGATCCTGAAAATAAAATACATTATGAATAAGTTTATACAAAACTGGACCAGTGGATAGTTAAACTTCTTTTTTTGTTATTATACATACGTAATTCTGCTTCAGGTCTGGGTGGTTTGTTTGAATACCATCATCGAGGATTGAAACGACTACACCTTTACCAGTGTAGCCTTTCTGCCAAGCTGGAGACACGTTCATATCCAAACCGTCCTTAGCGCCACCATTCTGTCAAACAATTCCATTGTTAACATGAATTGATAACACGTATTAAAATTATTTCAGTATAAGACAACTACCAGAAAATGTGTGAAAATTATGATCAAGTTGCATTGTAGCAATTCTAAATTCCAGATGTATAGTTAGGTGTCTTATTACTAGATTTGAGGTTCTGGTGGAAGTGTCTCACTTAGGCCAATGGTAATATTTGTTAAGAAAAAAAAGGTAGAAAATTAGAAAAAATCCATCAAATACATTAGATAGTAATTACATGGTACACAATTTACGTTATGAATGCAATTCAGCTTACCAAATACCACTGTTCCTTGTAAAGAGGGTCCGTGAAGAAAGGTGACGAAGTCAGTGCTCTGTGATGCGTGCGATGCGTCGGCACTCGGCGAGAGACCTGAGAGAACAGGCCACCGTCGTACGGGTTGTAGTCCCTCTTCACTCTCCGCCGTTCCCGCTGCTGCTGGACCCATCGGACCTTAGGGAAAAAATAGACGGTACAGTATGTATTACTAATAGAAATATTTTGTTTATTAATAGACATTAATAAAAATACAATAGTTTATATACAGTCGTAAGAGAAAACTTTGAAATTTAAATGAAGTAAAAAGACGAATCAGTAATTCACGCCTCATTAGACTGCCCACGTTCGTTAGTTAACAGATCAAAACTCGATAGAAGTGCAAAATAATAATCCCATAATAAAAACAATCACAGGATTTCACTCCCATTCGCACTCCTGATGCATCCAAACCTTTTGGAATAAGATTGCTATTTATTACAATTTAAAATCGAGAATACTAAAAGATGACCGGTCACCGCATCCAAATTAAAGTCACTTAATGCACCCTGTGGGTTCGCTTAAAATATCTAATAGGTCTACTATAAAACGCTGGAAGGCCGCCAAGCGGTGATGGGGGCATGCCCGTACTAATGCCGTAGACAATTAGGATAATACATGCAGCAAAAAGAAAACAACAGTTCACATCTTTGGCCAGTTACCAACCAGCTTAAACAGAATACGTTTAAATAGCAACATAAATAAATGGTTGATATTTTACAAAAGATCGCACCATTACATTTAATGAATATTACTGATATTTGTTTGTACAGAAGCTTATACATATAACATAAAACATTAAACCCATATTTATCTAAATCTATCTTTATGCCATTGCCTGCATAAAGATAAATTTAGTTTATTTATAAACACAATTTTATCTGGAATATTTCAGATAGTTTGTATTTTTGTAAACTTCTCTCTCTCCCTCTCTGCCCAAACATATTTGGAAAGATTCTGTGGCTTAGACACAAGTTCCAATGTAGAGCAGTTCTAGACAAGCCAAGGTCTTTGAGTACAGTATATAGGGAGGAATTTAACTGATATACCCCTCGGTTCCACCGCAACAGCATACACGCCAGCAATGTAGTCATTGTTACAAAGAAATTGTGGTTAGAACAAAATCGAAATAATCTTAGAATTCGTCCATCACATAAGTCCAGTCCGGAGCTGAACTTAGAATCGAAACCTGTATAATTCTTTTTCTTTTTAATATTTTTTCTAACATTTAGGTATAATAATATCCAAATAAAAACTCAAATAGTCACCAGAATAACAACTGTTAAACCTGAATATGTCGCGAATTTCTTAAACAAACTAGAAACAAGAAACACGTCATCTCTTAGGAGCGGAGTTAAAAAATAAATATTTTCCCTGGCTTCTTTAAAACGCTAACGAAAAATAGCCACTGTGAAATTGAAAAACTGTAATATGTTGCCAGCTCCCAGGCGGGCTAACTAGACTATCAAGTTGGAATGTTTAGAGTGCAATTTCACAGTTGTTGGAACACAACGACCCGCCTTTGGAGACCCAAACCTCTAAATATGTTTGCTCCCACGGAATTTTATGGTGAACTAGCGGCGTAAAAAGGTTTGCATTTATTATTTACAACTGTCAAATATAGCATTTCGGGTGTTTTATTCGTCTGTTAGGAGAAGGTTCAAAGTGTTTTGGGTGTCAATCAAAGGAGACCGGACTAGACCTGACCTTATTACAAAAATATGTTGCTCAAATACGTTTAAATTTAGATATCCTATTTCATCAACATCTCAGTGTACGCGTGAAAATTTATGCGTGAGAGGTCGTGCTATGATTGCAGTCAGTGATATTGATACATCATTATCATCATCATCACCACCAGCCCTTCAATGTCCCCACTGCTGGGGCACAGGCCTTCCCTATAGACAGAACAATATAGGGAAAATTGGCCATAACCCACCACGCTGGCACAGTGCGGATTGATAGGTATTAACGACTGCAGATGCAGCCGGGACCAACGGCATAAGGTGCTTTCCGAAGCACGAAGGAACTCGAGATAGTAAAATTTTGATCACCGATCCAATGGCCGGCCTTAGCGAACATTGCTCAGTCTACACAATCTCAAGCTGAGCGTGCTAAGATTAACGTTCCCGGTGAATGGAAATATAGATGTTATCGACCCTTGCCTAATTATGTCCGTATATCTAAAATCTCTCCCGTGGGTGTCGTACAAGGCGACTAAGGATAAAACAGTTAGCAGGGGGCCTAATTTAGCGAGATTCTATGAAACATTTTATGCTCTATTATGTTTCATTTCATAATCGTAAAATGACAAGATATTAGATGATTCATTCAGCGATTCATATAATTTGACAGATTTGTATGAGAATTCGTAACATGTCCTACATTTATGAAAAACTATTTACGTTAAATAGGTACTTTTGTGCCCGATAAATGGCAATGGGCTCGCCACCTATTACATGGGACCTAACATAATTGGCGAAACGTGGGTTCACCTCTGCCTACCCCTTGGGGGATATAGGCGTGATTTAAGTGTGTATGTATGTACTACACATTTGAAATTCGTATGTTTATTATTTAACCCGACGTTTCGATCAGTTTACAGCGGCAGTCTACCCGTGACCACGGCCGTTGTAAAGTGATAGAAACGTCGGCTTAAATAATAAACTTACCAAACATCCAATTATACGTGAGTCTCCGTAAAAAAATTGTTTTATTTCAAATGAAGATTTTGCAATGCAAGACGATCCAGATTTCGGGTAGCCTTATCTGCAACAATCAACCGGGAGCCGAACAAACAAAAAAATGTTCGCCTCCCCTTAATTGCTGCTGCCTTTTATTAGAGAACGTAGAACAGCGGCGTATCTGACTGAACATTTTAATGCAGACATAAACTCCGTTTGGCGACTGCCACTTAACCGGATTCGCCCCACGAGATACAAATCTGCCGATGAAACGGGCGAATCCACCCGTTTAGGGTAGCTACACACTAAGGCATCGTCCTAATAGATTGCGCGACCATCGCGTGTATGCGCACAAACATTTGAATCGCGCGGCCGCGTCGTGCGATTGTCAATTAGGACACCTACCTATTCGAGTTCAATAGGTTTGATCCCGCGTTCGTACGAGTAAATTTCGCGCGAACCTGAGGCGTTACTCTAGAAGTTTATTTCGTTCGATCGAGTCTTTGCGTCTTTGTCGCTCTTACTTTAACACGCAGTGCTGTGAGAAAGACGGATAGATGTGAGTTAATCGTTCGGAGTTTCAGAGTAGACCTCCTGAGATGATCGCGCAATCGCGTTCGATTAGGAGGATGCCATAACCGGGCAGGCATAGTCGGTTCGGCAGTATTTGTCGAACAACAAAGCCGAAGTAATTAATGCACTTTTTCGGCTTGTGCCGATATCGGGTAGTTCATTCGGGTAAACAAATCATTCGATTCGGCAGTACTTATGGACGAAAAAGCCGACCCTTAGCAACTACTACATACCCGAATATTTATCTACCTCGTGTATTCGATTTTACCGCCCGGCTTTGTCGATTAATACCGGCCCGCTGTTGTTGCCCAACCAGTGAAAGCCGAGCGGTTTTTTCTCGATCATTCATCTACATATATTCGATTTTTCCACCCGGCTTTGCCGATTAAAGCCGCACTCAAACAGCAGCGGCCGCGGGACGGTGGCAGTGGCGAATTGCCCTTGCACCTCATGTCCTTATGTTACCCTACGTTACAACTGCTCGCCACCGCTGACCGCTGCTATGCCGCGCTTACGAAAAACGCATTATCTACCTTTTTACAACTTCTGAGAAAAAAGCGTTTAAAGTTTTTTTTCTTAGAACATTTGTATGGCCGGAGCTAAGCTAGTTATTGATGTAAAAATTGCAATTGTCAGTATATTGAAATGGTCTCCATGGGAAAGATATAGAGCTTGTTTTCCTGATTTCAAGTATGTATATAACTCAATTCCGAAAAAAAAATCGTACATAATGCGTTTTTTATAAGATTTAAGTGAGGCTTAATGCCGGCCCGCTTACGTGTGTAGCCAGCCTAAACCCAACCACAGGGAGAGTTAAAAATTCGCGTCGCCGAATTGCGTTGTCTTAACGTCCACCGGTCTAATTTCATTAGCTCTGTGCGGTCCAAAGCAAAAATGCCCTCGGAACAGAACTGGGACGCGCACGTATTTTATGCGAACGCGGGCATTTGTCACGCGCTAATTTAATATAGGAGGCCCCACCGTCCGCGCATGTCCTTTTGTTTTGCGCTGTATAGTAATGCTGGTTAGGGCGTCGACGTTTTTAGAAAGAGTACTGTAGAAATCGTACTGGGGGCATGCTACAAAACATAGGACGGAATTGACTCGGGATCGATCGAGGCCTTAGCCTAACACTGGGATCTTAACGGCTAATAAAAAAAATTTAGAAATCTAAAGTTTTCCACGCAAGGGAAGGAACGTAGGTCCCTGGTCCTATCATGTTCTAAATAGGGTCGGCACAACATGTCTTCCTCTTCCACTCTCATTCTAGGTCTATCCACATCCAAACTTAAGAGCCCTATTACAAATCTCACTCCTCTCATACTTAGACGGCCGGTGCATCGCATCTTGTAGTAATTTTGCAGTTTTGTTTATTGAGATAAAGTAACAACTATTCTAGTATAAATTTTGCTCAAAAATATTATTGTAGAAAGGAGATATAAATTAAAGCTATTTGCTTTATAATATATATTAAATCAATGATGTTTCAAAATTTCGAGGTCGCTACGAACTATTCGACTATATTACAGATAAAAATCTATTTTATTTATTTCATTTGCGTAGAACAGTAGTTCTATCCGGGAGCTCAGAAAGGGCCCTCGCACATTTTATAAAATTCTTTCTCTATAATTTTGGGTTTAATTAAAAAGTTAAGCAAAATTTACAAAAACCGAGGCCTCTACGAAATATGCCAATATATATTCTACACTATTCAATAAGTCGAAATTGTCAATGTATTTTTGTTTCTGAAATCAAGAACGCCAAAATTGGCCATTTTACGTAAAAATCACAATCCAAATGTAAAAGGGCTCTTAACATACCTCTGGTTAAATAAAATTAATCCCTCTTCATCATACACTCGCGGTGATTTTCCAATTAATCTCGAAAATAAATGCGACTGCATTCCCGAAATCAACAATTAGAGTAATTTGGTACTAAATTACTTTTGTTGTTAATTCGTGGGCTGCTACAGCTTGCTTGGGTTTTGACCAATAGCAACATAATTTTCCCATCGCATAGCGCGCTCAGCAAGACGCGATTTCGGCTCTAGAAGCTGTCTTTTCCGTGTCCAAATTTTCCCGTAAGAGATTTAACGTTCGCCAAATTTCGTTTCAAAGCTTGCAATCCAGAATTGAGCCTTTGTATCAGACATTTGCAGAAGGAACACGGCGGCCAAAAACGCGTCGTAGTTTATTTTTTTCCAACTCAACGTTGTGTATTTTTCTTACAATCTCCCATTCAATCTTTACCCGAAATACCTCTTTAACTTAAGTGCGGTGTAGTAAGTACTTAACGTGGTAGATTTATGCCATATAAACGCAACAGAGAAAGATATCAACAAAAATTGATTAAATTTGTCAACTATTCGATTTTAATTTTAACATTATATAAATGTTAGAAAAATTTGTACAAAGATTTTGGTGGTTGTGCTAAAAGTGTCTTGGGTGGCCGAGCGGTCAGGCACCTGCCCGGATAGCAGCGGACGCGGGTTCGACTCCCGCCTCAAGATCATAATTTTTCGAAATTCTTTTTAAAACCACCAAAATCTTTGTATAAATTTGTCAAGTTTAGTGAGTCCCTTTTTGGTACTTTATTTGATGTATTATTTAAAGAAGCGGAATGATACAGATAGATCCACTCGAAAATAAATAATCACTTTATCGGTGTAGATACTTAGGCGTCATTTATTTATGTATGTATGTATGTCACTGACTTCAATAAAAACGGGCTACACCATCACCGCCCCGCACTGCCGCATTGTTTTTGCGCGTCGCTCCAGCCAGCTGGCCAAATATCAGATGTCAGACGAACCAAACATAGTTATCCTCCGGCTTGACAAGCAAAAGGGAGCAAAAAATACGCCGCCAAAAACGGACGCAGTAGGTACGCACGCAGAGGGCTTTTAATATAGCCCCCTTGCCGCTTATACACCGTACAGTAATAGGGTCCTAAACTAATAAAGCTGGGTCCATTACGGGGCCAAGCCGCAACTCTATGAGCCGGCGCGTTTAAACAGATTTTCACGAGAGCGACAGAAAAAAAAATGTAACGCTTCCATGTAGTTAGTTGACCCTTGTCTTTTGTCGCGAGACCCAATTTGCGCTCAGTTCAGAGTGTATTTGTTTTAAATCTAATTAAAATTCCATCTCGCACTGTCCGGCCGCATGCAAGATATTATTTATATTGCGAAACAACATTACAATATAACAACACCGCCTCCTTTTGTTATTAAAATCGTGGCGACGGACAAGCCTCCTACAACAATGGCGTCGTGAAATATGGCCGCCTGTTTTTAATAATCAAAGTCATATTAAAACCAAAAAAATACTTTTTCATCCCGCCATCTCGGAAAAAGCGTTTTTGCTCTTCGATATCTGAGTGCAAAAGCAGTTTTTATTCTCTAGAGGTTAAAGTAAATTTGAATTTAGAACATCGTGTGCAATGAGTTTGTGAATTCAAAACATCATTATACCTATTTATTTCTACCTCCATGGTGCCGAAATTATCATGCAACCTATTTTAATTTGTTAAAAACTCAGACTCGCAACCTTCTTGGTGTACTTTTTTTGTAATTTGCTTTGCGCGCGCCGTTTTCTTTTCACGTCATTTTGTTAAAACTTAGGAGTTCCGTGACGGTCAATCAGCTTGGCGTCAATCTTGTTTTAAACATTTTGATCGTCTACAATGCTTGCTTGATGCTTGAGTCAAGCATTTAAAAGTTTTTTAGGTTTGTTTGATTTGTTTACGTTAGCAACGGAACAACAATTACAGAAAATCAACGTGCTTGACTCAAGCTGATTGACCGTCTCGGAACTCCATTAGGGACGGTAATTTTTATTAGGTACTTACAGGTATGTCAGGATAAATTTTGCGGGTGTGGCTGGGTGGATGGGTGGGTGTTGAAGGTGTCTGGGTGAATGGGTGTTTTGTGGGTGTGTCTAGGTGAATGGGTTTTTTGTGGGTGTGTCTAGGTGAATGGGTGTTTTGTGGGTTTGTCTGAATGGATGGGTGAGTATTGTGGGCGTGACTGGGTGGAAGTTGTGGGTGTCTGAATGGATGTTGTGGGTGTGTCTGGGTGATTAGATATTTTGTGGGTGTTTCTGGGTGAATGGGTTTTTTATGGGTGTTTCTGGGCGAATGGGTGTTTTGTGGATGTGTCTGGGTGATTGGACATTTTGTGAGTATTTCTGGGTGAATGGGTGTTTTGTGGGTGTTTCTGGGTGAATAGGTGTTTTGTGGGTGTTTCTGGGTGAATGGGTGTTTTGTGGGTGTTTCTGGGTGAATGGGTGTTTTGTGGGTGTTTCTGGGTGAATGGGTGTTTTGTGGGTGTTTCTGGGTGAATGGGTGTTTTGTGGGTGTTTCTGGGTGAATGGGTGTTTTTTGGGTGTTTCTGGGTGAATGAGTGTTTTGTGGTTGTTTCTGGGTGAATGGGTGTGTATTTCGGATGTGAATGTTGTGGGTGTTTCTAGGTGGGTGTTGAGAGTGTGTTTGGGTTAATGGGAGGGTGTTGTGGAAGTTTCTGGGTGAAAACAGAAACTGTTGTGATTGTATTTTTTTTTGTATTTTGCAATTTCCTCGTTGGGGGGGATGAAAAGTTACGTGTTGCACTCGAGTGCAAAGATTTTTCACCTTGTGCTCTTTTGATTCCCTCGCTATCGCTCAGGATTCTAATTTTTGAATCACTCGCTACGCTCGTGATTCAATTTTAGAATCCTTCGCTAGCTCGGTCATCAAAATTGAGCACGCGGTTAAAAAACAACTTTGCACTCACGTACAACAAATAACTATTCAAACCTGTCTAAATATTTACCATAGAGACAAAGATGAAACTAATATTTTTTATGTCACACCCGACCATAAAGTGGATTTATCCGCCCGCTTCGCGAACGGCAATTACCGCTTTCTGGTCAGGAGCTGCCATAAAACTGTGATCTTACCTGGGGCGATAAAAAGGAACGCCTCAGATCGCTTATTATCGTTAAATACTTGCGATGTGAGTCATTCTTTATTTAATCTACTATTATAAATCTCTTTTAGAATATAATCGGTCTTCCATGCTGGCCTGGGAGCGAATAAATAACGTTGGATGTGCCAAAAAAATTTACAATTTTAGATTAGCTGAAACAACGTATAAGCCTAATTTCGACTAATTTAAGTAAGTAAAGTAGGCATTAATGATTTACAAATCAAATTCAGACTAAGGAGTGTCTTAAGTTTAATATCATTGTCAATATGTTTATGCATGCGCTGTTAACAAGTTTCTCAGATGTCGGTTCATCACTATTATACTCACTTACAGTACTTTGGATATATTTCATAGGCAGGCCCAAAAAAAACAACCCTAATTCACCGTCGTTGCGTACAGCTGATACGCGCTGTATTTACTACGCGGTGTTATGAAATAGAGGCAATTGGCTGACCCAACCTCATCAGCATGAATGGAACAGGCGAACTGGACTAAATATTCCCGGGAGTAAGGCTGCGTTTCTGCGCGGCGCGGAGCTGCGGGGTTATCATGTAAGCCTCTTTCAATCGCTTTCGTCTACCTATCACTCTCACTCATTGAGAATAATCGCAAAGTGTGAGAGTGACAGGTAATGAGGGGTTCTAAGCTGTACAGACATAATTCACGCCTATAACCCCGAAGGGGTAGGCAGAGGTGAATTAAAAACCCACTTTTCGCCAATTAGGTTAGGTCCCATGTGATAGGTGGGGAGCCGTCTATCGGGCACAAAAAATCACAGTAGGTATATTGCTAGGTGGTATAAGAGGAACGCTGCTTCCAATTCCTTATCACTGTATCATCCTTAGTCGCCTTGTACGACACCCACGGGAGAGATTTGGGGTGGTGACAAATTGTATTCTACTCTGCCGTCACCACACGGCTAACACGGCAGCAGAGCTGAGTGACTTACAAAAATTGACCAATGATATTGCGCAGCGGTGACGAGATGTGTGATTTGAGCTATATAATTGGTAAATTTTTGTAAGTTTTAGCTAAGCTCCGCGCAGCTTCGCGCAGCTTCGCTTCTATGGAAACGCAGCCTTATGTCACAGAGGGTTATTATAGGCAATGCGGCAGTACACGAGGCAACTTTGCAACATAAGTAGTCTAATACAATTTGACTGGACAATAAAAGTCAATGACCCGTATCCGACCTAGGGGTTGATTCTTGAAAAGAGACAGTCTATTTTTCTTGAGCCCTGAGCATGGACGAAGCTGTGCTACGGTGTACTTCGGTATCCGAATAGCGCATCCAAGAAAGAGCACAGTTTGCGAAGTTCGCATTCCTCGAAGTGCATAGTTTGCTAAGTGCGCATCGGGTCATATTCACCATATGAAAAGTATAATAATATCAAAGAATAAAATGTGTGCATGAAAAAGCACCCGTTTACGGAAGTGCGGACAATGCGATGTCAATCTAATTTAAACACTGATACTTATACATAGAGCATAAAGAACTTGGTATTCTTATTCGCGTCGGTCACACGTCATCAAACCATCCACTCCTATTTGATTCATGTCCTCAACCACACCGGAAGATGCTACTGATGAATGTATAAATAATAATAAATAATAAATATTTTTTAACACTTACACCTATCATCTAGCCCAAAGTAAGTAGCCTAAGCACTTGTGTTATGGATACTAGTTGACGGACATATTTTTAATATAATTATGTATATAAACGTTGAAAATATACTACATAAACATATACACAACCATGACTCGGAAACAAACATTTGTCGTCATCACAAAGTTTGCCCCTACCAGGATTCGAACCCGGGACCTCTTGGCCAATACCCAGCAATCTGAGCATTCGACCAAGGCGGGCGGGCGGGTATGTATAGAAATTATTATTATTATTAAAGGACAATAGGCTGTCGCCCTATTACATTATACATAACATAGTTAGCGAAGTACTTATAGGTATTTATACTCCTCTGCCTTCAGGGAAGAATAGGCGTCAATGTACATTAGAAGATTCTCAAAAATCTCAAAACTACCATTGAATATTTTAGGCATTCTTTGGTGGTTTGGTCTTGAATAAAAAAGCGCTATCAGCACTCCAGTGCTCGCAACACTGCCAAATTACACAGGCCACAGTTCGAATTCGTCAAAGGCGTTTGAAGAATAACGATCTTGGAGGGCTCGCGTAGGTACTAAAAGGTTCGGGGGCGATTCGCTAATGACGATAGAGTTTGTGAATGGGGCCCGTCTCATCAGCATCAGAAAGGACCGGACGGTGGGGCCACGCCCCGGGGTTTTATTAGCCCCTGTCCACTGCCGACACTTGTCCCGGACCAAACAGACCCCAAAAAGTATTGTTGGGGGTGAATCCGATTCGGGGGTTTTATTTAATTCGCGCAGACCCAAAACATTCCGATAAAGCAATCTGCACTGGTTAATGACATGGTGTTTATTAATGTTTATGCAGGCATGGGCATTCATTGAAATCTTCTACGTGGCGTATTGTAAAAAGAAATCTGATCTTACTTAAAATAATAACATATTATGAGAAATCAGCAAAAAATATTCAGATAAACTTGGAACAGTGAATGCAGATGATAATGATGTTTAATACTTACAAAAATCATTCCTATTAATTCCTAAAGCGGTTGGCAGAGGTAAATTTCGCTACTCATGTTAAGTCCAATGTAATAGGGGGCTAGCATATTACCATCTAATACGAGAATCGCGGTATATTTCTTGGGGGTATAAGAGGAACGCTGCTACCCATTCCTCAGCACTTTTTTGTGTTAAATAAGTCAGTTTAATACCCTAACCCCCTAGGGTTAACCTTAGTATTAAACTTTGATTTACTTGTAATCAACTAATGACTTGCAGCACACCTGAGACCAATTACCACATTGAGCTGTTCCGAGAAACTAATTACAAATGCCCAAAAGAGTTTTTAAGCAACCGAATAGGGTATCATCCGATATTTGTAGTACACTTTTTATGGCAGTAATTTCCCAGCGGCATCACTCGGGTTTATTATGGGTAAGTAATGTATACCACCGCATCTCCATTTTAATACACATTATTTTATAATGTTTCTCGTGTTTCATACAGACGAACGTACTGCTCGGAATTGTATCATTCACATTATTAACAGCGACGGCTGGTGCTTTCCGTGAAATGAGCGATCCTGTAGGTATAAAGATCCGAGGGTTTTGAAAACATAAATGACTTTGCAATTTTCAAGACTAGGAAACGATTAAGCGAGCTCCATTTTTGTTGTATCACCGTGAGAGTATCGAAACGCCCCGTGGTTTTATTGACCGAGTCCAGCGAACTAGGGTCACAAGTCACAACATCAATTGTCACGGAACATTGTTGTCTAATTTCGGATGCTACAACCTCCTCTCACATAAAAATATTCCCGCATCAGGAAAATAATTTTTCGAAATTATTCGTTCCTCTTTTTTAAAATGTTTAAATTCTCTTTCGTACAACTTAATACACAAAAAGTCAATTCTTAACTAGTTGCTATACTTGCCGGGTCTACTTTTGATGGACATTTTTTTGTATTGAGTAGGTGTAGTCAGTGCGGCAGTTCGTAACATATTTTTTTTACACTCACACCTATCATCTAGCCCAAAGTAAATATCATAAAATATAAGCACTTGTGTTATGGATAGCGATACCACCAAAACCTTTATGACTATGTGCAAATATAAAGACATAAATGGCCTCAAAACATTCTGGGTTATAAAGAATAGTACCTACAACATACAAGTGTAATACGACATCAAACCTGTGAAATAAAGCCATAAATATTCATGAATGACTCGCAATAGTCAGACAATCACATAATAATATATTCTGTTTAGTAATGAAAATCGTAAAGGTTCTGCAAGCCTCGAATATTATTCCGAGACTGCGTGTTCAGCAATTGACATCGAATAAGTAGTATTGCAGAAAATAAAGACAATAACTATTTGGACGCCGAAATGAATCCTAAAGCAATACGCCCAGTTTCCTCTGAAATATAATGGTAAGGTTTGTTACTTACATACATACATAAATCACGACTATTTTTCCCCTAAAGAGGAGAAGTGTTTTTTTAATACCCACATATCGCCGTATGGTGTCGTACAAGGCGAGTTAAGGAGACTAAGGGCCTGTTTCACAATCGACAAGTTAGTTCGAAGTAGCTTACTTTGCAGATCATTTGACAGTTGTAATATGAAATATAT
Source organism: Cataclysta lemnata (assembly GCA_963931975.1). Lineage (NCBI taxonomy): Eukaryota > Metazoa > Arthropoda > Insecta > Lepidoptera > Crambidae > Cataclysta > Cataclysta lemnata. Next base: position 11,017,391 of record OZ008353.1, on the reverse strand, counting down.
GTCAATTGAACTGCAAAGTAAGCTACTTCTAACTTACTTGTCGATTGTGAAACAGGCCCTAAGAGTAAAGACAGCGACGAGCAGCAGCATCCCTCATAAACCACCTAGCAACATACTTCCATTTATGTACCCGATCGATTAATATGTTCTAATCTAAGTTTTATTCATTTACCATAGGACCCATAGTAGAACGTGAGCAATAAATCTTCATTCAAATTAAGATTCGTTTCTTTATTCAATAATATTTTCTTGTCTTCCACTAACACTATCATGTGCCCGATAGATGGCAATAGGTTCGCCACATATTACACGGGACCTAACTTTATTGGCTAACTGAAAAAAAGTTACGCATTTAACTTGGGTGTATTTTTGATATACCATTGATTTATGCCGACGTTTCGATCACTTTACTGCGACCGCGTAATCACTATTTATATTTATACGAAAATCCGTATGTCAAGGGACAATAGGGGAGTGCGCAATAAGGAACTTACTGCCGCACTCAGAGACGTCAAATAACGTTAATGAGTACTTAACGTCAAAAAATGACAATTCAAAACTAATCGCTATTCTTGTCGCGTCAATGGTCTAGATTTGAATGAAATATTTTGACATTAAATACTCATTAAAGTTAATTGAGGTCTCTGAGTGCGGCAGATAGTATTGCAGTAACAACATTGAAAAAGTAATGGTAAATAAGCATTTTCCGCGTCTTTGTATTCATGAGCCAGATTATAATGTTCCAATATAAATTTTCTTTGCACAGGGCTATCGACCAATTTTGTCAAGCCCTCCGAGATTCGGAGCTCAAATTACGTACGCAACTCGTAGGCCTAAGTAAACACCAATAAATTTCATGTTATTCGGCAAACAAAAAACACAAAAATCATACACAAGAAAACTAAAGAAAAGGACCCTTTCTGTTTCGCTTTATTGGTCGATGTTATGAGATGAAAGTTTCCGGTCCACGGGTCGCCTTACCATAACTGTATAAAATCTGATGGGCTTTAGAATACGCCCGTTTAGATCACGGCCGAATAAAATGGAAATGCGAGGGCATAAATTGACTTATTGGGGAGAAACAAAGTTACCGAATCTTTGCTGTGTTGCACCCTTTTCATTGCTGGACGGCAAATATTACAATACAATACAAACACTTTAATGCACACAAAAACCTACAAATACAGAAAACATCCAATAAAAGAAACAGCTTAATAGGCGGTCTTACTGCTAAAGAGCAGTCTCTTCAAGACAACAAGGGGAGTAAACATTTAGCTGATATAGAGACCGTGGGTGTAGGCATGCCATTTTAAGCAGTACGTAAATAAAAACATCATTATTATACACACAAATATTCTCTTCTTCAAGTAAATTATATAATAACTATGTTTTTATAGTGGAGTGATATGTGATGTATTATCTCTGCTGCCACACAACTAAAGGATAATACAGTAATGTGTAGGTAATGGGCAGCAGCGTTTCTCTTAGTTCCCGTTCGCTGGCAATAGGCTCGAACGTTCCCGGCAGATGGCAATAATCTACATGGAACATAATGGAAGAGACGTGGGCGTTAATTCTCCACTCCTAATACTTGTATAGGCGTGATTTATTTTACCTATATGTGATACATACATACATACATTAACCACGCATATATCCCCGAAGGGGTAGGCAGAGGTGAATTAAACACCCACTTTTCGCCAATTAGGTTAGGTCCCATGTAATAGGTGGGGAGCCGTCTATCGGGCACAAAAAATCGCAGTATATTGCTAGGTGGTATAAGAGGAATGCTGCTGCCCATTACTCAGCGTTGTCTTTACCCTTAGTCGCCTTGTACGACACCCACGGGAGAGATGGGGGGTGGTGACAATTGTATTCTCCTTCTGCTACTGTTTTCTGCTATGTGTGGTGATTTCTAGAAATAACATACTTCTCCACTTCCTTGAAACACAAAATGTTAGTTGTGTACCATTTTCAGGGCAATCCGAGCAATCGAGACGGCCCGTCCGGATTCATCTTCGCAATGTGACAGACCGCTGTAGCGGAAAACAATGCGAACCCACACAATTCGTATTACTGAAGGCTTCTAGCGGCCTCCGGTAAGGCCCGGACTCCACTAGCGGAGACGAGACGAGAGGAAAGCAGCTGTGTTTCAAACAAACAATAGAAATTCGTTACAAAGAATATTGTGGTGAGAAAAAAATCGATAAATTATAATAGTCTTGATGCGGGCGTCGAACCCGCGTCCTCTGCAATCCGGACAGATACCTATACCACTCGGCTTTTCACATTGAACACTAATATAAATGTGACAAAAAAAATTCACAAAAAAAATTGTGGTTAGAAAATGTTCGTAAACTGAAAATACAAAATGTATGAAACTGACGTTATACAGAAAAAAACAATACGTTTGTTTCATATTTTTTTGGTTGGAATAGAGAAGCCACTTAACCACTTGGCTAAGCCCTCTGGCCTAGTCAGTACCCATCTCAACTCATCTTTGGTGGATATTCTCGTTTCTCTTGTTTCTCTTCTCATCTCCGCTTCGACCATCTCCGCTTTGGTGGATTCCGGGCCTAAGAACGGGCATGCCCACCGATCCGTGGCTTCGGCCAATGTAGATTATTACTGATACACACGCCCCCTTTGCATTGTCACGCGCCACCGGCTCACATCAAAAGAGGGACCCATAATCCGAGAGAAGCTAAGTAATAAGTTGCCGATGCGTTGTCCGAGATACGGATAGTTTATCTGATTCTTTTGGTCGTTATTTCTATTTTATCTCGAGAGAAAATGAAAATATTTGGGGAGTAGCTGATCTTCGTGCTCGGTGACGCTATATCAACACTTATTACGATGAGAAATAAAATTAATTGGTTCATTACCATCACCTTTTATTTTTGTTGGAGTCGAATGTCTTTACGCACCAAACCAGCTAGCTAGGCGACTGGCATGTGTGGGACTCGCCACCACTTCGGTGTTCCTCCAAGCCCTTTAAGCGGGTAAAGTCTGGGATCTGCCTCGCGGCAATTCACCAGTCATCACCATCGCCTTACCGATTCATTACATTATCAAAAACGCATAAACGCGCTTTTGGTAATGTAAAGTAGTGCCAGTTTTGTCCTGACTTTTGCAATCCGTTGATCATCAACATCTCACCTCTCGCCCCGGGTTATAGGCCAGGGTCGGAGAAGTGTGTTTCCTCTTCCATTCATGCGGGTAAAGCAGAGCCAAGCTTATTGCCTCCCTTACGGCGGGTCCCAATATTCTATCTTCATGTAGATAGACGTACTACAGCTTAGTTGCTTAGCAACTACAGTTATTTATTATCATAATATAACAAAAAATGCCAGGCAACTAAACTTTAGTAAGCTTATTTCAACTGTACATAGAAGATTAGGACTCGCCGTAAGTCGACTTCTTCCAAACCCCGGCAATTAGGGCTGGCACTTTTTCTTCCTGCCTAGGCGGGGTCGGCACAACATGTTTTCTTCATCCACTCTTTTCAATCCTTCACTAAATTCCCATCTGCTCCTCTCGCTATTATATCCTCCTTTACACAATCTTTTCTTTGGTCTTCCTCTCCTTCTACGTCGTTTCACGTTCATACCTTACATTCTTCTACCAACATTGCTTTCATCTGTTTGCATAGTATGACCAAACGATCTAGTTTATTTAGCTGGTACATTCTATTACTATCTTATTTTTTTGCTCTCAGCTCACAGCGCAAGTTTAGAAGGTTAGAGGTTAATGTATTGTTAAAATCGAACGGTACAGTGTAACCTTGACGGCACTAGTTCCTACAGGAGCGTTAATATTCCAAAACGAACTCCGTTCCGTGTCAGTACATTTCAGTACGAGATTATTTGGCGAGGGCAAATATTGTCGCGAGATAAATACCTAGCGCGTCACGGAGCCGTGGCTGCCTAATACTCGCACATCCGGCTCGGACCGTAATCCTGTGACGTATCTTAATCTTGCCGCCATGATGGGTGTGTACTGGAGTCGCGCACTCTTCGCGAAATGTGTTTCGCCCCAGACAACGACTTCGTTACAGTGATATAGAAGGAAGATACAGATAAACAAAAGCGCAGTTGGGCTGATGGTGGCTATGGCCCATTTTCCTTATGTTTTTCCATCCATAGGGAAGGCTTGTGCCCCAGCAATACATTAAAAGGCTAGCGATGATAATGGAGATTAAATACACTTATTGAAGTTTTCAATGCGTAGGCCGCAATCCGGACGAAACCGGGTGGTATTACACTCTTTTTTTTCCTCAAATATATAATATTATAACGTTTAATTAAAACTCAAAATAATCATTATGAAAATGTTTGCAAAACTTAAAAAAAAAATAAGTTGAATAATAATTATGTGCCCTGCGCTCATGTACATTTTTTCTTGGCGTCTATCTTTAGGTAGGTACGCATTTTAATTATGGAACACACGGAAGTTTCTGCAATAATTTACATTTTTCTAGATCTAACCAAAGGCTCTGTTTATATTTTGCGAAGTTTTTGGGTCTTTCAACTAATTAAATGACTCACCTGCGGTTCATCGTTCAACTTGCGATGGTGCTCATGATTCGGTTCCGTAGACCGCTTGCTGATCTCATGATGTGACAGTAAGTAGTAATGCTTGAGAGAGCCGATCTGAAACAAATAAAAATAAAGTTAATATTCATGTTTACAAAATATTAGGTATGCCGTGTGGTTACGGCAGAGTAGAATACAATTATCACCGCCCCAAATCTCTCCCGTGGGTGTCGTACAAGGCGACTAAGGATAAATAAATGATGAGGAATGGGCAGCAGCGTGCCTCTAATACCACCTAGCAATAGCAATGTACTCCACGCATTTGAAATCTGATAAATAAATAAAAAATAACATTATTTTATGTTTCAATGTCAAATAGCAATAACAACTCATAATTATCACACATTTCGTGCGTCTTTTACTGTTTTAAGTTAAGTGGTGTAATTATTTTTCCATCAAAAAACCACAAAGTAGGGGAATCCTGTCCAAAATTGGCACTCTGGCCCAAAGCGGATAATATTGTGTGTGAATGAATAATATAAAAAACTTAATATTACCTACTACCTCGCCCTACTGCTACCTTAAGAGGCAAAGTGCGAATTCATATTGCCATAACTAGTACGTGTACCATATTAGTATGGCAATAATGTATCTACACAATACACACAATAGTCTTACATATTAGGCAGTCAGTCCGCTTTGGAGCCACTGTCCACTGTCATATTCCAAAGCTAAACTGTTCAGCCGACACGCCCTGGGTCAAATACGACCCATATAAGCAGAAACTCAATTAAAATTTTGAGCACTGCTTAGAAAGTTAAGTGGACAATACCTGTCACAATTGGTATGGAAATACGTAAATATAAATAATAATAAAATGATAAGCAGGACTCAAAGTTTGGGTAGCGTTTCGGGGGTATGAGTATTAACGCAACAGTTGCCGTAAAACGGTGCTCCAGATTTATTTGTATTGCCCTGAAATCAGTGCTTTAGGGGGGGGGGGGGGGGGGGATCTCGAATGGTATCAAAGTGACCCACAATAAATACGAGCTCACGCGATCCGCATATCAGGAACACAATCTTGGGCAGTCCATTTGTTGAACATCGCACCGTGCCGTTAACAATTAATTAATTCACAATTTCACGTTTTTTTTTATTGCATCCAGATAAGTCCCGGTTCTGTGTAGCAAAAGCAATTCAAACAGGATGCGAACGTTTCGACGCGGCTATTAAGAAAGTGGTGATTTTATTTTATGTCCTACCTCTCTTAAACATAATAAAATAATAGGTTAATTTTATAAGTGACAGCTGTTATGTACTAAGACATCTATATCAAATAAATAAACCTGCCCGGCTAGCATGAACACCGAAACACAATAATATAAATGATATAAGAGCGTTTTCCAAAAAAAATGTACCTACTACCCCTCACTTTTGGGCTGTCCTCCGTGTTTGAAGTGTAAGAAAAAATAAGTGGTCATGCAACCTGGGCAGATCCACACATGACGACAGTTTTGAGAAACCTGGATTTTTTTTTAATATTTTCCAAATAGTTGAGCTATCACGCCTATGACTATGGAGTAATTCGGTATAAGCAGTCAATAAATACATGCTTAGCTTAGCTTACACGAATAGTCTACAGCCAATATCTGTGGGGCCCTTTAAATATACATTAGAAGTCATCAACGCCATCCCATTACAGCATAGTACTAATCTAACTCGAAAGAAACTATCTTCAACAAGGAGACCAATCTAGTGTAATAATTCTAAATGCACCGTGACTTCAGCGAAGTCAAGAATGAATGAATATTAAATGAGGATTCTTGCTTCAATATACTTAAATGTAAAAAGATTCTCGTTAAAGTCCGTGTTGTTATACATTTCGTATAATAATACCAAACAACTTTTTTCAGCGTAAGATAACTCCGAAGAAAAAAGAAACTTTCAATATCTAAAAAGATAAATATTCTCCTTTATGGGTTTATAATAAAGAAGAAAGAAGTGGTAGGTAACTTAAATAGGTACAGTCAACAAGACGTCAGGTTACATAGACGTACAGAACTGTTAATTATTTTCAAAGACATTTTCAACACCCAAAATTTTTGTAAACGATTTAGCCTGACTTTTGCTAAATCGTTTACAAAAATTTTCTTTAACATGTACTGACGTCCAGTTTGGTCGAATAAGAGGTTATCAAGAAGTCCGGGTTTGAATCTTGGTGGGAACAATTGTTTGTGTGATGAAAATAGCCATCTATTTAGTATGTACCTATATTAAAATTTATTAAGTCAATTAGTTTCATAATAGAAATAGCAAGATAATATGTGTGAGTGTAAAACATATTTATTCATATTTATTTAACAGGCACATAACTTAGGAATCCTAAACAAAACACATTGCTCGAAGGACCAAAAAAGATTACTCCCAAACCTTCCGACTTCCGAGGCGAAAGTGAGTATATATCATCGTTTAAAGCATTTGTCTTCTAAAACAATAGGTGAAATACGAATAAAAGAGGTAACCTAATTTATTAGGGGGGCGGGCCAAATAAAGTTGCCAGCTTTGGGAGGTAAACGCAAAGGAAACGGAAAACAAAACGACATTACCGGCGGTGGCTCTCGCGTTTCCCCCGGACCCAAACCACAGTATACCCAGAACAGTAATACGTCTTCGTGCCCGCTCCACATTAGTGCCGTGACGTGAAGCATCGTGAACAGGCGTGATCGTGAATGTGGACGGTTTACGCGGGGTTCACACGCGTTCACGCCTATTCCCCGAGCAGAGTCGGTATTTTGTCCCGCTACAAAGGGTTCGCGCCCCCTTCGCGCGACGTTCACGAGTACACTTCTACATTCACGACCCCATGCCAGTTTACTCCAGACTACAAAGTTATTGCAGTATCAGCTTCTACGCCCATTTCGCGGCGGGTTTCTCGAACAATTGTGAGCATCCCGTGAATGTGGACGGCCCGACTTGAGCCGTGAATTTGGCCGTGAATTCACGGCACTTAATGTGTAGCCGCCATCATACAAACTGGCCGCTGCCCTCTAGAATGTGTGCTTTCGTACTCATTGCCGTTTAGGCACGCACTGTAACGCACACATTGATATAAAATACGGGGGCTTATGGGTTCGGTATGATCGCGCGTGTACAAGGTGATCGCACTTTCGCTCGCTGCTCGTTCCCTCCCGGCACATTCGGGTTCGCATCAGCCGCTTTAGTTACAACCCTAGCGTCAACGCATAGTAGGCTAATAACTCGCCGACAGGCCGCATATAAACTACTGTTCTGGATATACTGTGCCCGAACGGATTTATCCCGGTTATTTTAAAAGCACTGATTGCCGTCTCGGATACCTTTGATTGGATAATCTTTGGTTCCGTGATCTTTGGCAAGTTTTATTGCACGTGGTAGATTTTTATTACAACACTGGTGGTCACACGCGGCTTCGCTCGCGTTATTGTCGGTTATTTTATAGCCAACAGCGGAGAATTCACTACACGGACACGCTCGCGGGCATGCCTACAGACACGGCTAACAGGCCGTACAGTTGAAAAACCGTGCGTGTACAAGAGGCCTTATTGTTTTCTTCATGTATTGAACATTTATCGGTGTACAATAAAGAATATTCTATCTATCTTTAAATTATTATGTCTATGAATAGACCAAGACGTGTCCCAACCTCGAACATGTTCAAAGTAGGTATTGGGTGTAGGGTGTACTATACAACCACCTACCAACATTAGACACGTGAAGTAGGAAAATGTATTGTTAAGTGTTTCACAGCGTGCAACACAAGGGCGGAAAAGTTAAAGGGACCACCCGAGGGACATCTCGGCGGTCGACCGCTAAGTTTCGGGCGTGGCAACTGTACAAGTGTCCCACTTCAGAACACAGGGTCCGAATTGAATTATTCCGTGGTTCGGGTGTGTGAGGCGTTTAAAGTCCAGCTATTAAGGTGAACGCTCATTAGACCCACCGAGGAGAGCGCGCGTAGACCGAGGCGATCCGGAGGCGTTACCGAGCTGATGTAGTGAGCGAACCTCTATACACAAAAAAATTAAGCGGCAGAAAACAGCTCTTCGCGTCCATAACTTATTAAAAAAATATTCTAACTCTTCTACATCGGTCATTGAATCTTTACTATCTTCATCTTCACTCTCATCTGATGACACATCATCGCACAGATGATGTAGCGCTCCGTAAAACCATCAATAGCGGCGTCGCAACCATGAAATGCTTTTTCTTCTTTTACTGCATGGTCAAAATCATTGCCCATATATTTTCAATGGGATTAAAATTTTCACTAATACAATACCTAATTAAAACAGCGAAATATTATTAATATAAGTAGCTGCTAGCGGTACAAAGGAAAGTGCGAGACAGAGTATTGACAGTTGACGGACGCACCGAGCAGTAGGCCTAGCACGGGACGTGAAAAAAATGACAGTGTTTTCTCTCTGGATTTAGTGGGAGTTAGAGCGAGAAGAACAGATTTTCTTTCCCCTGAAAGAGATGTGTCCACGTCCCGTGCTACGGGGGTTGCAGTATTGACAGCTATCAATTTAGCTAGCAGTCATCTTGAATTTTTAGGCGGTACGGATTTTCTGCCAAATTCATACAAAATCCAAAGCTATTGCTGATAGTGACAAGTTCAAAAGCTATAGCTGATAGTGACAGCATGACGTCATAAACTATAGCTTTTTCTTTAGCAATAGAGTTAGGCGGTAGGACCGCTGGCCGGGTGCTGGGTGGGTCTAATGAGCGTTAACCTTTAACCAACGTCCTTTCGCTCCAGTTAACATTCGCTGCAAGACAAATTGTCGAGTTAGTTCCTAAACTTGATGTCAGATGATAAACGATGTCAGTTTAGGTCGTTCTCAAAACGATTTCTTGAACGTCCCAGGGTGTAAATAACCAATTTGGCAATCATTAATTCTGTACGGACTGTGACAAATTTATAGACGTTTAACAAGGACTAGATGCTGGTTTGTCATGTAATTGAGATGAAGATGATATTAATTTCGAAATCTGTCAGCGCCATCTGTGAACGCGAAGACGAAGCAACGAATCGGCTGTCAATTAATTTTTAAGTCCCGTGTTATTTAAACAAACGACGGCATAAATATAAATGTGGTTCATAGCAAAGCCTAAACTAAAGTGAATAAAACACATTTATTAATAAATAAAAGTAAGTAAGTTAAAAATAGACATTTTAATACTTTAAACTGAACTGAAAAGATTTTAACTATCGAAATCATTAACCAATCCACCCTCGCAGATATAGGCACCCACCCATAAACGCATTTTTAAACGCAATTTTACCGCTTAAAAAATGCCTTTATGGCATTAAATCCATTTTAATTAGGTATCACCTGCCCTAGTTTTCCTTATTAGTTAGTTAGTTTTTATTATTTACCTGCGTGGTAAATATGTACTATTACAACATCGAGTTACAGGCCCGCCTAATCACCAGCAAGGCAGGTTGTATTTCCCGATTTCCTTGTAGACGCCGCGCCCTCAGCGGCTATGGGACGCGATGAATAACATTAACCCAGCAGTTACCGCTATAGTGTTCGCTGGGATTTTTCGCGTGAGAGGAACTGCCGGCTCTATTACCTTTATTGGCTTATAAAACCGCCGTGTTGCTACGAATACTACGACGTAGCTACACTTTAGGGCGCCGTAGCCAATGGGACGCCGTGTCGTAGTAGGTGCCCGTAACATTGTGTGTGCTACGTACGTAGCTTCGTACCTTTTTACGGACTTCCCCGGCGATTATCGGCAAAGTTCGTAAATGAGATTCGTAAATGTACAAGGAACTATATTTCCCTGGCCTTAAGCCGACGGCACACTGGGAGTTCGTTTAGTTTTGTTTGCATAGAGTTTTGTAGCCGTAATGTGACGGCAGAGCAGAATACAATTGTCACCATCCCATCTCTACCGTGCGTGGGTGTCGTACAATGCGACTTACGGTAAAGACAACGATGAGTATTGGGCAGCAGAATTCCTCTTATACCACCTAGTAATATACTGCTATTTATATGCCATTTTATTTGAGGTCGGCACAGTAAGCTTTTTTTTTCCTTTACTCCTGCTAGCTGTCACCTCATACACTCATATTCATTTCATTTATCACGTAATCCATCCATGTCTTTTGCAACCTTCCTCTACTTATTATTCAATATTCATGTTCATCACTTTTTTTGTCAAATGTATCAAGTCACTAATTTAAACATAATTTATAGTATTAGGTCTAGTTGACAGACATTTTACATTTAAGACTTTTAGATATTTTTTTCACATCACACCTTCAAGAGGATTTGAAAAAGTCAAAACTAATGAAGGTTCAAAATCATTATTACGTACATACACTGGCACTCTGCTAAGGCGATCGTTTACCGTTGCCACTTACGTTACAGTCACACCACCACCTATAAACAAGAATTATGACTGCGCACCGCAACCACAGTTTGAAAAATTAAACTTTCCGCACGACCACCTGCTAAATATAGCCCAATGCGCACTGCAAAATCCAAGATCATATATTCCGACCGTTCGAGCCGCGGCACGTTCTATTTTTCACGAGGCCCCCGATTTATGTAACCGGCGCCGTATCCCACCGCGGATATATGACGGGGGATTACCTTATTACCTACTCAAATGCAGTTTGTTTAAGGTCTACATTTGAAAAATGCATTGTTCCACTACGGACGTCTAAATTTGCGCGCTTTGATCGTAGTTTTATTGTAGCCAGAAATATAGTCAATGGTATGCTACTTCAGAAGGACTGAGATTTCGATCTTCAAGGTGGGTTCAGTAGGTGAAACGAATAGGAACTTAACCTACCGACATCATCGTCATTCGCCTAATCCATAGCTTAATCCCAAAATCCTTCACGCATTCCGTTTCTCCTCCCACCTGCTAATAGAAATACGTAACAAAAGATTGCGATCTCAGCATGACTACTGCAAGATAAACGTTATCGTATAGGTATATTGCTTTCGTAGTGTTGATATTCAGAGTAAGTGCATCTTTTGTACTATCGCGGTATTTCTGCAAACTACAGCTAACCTATAAAACAAACTATCGGTTTCTTTAACGGTTATCGACATGATAAGCTTCAAAATTGAATAACCTCCAACGCTTCAGTACTTAAAAGATCCTGACAACACTTACAGTGAAAGAGATACATCTATACTAACTTTATAAAGCTGAAGAGTTTGTTTGTTTGTTTGGTTGGTTGGTTAAACGCGCTAATCTCTGAAACTACTGGTTCATTTATTGAGGAAGGCTATAGGCTAACAACCGACATTAACGCAAGCGAAATCGCGGACGACCACTAGTTAGGAGATATAGTGTAGCTAGATGACTAGAACGCGGTTAAGTCACCGCTTAGTCATATAAGGAAGTCCTGTAGAGAGGTCCTTTAAATTCATGTACATGATTTTTCTTTCATTATTTGCTTTACTAAACTAAATTTGTGAGAATCGTGCGTGGAAAGAGTCGATCGAAATCGTCGGTAGAGAAAGTTGATCAGAAACAAGGACGGAGAAACTTGTTGTAGCTGATAATAATGTTCTACATTGACAATCACTATATACTACGTCGCCAAATAAAGCCACAATTGTATTCATCAAATTGGTTCTTTCAAACAGCGCATTTCAAAAAGCCAGCTTTTAAGATGTTAGCACAAATTCCGCAGAGATGTGTGAAAGTTTTCAGCTGCGAAGGTGCCATCTTCGTCCACAAATAGTTTGCGACTTATGTAGGTACCTACGAGAGGAGATTCCGGCGAGTATGCGCGATAAGACGATTTGTAAGTTCCCAGCCAGTAAAAGTTTGCCGGGGATCAAATAAAACATTGGAAAATAGAAAAATGTGGAGATGTGCAAGCAAGCAGCCAGTATGAGGGAGCTGTGTAGGTTTTAGAGAGCAAATATAGAGTTGTTGTTCGAAGAGCAGGCGCAGCGCTTAGTGCGCTCAACCATCGATTGCATACACTAAGCAACGGTCGCAAAGACCGGTTATTGCATGGGTGACAGATAGTTTTGTGGAAGGATTAGTTTTCATGCTTCAGAACGCCATTGGTCGCAGTTGCATAGTACATTCATGAACACTCAATGAATGTCCAATAAGCCTAATAATATTGTTGAAACCATTGCAACTATAACCTGTAAGCCTATGTGTAACCAGAGGGAACATCAAAGGGAAAAAAAAAAGAAAATATACAATTTCGTTAATAAGGTTTTGGATACATAAATGTTTGTTGGTCAACAGACTTTTTGCATTATGTACGAAACGGTTATTATTATATGAAAATATTTATGTTTATTAATTAATATGAATAAAAGTTCATAACTGGAATTGAGCTCATAGAATTTTTAAAATCAAGAGGTCTCGATACAGAAAGATATAAAAAGTGTTCATTCTTATTGTTAATAATGAAATGTTCCGAAATGCCAAGGATTTAGGATACAACTTTGAAGTGGCTTAACTTTCTACTTAGGAATCCGATTTCGAAGAAGCTCAGAGTGCAAGTCTTAGTCTAGACAGCAGTTTGAAAACAATAGGAGAGAAACAGGTCGGGTGACACGTGCATTAGAATCTCTAGTGGGCGTCAATACGAATTCTAATTCACGAAGTTCGGCCCTGCTCCGAGCCAATGGAAAAAGTCCACGTCAGAACAATTATGTGGACAAGGTGGACCGACTTATAACCAGTTTCACGATAAGCCTACTACATTTAGGGCCTGTTTCACAATCGACAAGTAAATCTGAGTAGCTCACTTGGCAGATCATTTGACAGTTGTAACATGAAATATATGTCAATTGAACTGCCAAGTAAGCTACTCAGAACTTACTTGTCGATTGTGAAACAGGCCCTTAGTGTTACCTAGCATATCTACTCAAAGAGGTTTGGTATCAGGCAGGCGGCCGGCTGTAAAACCAAATCCAAAACCTTGAGCAGTATGGATTGGAATGTTGTTATCCCAACCATTTTTCCTTTCATCGGTCTCTCGACATGGTCCTATCCGCCTCTTTTCTATACATTCATACATACATACATACATAAATCACGCCCATATCCCCGAAGGGGTAGGCAGAGGTGAATTCTCACCCGCGTTTCGCCAATTATGTTAAGTCCCATGTAATAGGTGGCGAGCCTATTGCCATTTATCGGGCACAAAAGTCGCAGTATATTGTCAGGACGCTAGTATAAGAGGAACGCTGCTGCCCATTCCTCATCACTGATTTGTCTTTAGTCGCCTTGTACGACACCCACGGGAGAGATTTGGGATGGTGACAATTGTATTCTACTCTGCCGTCACCACACGGCACTCTATACATTCATTCATTACTAATACCTTACTGGGGTAATGATGATATGAATCAAAAAGGAGTAGATTGCTTGATGGCTTCTGACCGATATAAGTGGAAGATGAAATATATTGCGCCTACCCCAGATAAACTGGTAACAGAGTAGGAAGAAGAAGATTAGAGTCACCTAGCAACCCTAAATATTTCTAAACTTAGGAGTGCTGACAGTACTTTTAGCTTGATAACAATCGGGGGCAAGTTAAGGTATCTAATTGGCAAAGGGGCGAGTTAATACACTTACTGCCGCACTCAGAGACGTCAATTAACGTTAATGAATACTTAATGTCAAGAATTTACAATTCAAAACTAGTCGCTATTCTTGCCAGGTCTATGGTCTAGATTTGAATGAAATTTTTTGACATTAAGTACTCATTAAAGTTAATTGACGTCTCTGAGTGCGGCCGTTAAGTAATTAGGGGCAAGATCCAAGGGGCGAGTCGGGCTGTAACCGTTATTTTTAAGCAACTTAACAAAAAGGTGCTTGACAACAAAACTTTGGTAAGCGCACTCGTGTCTATAAGACAGAATATGGAAGACGACCGTCCGTCTGTGGAATCTCGGAAATGCGAAAGTTCACAGCATGATCCCCAACGCTGGCTATTTGGGTAATGAAACCACCAGTCACTCACACCCACCACACAGCTTCCATGGGAGGGAGGGGTTTCTTAAAACTTCTAATTAATTGTCGGAGTTCAGTCGGAGCGGCCTCTGTGCACATGAGTAAATAAACGGAACAGAGAATAACCTCCATACAACCGCGCGAAACGGTTGCACTGCTACAGGCACGCGGGGCATGTGTGCGTTACGGGAAAAAACCGGTTTTTGATGCACAGCCAGTTGCATGCTCTCAGGGTTAGTGCGGCGGCGTTCTTAGGAAGCTTTTACTCTGTTCGGTTTATCTACTCATGTGCTGTGTCTGTGTGAGAAGTTTGACTTGACCCGACGACGTGCGTTATTTATTCAAATGCGACCGAACCGGCCACTGTTAAATTGGATCGCAAACTAAACAATTCACGACGTAGTTAAGTGTCCAACATTTACGGGGCTGTTACAAAAATGGGTTTAGGCCGTATTTTGAAGAGTGTTTAAGACGTGTTTTGGTACAGAAGTTTTCAAATCAGACACTTTCATAAACTATATGACAACTTTAGATTTACCTATCCGAAACACTTTTTTGCACTGACCTCTTTTATACTTATAATAGAAGTCAGTGCTTTTTTGTAATGAAACACACACACACACACAAAAAAATCACGCCTATATCCTAGAAGGGGCAATCAGAGGTAAAGTCGCCTTGTACGACACCCACAGGAGAGGGAGCGGTTACCACACGGCACCGTTAATATTTTTCCGGAAATCACATTTTAAATTGATAAACCTTATGAACTCGGTCTCTCCTCGGACCTCTCTCTCGTCTGTCGCTCATTATAAAGAATCTTCATTTATTTTGTTTCTATCGCTTACTGCCGCCAAAATGTTGTAGAAACAAGACGACGTAACCACCTGATCAGAGCATCACCACAAGTCTTTAATGTCCCCACTGCTGGAGCACGGGCCATCCCTACGGATTGAAGAATATAGGGAGATTGGCTGCACGCCCCGCGCTGGCCCAGTGCGGGTTAGGTATTATCAACTGCAGATGCAGTCGGGACCAACGGCTTAACGTGCCTTCCGAAGCACAGAGGAACTCTTCATAATACCTTTCTTACATTTTTGTCACCCATCCAATGATCGGCCTTAGCGAACATTGCTCAGTTTACGCAATCGCAGGCCAAGCGCGCTATGCCACAGCGCTAGCGAGCTCCTCTACTGATCAGGGGCCTTACCACCAACTCTAAACGCGACTCAATTCCCATTGTTAAAATGAGACAACGCTATAAGCTGAGTAGAGCGACGTCCCGTTTTGTCCAGCGTTTGGATCGCACTAATACTTCATGGTATGGCCACAGTGCTTCCAGACTAAATAGCAACATCCTAAATAGCGAAGAGGTAGGTACACCTCAAAGTTCTCAAACACCGCGATGAATCTTTGCCCAAACGCCGTGGTGGGTCGGCCGGCGCCGCCACCGCACGTTGCCGGGTTAAGCGCCTACAAATTCTGACCCGACGTCTGCCGTGTAACCCCCACACGTCCAAGGGACAACCGTCGGAAGTTATTACTCGCTCGCCTTACAAATTATCCGGGGGTCTTACCGACCGACGGGTAACTCGGTTATACGAACTCGCGCCTGTTAATTTACAGCGCACCCTACAAATTAATATCTCTGATTTGGACCCTTGTCAGCGAGGACCAGCGGCGCTCGGCGCGGACGCAAGGTACGAGAGACTGGCTTGTTGAAGCGTTGGCGAACAAATCGGCGGGTCCCAAGCACTGACCTCTATTATATAAATACGTTGGACTGAATATTTCTACTAAAATGACAAATGTTTCTTGTGCCGATTGGAAGCGCCCCATCGAGCGGCATGGCTACTAAATTTAACGTTTGTTGCTTGTATTTGACATTACAAATGCATCTCTTTAATAGTTCCGTGGACGTTCACCTTCGTAAACCAGTGCCATCAGAAAGAGGCCAAGATGGCTATTTTCAAATTGACTTCATTTTTTGGATGACATCCTACAATCCAGCGTACTTTTATAATAGAGGTCAGTGGTCCCAAGTCGTCTATTAGGCATCTAGTTGCCAGGACAAGCCACGCTTGACAAAAGTGACAAAAACCACGCGTTTTAGTTGCATAAATGCCTTTGAACTGCTTTTACTATAATATTCTAGTTTCTTTTTTAATTGCCTGACAATTCAAATTGTACGCAACTGAAAATCCACGTCCTGGCAACCTTAGTAGACACATACATACGTACATACATAAATCACGCCTATATCCCCGAAGGGGTAGGCAGAGGTGAACTAGCACCGACGTTTCGCCAAATATGTCAAGTCCCATGTAATAGGTGGCGACCCTATTGCCATTTATCGGGCACAAACGTCGCAGTACATTGCTAGCCTAGGTGGTATAAGAGGAACGCTGCTGCCCATTCCTAATCATATTCAGATTTATCCTTAGTCGCCTTGTACGACACCCACGGGAAAGATTTGGGGTGGTGACAAGAATTAGCTCCAAGAGCCAGTGGGGATGCTTTGAAGCTTAATGGTGATGATAACAGAGGGGTTTTAATCTCGGCGTCTCTGTTATGTCATACTTTTTTTGAAGGGCCAAGGTGAAAAGGTATGTAGGCTTCTCGCGAGGGAGTCTCGCTACCGTGAAGAGACTCGAGCCTGCTATTAATCGCACTGGTTTACATCATGCTATCATACCGAATGAGAAAGAGCGAAGGGTTTACATCGAAGTGTTCTTGCAGAGTTATCCCTGCAGAGTCGCAGTATACATTGATGTCCACCAACTGGTAGACGTACCATGACGTCATCTCTGCGATAGCTTAAATCAGACCTCTCGCCAAAATTCGATAAAAATGCCACTTTTCCAATAGCGTCCGACATCCTGTGGCTTGCGCCGACGGCGAAACAGCGTACCTCACAACCGTAAAGCGCGAGTGACGACATATTAATCTCTGCTGGGATGTTCAGCTTTAATATTCAGACTATGACGTATGTACCCCGGCCTGTCGCAGTACAAATATCGTGGGAGCGGGCGATAAATCATCCGGGGAACAGTCTACACTGCTGCTTAGGACGCGTCAATCTTTATTACCCACTACGGAGATGGCGGCGAAAAAATAAATGTAATGCGCGCCGAGAAATTTCGACATTAATGCGAGCTGACGCCTTCTTGTTGACGGTAGAACAATACGTAACTTATTTTACACTCACGTCTATTATAGAGCACTGCGACGTAGTTACGCAGTTTGCGCACATGTGTAATTCTAAATAAGGACTTAAAACTAAAGTCGTAAGCAGAATTTAATTCTATCATCAATTCATCAACTTCCTGGCGTGTTCCCATTTTATCTTAGGTCGGAGTAGTCTGTGCTAGCATGGAAGGAAACTAAGTTCATAATACATTTATAAAAAAATATACACGAAAGACACCTTAAATTTTTACGAGGATTTCATCAATACAAGATTAAGCAACTCTGAGATCATGAAAATAAAACAGCTGATTTTACTCGGCACTTAAGTTGAAAGAAATAAATCATAAATAAGTTTGCAGTGAAGTAATTATAAAATTAAATTATATTTATACAAGTGTCTGATATACAAAATAGCGACAAAGACATCAATTACATCAATAACAAAAGATATAATCATTAAATATTGTCATCTATACATAATATTGTTATTTATATAATATACAAGCAATACTATCTAACTGGCATTAAAATTCGACAGACATAAATAAGCATCGGTGGTTCAGTGGTAGAATGCTCGCCTGCC
Organism: Cataclysta lemnata; assembly: GCA_963931975.1. Lineage (NCBI taxonomy): Eukaryota > Metazoa > Arthropoda > Insecta > Lepidoptera > Crambidae > Cataclysta > Cataclysta lemnata. The sequence goes on along the minus strand of OZ008353.1, from coordinate 10,999,088 downwards.
ACGCGGGCGGCCCGGGTTCGATTCCCGGCCGATGCAAAACTTTTTAGACGAATTTTATTTTTGATCTCAAAATATTTGTTGTTACTCCACTAATACTAAGGGCCTGTTTCACAATCGACAAGTAAGTTCGAAGTAGCTTACTTTGCAGTTCAATTGACATATATTTCACATTACAACTGTCAAATGATCTGCAAAGTAAGCTACTTAGAACTTACTTTTTGATTGTGAAACAGGCCCTAAAACTAATACACACATTAAACTAATCGGATACTATTCTATTCGCCTCGCCCGCCGTAATCAGTCAATATTATTCGTATTACGAATCGAATCGCTATGACATTTACACGGTAACAACCATCTGTATACAACGCAGCGTGTACAATTAGTCAAATTCTGGCAATTAATCTAGTCTATGTTTCCTATAGCCGGCTCATATCGATTTGGGGAAACAATCAACATCAAAATTCATTGCGTCAAACAGTTTCGAGACAATACCGTTAGTCCGATGATTTCGATAGATAATTGCGATAGACTAATGCTGATTGAACGTCAGGTATCTGGAAGAACATTCTTCCCGGCTTCCCATAAATTCATCAGTGTCGGCATGATTTCTGCGTGCCCGACACCAAGCCACGTGATTTTAGTTTTTATTCGAGTGGCTCCATTGGTGGGCTAAAGCAGAGATTTCCGAACTTGTTTTCTCATAGACCACTTTATGCTGATTAAAATTATGCTGGTTCCAGTGCATTTCTACCATATTCCCAAAATTAGACAAATAAATGTGTACCGAAATTTACGTAGCAGCTGAGACCTAACTAAACTACAAATTAACAGTTTTCAAAAATAATATTTTCCTACATAGGTTTGTCTAGGATATTTTAATTCATATATATTAAATATATATACATACATACATAAATCACGCCTATATCCCGAAGGGGTAGGCAGAGGTGAACTAGCACCCACGTTTCGCCAATTATGTTAGGTGGTCCCATGTAATAGGGGCGAGCCTATTGCCATTTATCGGGCACAAAAGTGCATTGCTATTGGTAGGTAGTATAAGAGGAACGCTACTGCCCATTCCTCATCATTGATTTATCCTTAGTCGCCTTGTACGACACCCACGGGAGATTTGGGGTGGTGACAATTGTATTCTACTCTGCCGTCACCACGCGGCCATATATATTATATTATATATATAAATTTTCCCCTGGAAGTTCACCTGGTTCACTTTGGGAATCAATGACCTAGAGTTATGGAAATTTAATAAATGTCCATGTTGTTAGCAATGACCGATTTTGCATTTTGGTTTTTTGATTTTGTTTTGATCATTTTCCCCAAATATGTCCTGTGTGCGAATTCGACATCAAATCTTACTAAGTTTTTTTATGCTGGACAAGTGGACAGGGAAGCTCTTGCCCTTCATCTCGCCTGATGGTAAGTGACGATGAGGGCCGCAGATGGAATCGAGCTTCACCTGGAACCCTCAACCATGGAGGAACTGGCAATCTTATCACAGTTGTCGGAACACAATAATGCTGTTAACATTATTATTATGGCGACAGATTTTGATAAGATGGTGGTAGCTAGCCAGGCGGATTTGAAATAAGTCCTATCACCGACCAAAAGTTCCCGATTGACAGAACCTTGGAAGTGTTCGATTACTTACATATGCGTGGCATTACGTCACACAATAGGTCCGGTAATCACACGTTGGGTCAGATTGTCCTTCGTAACAATGGCTTACTTGTAACTTGTATCCCTTTGCTGTACTGTTGAAGAAATGCCAATTAATTTTAGCACATCACCCAATTGAATGTTCCCATATTGTTCGTGGGTACCTCTAGGTATGTGTCTTATTAGAGCGAGGATCATTTATGAAGTATGACATGACGAGATTTTGGCAAAACGCGGGTGTTAAACACCTTTACTTACATTTAGAAAAGGGTAAGTAAAAGTAAGGGGTTATTTACGATGTCTTATATAAAAATGAATTTCTGTGCGTTTGTCTCTTGAGAACGGCTGGGCTGATTTAGCTGATTTTGGTATTGGAATGATTGTCTTGGGCCAGGCAAGGCATAAAAGGTGAGAAAATATGGAAAATTGCAAGGAAAATAGTAAAAACAACATTTAGATTTTCACAATTTAAACTACTTTCCTGACAAACGGTCGTTCGTTCGGTAGTTTCGGTACGGTGTTTGGGCATGACAACACCAAATCATAACCATGGCTACGGGATAATTGATTTGGCTTAACAACGTATGCCGGGGTCAGCTAGTATGTAATATAAATGTGAGCTAGGTTGCAAGAAATATTTATATTCGCCTGTATTGTCGTCTGGTGTGAATCGCATTTGTCTTGCAGCTCATCGCCGTACATTCGCCCCGTATGCCGTCGCCGATGCACCGACGGCGCGTTCACACGTCGCGACTAGAAAATTGCATACATATCTGATGTTCCCCGCGGCGGTTTATTTCACGTGCCCGTTACGTCACTTACTTACCTCGCCCGCTAAAGTGAATGCGCAGCGTGAATACGAATTTGAAAACTCGCCGTGAATATTTTCTTGAATATATACCTACACGACACTGTGGGTAGGTAATGTTCTTCGGATGGGGGGGGGGGGGAAACCCGGCTTTTATCGGCGTTTCTTTGAGTGAGCGGGCGACCGACGTGTTGACGCTATGCTGCATGCGGGATGCGTGCGGGGAGTATGTGACTATGACTTTGAGAGTTAGTTAAAGACATCAACGCAAGAAAAGCCGCGGGTATATGGGACCTAGCTTAGTTGGCGAAAAATTTGGAGCGAGTGTAAATTCACCTCTTACCGCTTTTTGTGTCGTTAATACGTAAGTTCACACTTAAATATAATAGAGTCAATTAAAAAGGAGGGTATTAAAAGGTATTAAAACTAAAAAACTAAAATAAACACTATTCCATTTCAAATAACAATAGGTACTGCGCAACACGGAATCGATGCGAGTATACTGGTGGGTTGACAACTATTATACGATGAATGCATAACCGATGTGGTCGCATGACGAATCGGAAGCATCGACGTATTCCGACAACGTTTTATTTCCGGTATATGCGCTTGTTGAATATATGTGACGGACGGGCTACTATGCATTTCACTTAAATCTGGAGTTTGGCGACAATATAAATCTATACTAATATTATAAAGCTCAAGAGTTTGTTTATTTGTTTGGTTGGTTGGTTGAACGCACTAATCTCAGAAACTAATGGTTCAATTTTTTTTTATGGGATAGTCCATATAATGAGGAAGGCTATATAACAACCGGCATTAACGCGAGCGAAGCCGCGGGCGACCACAATATTTCTGATACGACAGTGACACCTATCTTGAGTTATAGAAAATAGATGACGGATAAGTATAAATAAAAATTACATATATTGAAAATACAAGAACAAATTTCTGTGGTCATTACAAATAATTGCCACCAATTTGTACGAATAACTATTGTGACAAAGTATTAAAGTGTTAATCTACTTATGATGCTGACTGTACAAAGTGCGCTCGTAGGTACAAAGAGCGCTTAAAGTAACGACAAAAGTAATTTGTGCACCATTCGCCAAAATCCCTAATTACAAAGACATCCGCGCGGGCCCTGTACAAACTGTTTAATGTTCCAAATTTCAGAAGACATACGTCATCAGAGCCGCTTCTCACGCTAAGTTGGCACGTGAATTCGTTAAATTTGCCTAATATTTAACACGTAGGGGAAGGTAGCCTGAGACGGGCACTTTTCGATAAACAATTCCTAGTTCTCCTGTTAGCACCTGTGGGTGCAAACCCGGCTGTAAAACCTAAGCCAAAACCTTGAACCGTATGGATTGGAATGTTGTCATTCCAATCACTCTCTTCGTTCATCGATCTCACGACATGGTCCTTTCCGTCCCTTTTCTGTACATCCATTCATCACAAGCACTTTTGCGGTGTGATGGATGCTATGAATCAAAAGGGAGTCGATGGCTTGATGACGTCTGACTGATATGAATGGAAGAGGAAACATACTGCGCCGACCGCAGATAGACTGGGAACAGGGCAGGGAGAAGAAGATCTGTGGGTGCAACAACAATTAAAGCTACAACCCAATGATCCAATCGCACCGAATAGAAACAAAAAATAGGTCAGCTAACAGCCTCGCGAATGCGGCAGCCGACGTCCGACTGCGAACGTCATTTGCTCTTTACCGAAGAGGCCATGCAACGACTCAAAGGCGCCCTCGACTCGAGAGCCCTCAGTATTAGTCGGCGCGACGCAACGAATAACTGAACCCATAGAAAAAAAATCCACTTTCGCGGAATATAACGTCAAATAACGCTTGCTAGCATACGAGCCACTTCAAAGTTGCTTCGAAAAACTGTTTCAACGATTTTTAACGTGCTTAGATTCGAAAAAGATCATCAAAACTGGTTTATAAACGATGATAATGATTCCAAGAATCATGGAAAGCTAGGGAATCTTTAATGCTTTGATGTACCCTGGGTCGCTATTTTAATATTCAATCATGTCGTTTTATTAAACAGAATTTATTACTGGATTGCAAGGTGGCGTGAAAGTCGAATTAGGGAAATTGTCCGGTGTAGACTATATGGTGAAGGGCATACTACCAATAACAGCATACCCAAAAACTCAGGTAGACGACGGTAAAAGCTAAGGCCAAAAATCCTTGAGCAGTATGAATTGGAATGTTGCCATCCCAATAACTCTGTTCGTCGGTCTCTAGACATGGTCCTTTCCATCACTTTTCATGCATTCATTTATGACTAGCACCTTTCCTGTGATTGATAATCAAAGGTTGTAGGTGCGTAGGTAGCTTGTTGACTTCTGGTCGATATGATTGCGCCGACCCCTAGATAAAATCGAAACAGGGTAGCAAGATGATAATGATAACGAGGAATGACCTACGGCGTCCCAGTATTCTATGAACAGTTGAAGATAAGCGTACTACAGCTTAATTGCTTAGCCACTTCTGTTATTTATTGTAATATAACAAAAAATGCCAGGCAGCTCAACTTAAGTAAGCTTACTTTTAACTGTAGACAAAATATTGGGACGCGCCGCTAAAGAGCTTATGGTGCAAACCATAACATCATATTTAGATCGAAGGCAGTCATTTGCAAAGGCAGACAAAAATAAAGCGCTTAACACATTTTGCAGTCTTTATAATCTCACCTGCAGCATCCCAAACCAATTGGGTTTCCGTACTACTTTTTTTGCTGACGCTGCGAATTCAGAACGAACGGGCTTCGTAAATTCCCAGTTTAACTTTACATTATAACCTGCAATTTTCTCTGTGTGAATTCGCAAAAGCGCGGCCAAAAATCACGGATTTGATTCGACTGCAGTGTATTATAGTGGGAGTGCACATTATTTACGTAATACAGTAGCATCGAACAGTAAAATTGCTGATTCATCGAGTTACATGTTTTGAAACTTTGCTTTGGTGCGTCCTATTTCAATGTATTGATTGCGGGGGTTGGTTTATAAGTTGGTGCGGTAAAAAATGCAATTGTTACCATAAAGAAGTTTTTGGCCCTTATTGTCACTTACCATCAGGTGAGATGGAGGGCAAGAGCTTCCCTGTAGGAATGGCTTAGCCCATTCCTACAGGGAAGCTCTTGCCTACTGCCTTGCCTAAGCTCTTGTCTACTCCAAATGTCCATAAAGCGGACGTTTATCTAAAACGTACGTTTTATAATAATATGTGACATCTTGAGACGGCACTGGCCGTGTGGTGACGGCTGAGCAGAATACAAATTGTCTCAACCACCTCCATCTCTCCCGTGGGTGTCGTACAAGGCGACTAACTGATAACGCGCTAATATATATATAGCTAATAATAGCGCTACTGTGTCTGTAGTCGCAGCATATTCTGCTTCGCTGCCGATGGACTCATTCATCGTAACTGCAGCAAAATATGCTGAGACTCGGGCCTTTTGGCCTCGCACGACTTTACAAATGGACGTATTTTTATCTTTTATTTTTATTTTGTATCTTCTGTTCTGTAATCTACAATTGTACCGATATTATTAAGCAAGGTCAAAAATGTATTTTTTTCTTTCTTTCTTCTTTCTATGTATTAAGAGCGAACTTAAGTAGCGGTAAGATTCCTAAGAAGCAAAACGTCTTCTACAAACAGACCCTTTAGAAACAGAGGTAGCTAAATGGCGATTCCAGTTGCATTGGAATAGGAAAAGGCTTCGCTTGTCGGATGGAATGCACTTGATTTTCATAAGTGAAATCGCAACGGAGGCAATGGAATTCCCTTGTAGTTTTCACCGGACAGAATTGTTTGCTCAAATGCACGTCTGTTCCGTTGTCAACGACGGTGGATAAGTTTTATTAGCTGTTTATTTCACCGCAGGCAGCGACGCTGTCGTTTAATACAGCTGTAGAGGAAGGCTGTCTATAGCCGGTATATTACATACATACATACATACATAAATCACGCCTATATCCCCGAAGGGGTAAGCAGAGGTGAACTAGCGCCCACATTTCGCCAATCATGTTAGGTCCCATGTAATAGGTGGGGAGCCTATTGCCATCTATCGGGCACAAAAGTCGCAGTACTATTGCTAGGTGGCATAAGTGGAACGCTGCTGCTCATTCCTCATCACCGATTTATCCTTAGTCGCCTAGTACGACACCCACAGGAGAGATTTGGGGTGGTGACAATTGTATTCTACTCTGCCGTCACCACACGGCGGGTATTTTGCCTGTATATAAGTATCTATACTAATATTAAAACGCAACAAAAAGTTTGTTTGTTTGGTTGGTTAGTTCAACGCGCTAATCTCAGAAACTATATACATACTAGAACAAACAATACCCGTAATAGTAATTAAAAAAAGCAAAGACGAGCACATGACGCTGAAATCTATTTTACTACACGAGACATTAGCCACCGTAGTATCGAATAAAGACGGTTAACGTTCACAGTTTAAAGCTTTCGATCAGTTTATGAAACTTTTTTATAGTCGACCAAATTTTCAATAAAAATAGATATTATTCAAGACGAATTTTTATATGAGCATTCTCATGTATTTGGACATTCAAATGCGATTTATTTTTAGCACTCGGTTCAAAGACCGGACTGTTGCTGAACCAATTGCTGAACTGAGTTTTTAGGGTTCCTCAGCCACAGGGTAAAACGGGAACCAATTACTAAAGGTCTGAAAAAACGTACATATTGTCACCATCCCAAATCTCTCCTGTGGGTGTCGTACAAGGCGACTAAGGATAAATCAGCAATAAGGAATGGGCAGCAGCGTTCCTCTTATACCACCTAGCAATAGTACTGCGACTTTTGTGCCTGATGAATGGCAATAGGCTCGCCACCTATTACATGGGACCTAACATAATTGGCGAAACGTGGGTTGTACACCTCTGCCTACCCCTTCGGGGATATAGGCGTGATTTATGTATGTATAAAAAAACGTAACGACTTATTTTGAATATAAATATGTATATAAATGTTGAAAATATACTACATGAACATATACATAACCATGACTCGGGAACAAATATTTGTGTTTATCACAAAATTTGCCTCTACCAGGATTTCGAATCCTGGTAGGGACTTCTTGGCCAATACCCAGCGATCTGAGCACTCGACCAAGTCGGCCGTCAAGTATAACATCTAAGTATAACGTTATTTTTAATATCGACTTATTGCAATGCGAATATGCGAGCCCCAGTGCGGATTGGTAAGTATTAACGACTGCAGATGCAGCCAGGATAACGGCTCAACGTGGTTTCCGAAACAAGGAGGACATCGAGATAGTAAATTTTTGGTCACCCATCCACCTATCGAACTCCTCAGCACCCCTGGCGGGAACACAATGTTAACCGCCTAATTAAACGCGATCACAAAAACTTGGCGATATTATATTGTAAAAATTGTGATATTCGCGATCGGATCGCGCCATTCGGGACATAAGCCCGAATGGCGCGATCCGATCGCAAATGCATTCGCCAACGAGAATTAAGTGGCCAATTGCGCATGCCATACGTGTTTTAAGGGCATCTCGGTGCAAATTAAAGTTTAGGCGGCGCGTTCCAAGTGGTGTTATTACACCTACCTTCCCCCCCCCCCCCCCCCCCGCAGTAATTTCCTGTGTGTTTTTGTGCGAGAGTTTAGACTAAAGGTGTTTGCCCATTCCACCGTACCATACCATGTGATCGTAACCGTACCGGCACATGCAATAAAATATTCTTTCATACAATTTTATATTTATATTTTTATTTATATAACGGTTGGTGGTTTATATTTAAGGTGGTAGGACGTCTTTGGTGGCATAGCGCGCTTGACTTGTGGTTTCGTAAACTAAGCAATCTTCGCAAAGGTCATTGGATGGGTGACCAAAAATTTATTATTTTGAGTTCCTCCGTGCTTCGGTGGGCACGTTTAGCAGTTGGTCCCGGATGCATCTGCAGTCGTTACTAGGCCTAACCCGCACTGGGCCATCGTGGTGGGTTATGGCCCAATCTCCCTATATTCTTCCATCCATAGGGAAGGCCCGTGGTGCCCCAGCAGTGGGGACATTAAAAGGGCTGGTGATGATGATAATGATGATTTTGCCTGTGCGGATACGCTCCGTGCATGGCCGGTGACGGAACGGTCTAGTGGGCATAGACCTTAATTTCAGAGCGGGACTGTGCCGCGTAAGTTTGGGGGCCGCGGGTTGTTTATGATGCTAATTCGTTTTATAAGTTCACTTTAACATTCCAGCATTGAACGGTTTGTTTGCGAAGTTTCTGTTGTCTCCGGATTGAACGTCGGCGATTTGCACCTCACTGTAACTATTAATATCGTAAAACATCGAAGAGAATGTTGACTCTTGTTTATACTAGTAGTTTATGTTTAATAATAAAAATATTTAATAATTTTTCGAGTACCTAAAATATATTTATTTTTATTATTATATTTATTTGTACATACATACATACATAAATCACGCCCATATCCCCGAAGGGGTAGGCAGAGGTGAATTCTCACCCGCGTTTCGCCAATTATGTTAAGTCCCATGTAATAGGTGGCGAGCCTATTGCCATTTATCGGGCACAAAAGTCGCAGTACATTGTCTGGACGGTAGTATAAGAGGAACGCTGCTGCCCATTCCTCATCACTGATTTATCCTTAGTCGCCTTGTACGACACCCACGGGAGAGATTTGGGATGGTGACAATTGTATTCTACTCTGCCGTCACCACACGGCTAATATGTATTTGTGTTTTTTGAAAACAATTATCAAAAGCTAACGTCAGATACTTCTTTATATTATTAATATTATTATGTTACTGTATGCATACAAGGTTGTTTTAATTAGCTATTTATAATATATTTGAACAAGTAAAAGTGGATACTTATTAAGAGGACTAAACACTTGAACACTTTCAACTTTTTATCATTACATTCACAAGCATCGGTGGTTCAGTGGTAGAATGCTCGCCTGCCACGCGGGCGGCCCGGGTTCGATTCCCGGCCGATGCATCTCTTTTTGTCCTTTAAATTTTTTTACGAACTTTTTGACAACAATACTATTAAGAACTGTAAAATTTTATGATTAGGTAATAATATAAAATTTACGAAAAATTTAAATTCTTTATAATGTGATGACAGATGTTACCAACATTTTACTTGACTTGTATTTTTGTATCTAGTTTTTAATTCAAACATTATGCAGCAGAATTCATCAAAACAGTATACAGGGCGTCCCACGGCCATGCCACACGTAGGGAAAGTATATTAAATATTGAACGTAGGATATTTTACTAAAAGAAGACATCGTTTTATTTTTAATAATAAGTAGAACTGCATTCACAGATTTTTTAAAAATCGCCTACCTCAACCGGGAATCGAAGCCGCCAAATGTGATAGAAAAATTACATGTATTTTATAATAGCGTTTGAAAGGGCTACTCATAAGCATTATTTTTTCCTAAATAACCTAGCATATTAAATGAAACTAAGATCATAAAATTTTTCATTTTATTTTAAAAAAAAATTTATCAAATGCTCAAAATGTGATCCGTTTGTATACAAATTCTCACTCTTTTGATAATTTCTCTCCCTGTCGATTTACTTATTTTTGCATGGTGGATGTTTGAAATAATACGTTTAAGTTCATTTTGTAACTCCTGCACACTGTTGTACCGGTTCCTGTAAACTAAATCTTTTACATAACTCCATAAAAAAAATCAAGTGGGGTAAGATCTGGGGATCTCGGTGGCCATCTAATTTGTCCAAAAGTGCCGATCCAGGAAGGAAAAATTGATCTTAGTTTCATTTAATATGCTAGGTTATTTAGGAAAAAATAATGCTTATGAGTAGCCCTTTCAAACGCTATTATAAAATACAAGTATTTTTTCTATCTCATTTGGCGGGTTCGATTCCCGGTTAAGGTAGGCGATTTAAAAAAAATCTGTTAATGCAGTTCTACTTATTATTAAAAATAAAACGATGTCTTCTTTTAGTAAAATATCCTACGTTCAATATTTAATATACTTTCCCTCCGTGTGGCATGGCCGTGGGACGCCCTGTATAATTAGTGTGATTCTCAGAGAATAAAGCAATATTATTACAAAAAAAAACACAATCAGAGGTCACAATCATTTCATAAAATATTGTCCTGATTTAGGAATTTATCAGGACAGTAAATTCTTTTTGTATTCGATATTTTTCTAACATTTATATAATGTTCGAATAATAATTAGAGATATATAAAATAAACATGATATGTATAAAAATCCTATCTGCTTTAGCGATTATTGGTTCTTGTTACAGCTAACATGATATCTATTTCCAGTAAGAACAAATAAATATAAAGAAACAACTGTTGCCCCGTTACAATTATGTAGGTATTACAGATAAAACAAATACGCCATTATAATAGATTACAAATACAAAACATATTATTTCGACGTTCGAACGTAATAACGGTATGGTACATTAACGTTGTATCTTCAGGAGAATTTCTGAAATGTTTTATAGTATGTAGGTAGGTAGGTACTGTACGTTTATATTAGCAAATTCTTTGTACTGAAAATGTTGGGTGAGAATGTTGAACAAGTGAAAGAGTTTGTGTATTTGGGATCTGTATTTACGAGAGATGGAAAATGTGAGAGTGATATTGAAAAGCGGGTGAAAGCTGGGAATATGGTAAACGGGGCTTTGCACACTTTTATGAACAGCCAAAGCAGAAAGGCTCGTATGGCTGTTCATAATGGAGTGTTGGTCCCGATATTAATGTATGGAGTGAAAGTTGGGTATGGGAGAAGAAGCATGAAAGTAGAATAAATGCAGTAGAAATGAGAGCGTTGAGGAGCATGGCTGGGGTAAGGCTGAGCGATCGATTGTATAACAGTGTGATAAGAGAAAGGTGTGGTTTAAAAGAAGATGTAATGACAAGGATTGAGAAAGGGATGCTCGCATGGTTTGGTCACGTCGAAAGAATGGATGAAAGGAGGATGACAAAAAGGATTTACATGGCGAAAGTCAATGGAGAAATGGGAAGGGGAAGGCCTAGGCGGATCTTTCATAATCAAATTGAAAGTCTATTGAAAAAGGGCCAGATCAAGAGTACCCGAAACCGACGGGCATGCATGAAGAGATTGATGAGATTGGATGAAGCGAAAGATGTATGTAAGGATCGTAGCAAGTGGAAATAAGTGATCTCTGCCTACCCCTGTGGGAGAAAGGCGTGACATATGTATGTATGTATGTATTGTACTGAAACAGAGTCGTATTGTCTTATTATATCTGAAAAAAATTACTACCTAACTGAAGAAACGCAATATTTTGGTTAAAATATAGGTAATTTCAGTCTAATTTCAATATATCTAATTTCAGTTTCATTTACAGACTAGCAAACATTTTATGGTCGTCGTTACCGAATCCAATTATACTATATTAGAATTAGAATCCATTAAATACATTACTTAATGACCTTGGCTTGTGTAGAGCTTTCTTAAGTTGGCTGGAAAGAGAGAGAAATCGCGGTGGCGATGGTGAGCGTTGGCATGTTGTGAAGGGGCCCTGTAAACCCACTCTTGGGTCATAAGTCCCAAGCGCTGCCACTGACCCTATGGACCCGGCACCGGCACGGTGAATGGAATGCTAAGGCTGGAGTTAACCAACACATAAACAAGCGATCAAAAGATTACCGCCAGTTTTTGACAGTTCTTCCATAGGGTTATATGTCAAAAACCGACGGTGAAATAATAATCGCATGTTTAAGTGTTCGTGAACTCGTAGCCTTAGGCTGGAGTTCACCAACACTTAAACTCGGGCATTAGTGTTTTCGTCTCGTTTCTGTATAATACCTACCATTTTACTACTACGTAGGTACTTTAAAAAAGAAGCTATTAAGAAACTCTTCGAGAAATCCCTCAAAGGCGACTCATTAGGACGGTCCAGCGCGTGTGACAACCGTAACCCCACCAGTCCACATTCACCCGGCTACGAGCGTGTAAGCACTAAGTAATACAAGAGCAATTTGCCGCGATATTGTCGGGGCGATTCGGCCCCTCCCTAATGCCGGGGCATTAAGCGGGGGATTATCCTCGCAAAGCCCCGAAGTCGCACTGTGGACTAGCGCCGTACACCTGGATTATCGGAACTCGCGCCCGAAAGAACTCCCACCTGAGCACGCCTTTACAGATGACGTTATTAACACGGCACCGGTAAAAGATGGTAGGTACAGCCGAGTTGTGACTTTCTGTTTGGCTTTCTTCAGTTCCGTGTTTATTTCTGTTACTTCTTTCAGATTTCTTCCTAATGGCAATCCAGTTAGAGCGCCCCGTCCTCGCCACCGTCTCATACCGCAGGAAGGTCGCGCACGTAATTATCGGACTATAATGAGCAATTGTCACATTTTAGCATGTGTGTCCTCTTCTATTGCATGGGATGGTTGGTTGGGATCTCTCAGTCGCAGACAATCGTAGAAATATTTTGCTTTTCAAAATTCGACAACCGGGATTCGGGACTGATTTTTCGTAGGCGACCCTATACCACAAGTAGACACATTGACAGAGTGAGGCAAGTTTATTATAATGCAGTTATTTCTCCGTATAACGTTAAAAGTAAGCACGCCTTTACAGATGACGTTATTAACACGGCACCGGTAAAAGATGGCACAGAGCCGAGTTGTGACTTTCTGTTTGGCTTTCTCTAGTTCAGTATTTATTTCTGTTACTTCTTTTACTTTTCTATCTAATGGAAATATAGTTGTAAGTAGACACATTGTCAGAGACCGACCAGTGAATTTAGTTATGTTTTTTTTATATACTATATTATATTATATACAAGACAGGGAAGCTCTTGCCCTTGATCTCACCTGATGGTAAGTGACGATACAAACCGAAGATGGAATCGAGCTTCACCTGGAACTATAAACCACAGAGGTACTTGTTAACATTATTATTACGAAGTAAGTAAGTTTAATATAATGCAGTTATTTCTCCGTATAACGTCAAAAGCACACAGCACCTCAACAGTGATTGAATTTCAAAGTAATTGCAAATAGACAGAAAAGAAAATGCTCTTACCGAGACGCAAACCGGCAAGCGATTGGAAAAATTATTGAAATGCATTTTAAAGCAAATCATGTTTCAATTCAGAACTTGGTAAACCGGCAAGCCTTTTAATATTATAGTTCTCAAAGTAGAAGATAAAACGTTTCTCTTCAATAGAACTTTTAAGAGTTTTAAGATTACATAAAATATTTAATACTTGGAAAAACTAATTGAGAAGTTCCATTAGATGGAAAAATAACCCCTTTTCATGTGTTATTTACCCACAAATCCACACTGAGCCAGCATTTATGACTGATTCTCCCCATAATTTTATTACTATACATCCAAAAGGTCTGTGCCCTAGCAGTGTGGACATTAAGGGGCTGGCAATGACAATGACGATGTTAATTAAAAAATTTAAAGCTGGGATGTGATCCTCACTCATTTACTGCCGCACTCAGAGACGTCAATTAACTTTAATGAGTATTTAATGTCAAAAATTTTCATTCAAATCTAGACCATAGACCCGGCAAGAATAGCGTTTAGTTTCGAATTGTCATTTTTGACGTTAAGTACTCATTAACTTTATTCGACGTCTCTGAGTGCGGCAGTTAGGCTGATTATTTGTTCGTCGTACAAGCACTACTTTAACGGCCGCTTGAATAAAATTGAATTTAAAACGAAACCGCAACTTGAGAGCTTTGTACGGATAATCCATCGCTTAATAGCCGCGAGCATTAGCGCAAAGCGCTTCCACGTTATCATCGTTTTTATTAATGTAAAAGTGTTATAAATACAAAAAACAAACTTCATTATCAAGAAGTCGTGTGGTGACGGCAGAGCAGAATACAATTGTCACCACCTGTGGTAACGGCTCTTTTTCCGGTGGGTGTCGCACATAGCGACTAAGGGTAAAGCCAGCGATGAGTAATCGGCAGCCAGCGTAACATAATAGAATTAGCGAAACGTGTTAATGCCTACTCTTTCCACTATAAATAGGCTTGATTTATGTATGTATGGTACAAAACATTTTAAAACAGTCAACCTTGAAGATAAGCCTTTTAGTTCCAGAATTAGTGCTGGTGTAACTTCATAATGGCGCACATAGTTGTAACCAACAAAGCCTCATTGCCCATTTGGCAGCAGGCCCGCATTCCACTAAGCGCCACTCGCCATTATGCGAATGAAAATAAAAATCAATGCACTGGGCCAAATCCAATATGTAATGAGGATAAATAATTTGTGCGATATCGCCGTCGAGCAAACAGCTCGCATCAAATACTACCTTTATTATGTTTGCTCCAAGCACGCGTTGTGCTGAATACGTTCAATTGCACACAATGCGAGTGGCGCTACTGAAAATGTGAATTACTACGGGTGAAACTGTAATGTAACTAGGTATCATCACCAACTCTATTGGTGGAAGAACAGGCCACAACCTATACTCTTCCATCAGGACTAGATAGAATATAGAGAGAATATGCTTTATCCCTATATTCTTCAACCCATAGGCAAGTCCAGCAGTGGAGACATTATAAAGGCTACTGGTGGTGGATTGGCGGGTATTAACAACTGCAGATGCAGCCGGAACCAACAGCTTAACGTGCCTTCCAAAGTTCTTCCAAGTTGTTCCAAGTTTAAACAATCGCAGGCCAATCGCCAATCAACCACTGCGCTATCAAGCTCAACTTAGGTATAATGTATCTATGTAAATATCTTTGGTCATAACAAATCACATACATAATACATAAACCACGCCTATATCCCCGAAGGGGCAAGCAGAGGTGAACTAGCACCCACGTTTCGCCAAATATGTCAGGTCCTATGTAATAGGTGGCGAGCCTATTGCCATTTATCGGGCACAAAAGTCGCAGTACATTGCTGGGTGGTATAAGAGGAACGCTGCTGCCCATTCCTCGTCACTGGTTTATCCTTAGTCGCCTTGTACGACACCCACGGGATAGATTTGGGGTGGTGACAACTGTATTCTACTCTGCCGTCACCACACGGCTGACAAACAAATCACTAGGTTATTGATTAGTAGAAGCCTCTGTCAAATATTTTAATTTCAATTAAACTTTTTCTTGTTGACTGATGCTTTGGCAAACATAAAATATGACTTCATAACATTCCAGAAATTGCAGCCCAATCATGTCCCTTAGAGGATTGGGCATTACATATATAAAAGTAAATACCATTCATATGTCTTAGGACTGTAAATCCGTATCCCATTTTAGCAGTGTGCAAACACAACAGAATAGTTGAGTAGTTGATTGGTTTCTTGACGTACATCAAAGACCTCAAGTTCGATGTAGAGAGAGACGCCTAGAAACCAATACGCGCGCTATTTGCTATTTGCGTTTTCATCGAAAGGCAAACAGGGATTATCAAACATGACTTCCGTACATGGTGGCTGTTGGCAAATATTAGCACATACCTCCTAAGCTTACTTTAAAATAGTTGTATTAAAATTTGTTTAATATAAGATATGTTCAATTGTGTCTCTATTCTATATCGCCATCATCACCAACGCTTTTTAATCCACTGCTACTGGGACCTAACCTAATTGGCGAAACGTGGGTGTTAGTTCACCTCTGCCTACACCTTAAGGGGATATATGCATGATTTATGTATGTAGTAAAGTAACATGATGTGTAAAAAACCGAAGTGAACTTCCCTGGAATAACCAGGCGCATTGTGCGGGAACAACTGCCATTCTTAGAACATCAAAAACCCCACGATTGCCCAACCACGTAGTAGAACTTTAGCGCAAAAATGAAACCACACAAGTGAACTTTGCTTGAAAGTGCACACAAACAGAAAACTCATAGCAGCCACGTCTCTGATTTTAGTTGAGAACTATGCAAATAATACTCTTGACATGTTACGTGATAAAGTAGTGAAGGGTGAGCATTGCGTATTAATATACGTGACCGCACATAAGGCAGACGTTAGTTTTATGACAATCTCAGATGGAAAGATATATTGTTTGATATAATATTGTGTGTAGTATACCTACTGTCGTTTCAATGAACAAGGCAGTAATTTGAAATATTTACCTCTCAATAAACTACCAATAACTAACGGTAACGACAATTAATTTTAGAAACTGGTGGAAATATCCCTGAAAGCATTATTGAACCATATGCATTGCTAGAAACGAAAAATACAGTATGTTGAGTTACCTATTACATTTTCCATTAGGACGGCAGACTACTCGTAAAACGGACTTCCACTGAAATAAGTCACAATTATGCCTCGCGTACATCGCTTTTAGTTGAACTAAAAAGGCTTTTAATATATTGGAAACATTGTTCACACCTGGGTAACTTATAAAACATTTATTCATTAAACAGGTGCTATACAAATTTGATCCTTAGAGAGTAATATTCAAGGCAGTAAATTAAAAAGTTCGGGGTTTGCAGTTTGCACTAGCTCGCCAGCCAGCGGCCGTACTCAGTATAATGAAAACGATAACGAGCCCGCAAAGCGAAAGCCCTAATTTCCTAAAGCGTTATTTAGTTTACTAAATAACATAAGCAGTTAATGCAATGCAAAGCGCGATATAAAATCCAATGGACATAATGACGTTTCTAAAATAAACTGATGAATTAAAATTATTTTTGTGTTCAGCTCTTTTACACGTTTATTATGTACTTGTGGTCGCCCGCGGCTTCGCTCGCATTAATGTCGGTTTTTTATATAGCCTATAGCCTTCCTCAATAAACGGACTATCTAACACAAAAATAATTTTTCAATTTGAACCAGTACTTTCTGAGATTAGCGCGTTTAACCAACCAACCAAACAAACTCTTCAGCTTTATAATATTAAGTATAGATGAAATTAATACTACCTCAGCATGTCGAACAGAACTTTTCAATTTCTCAAAAAAAAACATTTTAACTTAAACACATTACAATAACACTGCAAAGCGATGGGGAAATTAGTCGATTTGTAGTACCCACACGCACTGTTCGCTGAACTATAATACTTAAACTTTCGCGGTCACTAACAGAAGGATTAGTTAAGGAAGGTTTACATCGGACACTCAAGAATGTAAGACATTCTTCAAGTCCTTAACAAATTGGTCTCATACTATGTAACAATAATAGAAGAGACAGAAACCAGTTAAGTTTAATAAATCACGAAAGCTTTAAGGAATTTTAATAGTCAATGGAGTTTTGTCTCCTACTTCAGTTGATTCATCCAGTATAAAAACAATTGCAACTAACTGCCGCACTCAGAGACGTCAATTAACTTTAATGAGTATTTAATGTCAAAAATTTTCATTCAAATCTAGACCATAGACCCAGCAAGAATAACGACTAGTTTTGAATTGTCATTTTTTGACGTTAAGTACTCATTAACGTTATTTGACGTCTCTGAGTGCGGCAGTAAGTCTGACTCCAGAAAAATTCAGCCAAAAACACGACGATAAAATTTTTCTTTCAAAATGTATATTTTCAAAAAGAATATTCAATTCTTGTCTGAAATTATTAAGATGGAAAAACAGAACCGTGTTTTACGCTAAAATTTAGTTTCGCCCGATTGAGGAAAAAGAAACTGACTGAGCAGAAAAAAATTGAGGTACACTTCGTCTTTATAGAATTTCTGTGTAAAGCAAAAATCTGTAGCTGTGTCTTTTTCAAGCAGACGCGTTGTGAGAAAAACCGATCTTCGATTCGTAATAAGTATTCAGTCTGGAACTTAAAATATAAATATGAAATTATCAAACTATATTACGGCTAGATGATAGATGCGAGTGAAAAAAAATCGAAATAAGAGATTACTAACGAATTTTTAACTTATTGAGCCGTTTGCTTACGTGTTGTGTAATTTTATTCCGTTAATGTAACACTAAAACAGTAAGTAAGCCCACGAGTTGGGCGACAAAAGTCGTTATCCCCAACATTAAATTAAATTCCCGGTTTGATAACATATTTAGGAATGAAACGGCTGTAATCCTGACGACCTTCAACCCAAAGGTCAACGGTTCAATCCGGAACCTGTGTTTCGTAAAATCAATGTGGATTCGTTTCAAGCAGTTCACGTAGATAACGAGTTTAGTTTAGCCGCTACAAGGTAAAAATCGACATGGAAGGTCTAGCACTGCACACTCATGAGTAATTTAAAACTAACTCCGCTATTTCTGGCTTTCAAGATACATAAAGATAAAAACTGATAAATTTAAAATATGTGTTGCGGGATTTTCATAGGATTTCGAAATGTTGTGTAGGGATCGGAAATTTGTAACACTGGGGCTATGGTTGTCGCATTGATCATCCTGTGACATTTCATAAATTATAAGTCGGTTTATTTAAGGAACTGTCGTTTTTGGAATGGGATGGGAGCTCATTATTTCTTTACATTCATACACATTAGTTGGCTGTATGTTGAAGATGATGCACCATTCTAAAGCTGCTTCGTTTTCGACAATGGGTAACATACACACCTGTGGCCGTACCATGAAGTATTAGTGCGAACCAAACGCGAGTGACAAAACGGGACGCCGCTCTACTCGGCTTTTGCGTTGTCTCACTTTAACAATGGGAATTGAGTCGCGTTTAGAGCTGGTGATAAGGCCCCTGGCCTATTTCTTATTAATACGTATTGCCCACATTAATATTAAACTATTTGTATACGAGCTTAATGCACGAAACAATTGGAATATTCTAGTACATCGGCTAAACTACCGGGAACATAAGTCCTTCACCATTGCATCATACTCGACCGTTAACATTTATTATTTAAGCTAGGAGCTTCTAGGGGATGGATTTGCTCTTGATTCAATATCGAAACTCAAACAATATTGGTTACCGCAAGGATGAATGACCAATTAATTAATTAATTGTTATTAAATAATGCTTTTGCTGTCCAAGTCCTGTTTCATAATACTATTTATCTAATAGTATTATGAAACAGGACTTGGACATTTAACTTATTTATCTACCAAGTTAAAAAATATTTTTTTATTTTAATTACTTCCACGTCGACTCAAACAGTATACTAGCTTCCCTAAGAATAAAATTAATTGTCTTGATTTAGTAATCTTAACTGCAATGATAAAATAAATAAGAGCCATCATGTTTATCAGAAAACTCTAATAACTTGCAAATAAAAAGAAGAAAGATATATATTTTTTAATTATTTTAAAATCGGGAGTAGTTTTGGGCTGTCTTCCTCTACTATTATTATATTCCACATCACTCATTTACCGTCACTTTAAAAAAATTATTGATCGTCACACTGTATTTCTATAGAATAATGTCAAATTTTGATTGGATCACACCAATTCATTTGATAAATATCATCAAACATCATTTGATATTTGTCCATATAAATTTACCAATATTGCCGATCAGAGACACAATAAAGCTTATTTTATGAAACCACTTGAGCATAATAAATATCTGCATCGATAACATACATCAGCTAGTTAAAACCGCAACCGCAACGATCCATATAAATGTAATGGAGTTTGTCGGTGTTACGATAATGTCCCTTGCAATTTGATGTAAACAGGTATGGCATCGGCTTAGATAAGTTCAACACTGTAAACAATACTTCAAGTATAGTTTTAGCAGTATCTCCGATTACTGTTGTTGTGGCTACATTTGGCTTTTGTATTCAAATCAAAATAAAGAGATGACTCTTGAATAACCATTTATTGTTTAAACTCTTTTGTTTTTTAGAAACATTCAGTTACCCCCGAATACAGAAACGCTACTCAAATTTTGGGGACTGCTTATCAAGTTAAGTGGACAGTACCTGTCAGAATTTGTATGGAAAAACGTCAATTTTGACAATAATTAAATGTTAAGCAGGTCTCAAACTTTGATTAGCGTTTCTGTATTCGGGGGTTAATGCACTAATGTTTCAACAGTCTGTCTACAGATAGAAGTATGCTTACTTACTGAAGTTTTGCTGCCTTGATTACTTAATCACTACAAAATAATAGAGATTGATAGGTAACTAATAATACTTGATAGGCTATTGAAACTAGCCGTCAATGATTAGTTTAATATTTGTGGATAACTTTGGTGATTCTTACACCCATGTCGTAAGAATTAGCATTCAACTACGCGATGGTAATATATTCCGATATTGCTGTGGTTTTCTATTCCCATTACAATAGTAAAACTTTTTAACCCTCTAAGCATTAAAGGGGCATATCATTATAGACTATCTGAATATGACTGCGAGCCGTTTCTAGAAGGTCAGCTAATACGCTAAGCTCATCCTAATACTGGTTCCATAACTTCTAGTTTCCCAAACAACGCCGAACAAGAAAATAAAATTCATATTGCAGTCATTCAAGTATCAAAACTTGTTATTCCTACTAAGAAAGTAGACTTCTTGCACTATTGGTTTCAGTAGTGTGCTGACATAATTCCCTAAAGTTCAGTTCAGACCTCGAGTTTCTGAGTTGTAGAATAAGAGCTCAGTGATAGATATAGAACTTATGAGGGTGACAAAGCAAATACTGCAGCGTTACATTTGTAGGAAGCAAGCTTACCCCATTTATTTATACAGCAGTGTACATAACACTTCAGTACTCGTCGTTCTCTTCTGAACAATCACTAGAGTCGCGCTGCAACTATATATTGGCAACAAAATCCAGGATTTGTGTCCGTTGAAAAACTTGGCTGGATTCAATAGAAACTAGTTTCAGCGTGGGATTTATTCGAATTCACAGGAAGAAAAAAAGTGGGGGCTCCGCACAAAAAAGGCGTGTTATAAGCGGAAATCTAACCCGGATTTGCCTATTGGCAATTGGCCAAAACCGCGAGTGTAGCTGTCAGTATTCAATCAATTTCACATATGTTGTATAATTGCTCAGGTCTGTGTAAATTCGCTTAGTTACATAACAATGAAATTGAAAGCATTTAGAAATCATAGTAAACATTAAGTAACCAAATGAAGAAATACCCGTGTTTCAGTTTCATTTATGAAAAACAAAGTTGAAATTACATTTATTTATTTCTGAAACTGAATCAATTTAAATCTTTAGGGCTTACAATATGGTATAGTCAGTAATTTCTGTCCAGTATTTAAAACTGATAGGCCTCTACTAAAATAAAAATTTCCAGTCATTTATCCTTTAAAATAATAACACATTTCTGCCTAATTAGGTTTAAATTTATTATGAATTTTCTTTAGCAGCCTTCACGGTTCGAAGAGTATTGACCCTTCATGGTATTGCGTCAAAGGGTGTCCTTAAATTGGACTTATCTTTACCTGCCCGTTGTCTCTTCTATTTAGAATTAATTATGCTGACCGCTTTAAGCTTGGAATTTATTTTTTTAATTTAAATTAAGTGGGTATAAAGTCTACATAGCTTCTTTGACAAATCTACAGCTCAAAGTCGATCGAAGAGATTTGACATAAACAGATATATCTTATATGTTTTTGAAATTGTTGATAATTTTGATAGCTATACTTATCATTTTATAAATGGCACGGACACTGAAGTCTAAATAAAACAGAATCCCAGAAATATTATCTATGTGTTGTACCCAAATCTCGGGGAAACTTAATATCGAATCGGACAGGACATTCCTTTTCTATTTGGTGAATCTCTTATTCTGCAAGGCCGCACAGGTCGCAGAAAATACGGCTTTATTCCTTTCTAATTTGTCGTCGTAGAGATTTATCTCACATACTAATGCAGCCAAATGTGTATATACAACTTTTGTTAGTGTTCCTATAAGTAAGGTGGCCTCGTAATCCCCTTAAGTAGGCGAGTGTTGTTGACAGTAGTTAAGAGAAACTTGGAGGCTGTTCTCTTAATCTGTATAGATTCACTATAGTGCGCGTATGAGAGGATTCCATTATTAGCCTTATTTGAAATGGTCTTCCAATTTTATGATACTTACTAAAATCCTTATTTGCTATGAAAATAACATACATGTACATAAATCATGTATTGTCTATTTATCCTGCGTAGGCATAGGTGTATTAACACCCACGTTTCGCCACTTATGCTAGGTCCCAGGTAACAGGCGGCAATATATCGGGCACATAAATCGCTGTACATTTGAATTGCTAGGTGGTATGAGACGAATGCTGCTGCCCATAAATCATAGCTGTCTTTACCCTAAGTCGCCTTGTACGACACCCACGGGAGAGATAGGGATGATAATTGTATTCTAATCTGACGTAACCACACAGCCACGCCATGAACTTAGCTTTATTAAAAATAAAAACCCAACAGAGTTTATTGGCTCGACTCACACTTCAGCCCTCAGTACTTTCTCAGCACTGAGCCAAGCCGTGTCAACATGTTCAACACTCGAGCGCTCCAACGGCAGTTTATTCCCGTGCCTACACAAAATGGCAGCCATCAATCCACCGCCAAATGTATGGCGCGAATAATACACGCATTCAAACGTAAACACGGCGGTATATCAAGCGCGAGCGTCCCCGGCAGGCGCGTCTGCAAATACATCCGACGCCCGACGCTTCTTTATAATAAAAACATCATCCCATCGGAAGTCCCGTCCCCGAGAAAAATAACGCCACATTAGGCCCAATAAGTTCCCGACTGCGTACTATTCGCTCGCAATATACATGAGCACAATAAATATGAACGGGGAACAGAACCAGGTGCGTAGAACGGAGCTGCCGTCGGGCGCTAACGTGAAAAACTCATTCGTAAACAACAAAAGAAGAACCGCCGTTATAACTCACGGCGGCCAGGTGTGTTGGGTTAAGATAAAGTGCTGACACACGCTCTATCCCGTGATTTAGATATGACCTTTTGAACGCAATCTGCATTAGTAACCAGCGCGGGATTGTGAGCGCCGCCTTTCTTATTGGGGACTTAACACCTGCGTGCTGTGAACTAAACTACTAAGGTCTTTCATGGTGGCCTTGGAGCGATAACATAAAGTAGAATGTACCAGCCGAGTAAAAGTCGACTAAGGGAAATTGCTCGGTGTAGACCAATAAGCACCTTGGGGCACCTGAATGGTGGAGGGCAAACCACCAACAACAGCATACCCAAGAGAGTTGGTTTCATGCAGGCGGCCGGCTGTAAAATCAAAACCTTGAGCAGTGTGGATTGGAATTTTGCCATCCCAATCAATCTCTCCGTTCATCGGTCTCTCGACATAGTCCGTTCCGTCTCTTTTCTATACATTCATTCATCACTATCTTTCACTATCACCTTTCCGGTGTGATGGATGATACGAATCAAAAGGGAGTGGAAAGCTTGATGACGTCTGACCGATATATATGAACGGAAGAGAAATCATACTGTTCTGACGCCAGATAGACTGGGAACAGGGCAAGAAGTAGAAGATATGGAACTAACCTAGCAGCCACTTGAGGGTAGTCGCTCATCCGTATACACTCGTGAACTTTTAACGGGAATTCCCTCGCATCGGGCGATTACTCTCGCATCGCCTGGGGGGACGCCCGCAGCGAGTGGACATTCAAGGAAGTTTTAATGGTCGCCGGTGCTTTCCGAAAAGTTATGTGGGTTTGCAGTCCCAGCATGCGGGCGTCGCATTTTGGTCCCACCTCAAGTTTTATAGCTGGAAAATGGGCTGTGAAACGCTAATGCTTGGGTAGCGGTTGAAGTACCTACATACACGAGGAATTTCAAAAAGGTTCTCCTATACGTAACTTTGTGCAGAGCACAAAAGCCCCAGAGAGATATAAACGATGTCACTCACCACTATCCATTTCTAACAAAATGCAACACGGTTTTATTTGAGGGGAATTCCGGGCTCCGCATTCCGTGCGGTGACGGCAATGCAGCACCCAATCTCTCCCGCGTTTGTCGTGACGACTATGGGTAATGACAGCATTGAGCAATGGGGAGCATCGTTCCTATTACACCACCTACTGCGATTTAGGTCCATAAATGGCAAAAGGCTCAGCTCCTATTTTATTAAATGGTTGTTTGGCTCTGCTGAAACCACGTCACGTTAAGTTTACGCATTATTGTTATAAGCGACGAAATGCAGAACGCGCTAAGTTGGCTCGCCGCTTACAAGAAACCGAAAGCTGGGTACTGACCAACGTTACGAGGTGTAATGTAACATGTTACACAGCGAGCATTCGTGTAGTCAGTACGTAGTGTTACGGGGAAACCAGCGAGCAAAGTAACGGTAATTCGGTTGCTATGCTCGATGCGAATATTACACTACACTTCGTAGCGTTGGTCAGTACACAGAAACGTGGGTGTTAATCCACCTCTGCCTACCCCTTCGTCGATAAACAAACGTTATGTACATTATGTATATTGCAGGCTCACGAAACGGCCAATCTTGCCGCTCAACAACACGAACAATCAATGAAGCCCGCACGAGGCGGCGTATTGGAGATTATCTTAATGGCGCATCGGCGAATACAAATTATGTGTAGCGGCACAATCGGCCCAAATGAGAGGCCAATCAGCCATCAACTGGTGCTGGCGACGCGTGACGTGGACACGGCATCGCCAATTTGAATATGAGGGCGCTGTCAAGTGCAGGGGCTGTGTAATTTGGCTAATTATCCTTACATCTCATACCTACTGCCGCACTCAGAGACGTCAGTAAATTTTAATGAGTACTTAATACAAAATATGTCAATCAAAACTAGAGACAACAAACCCGGGAAAAATTGCGACTCGTTTTGATAATTATAATTATCAAATTCAAAACTAGTCGCTATTAATAATTGATTTGATAACTGATTTAACAGGCGTTCAAGTTGTTACTGCAGTAACGAGTCTTTTCAGGTGAAAATGGATTCAGCGAAAGACCAACGCTAGTCGCGAGTTTGGCAATAAGCTGAGGCAGGACCATTTGAGACCCCACATTTCCCAATGGCCAGGTTTGTGGCTCGGAGTTGACGCGGCGGCATACACGTTCTTCGGTACGCCGCCGCGATGAAGGGAGCCAATCGCGCGGGTAGGCCGCGACTGCGTCTTGACGCAAGGCTGAGTCCGGAAACGGACGAAGTGGAGTGGGGGATTTTGGGAGAAGGCGCTGCTGAAGCCCTCTCCCCACTTTACCGAAGGCGAAGAACCGGGGAAATTTTTAGTGGGTAGTCCCAGCGCCTTTTACACGCCGGGGAGTCCTACACACTCCCACGGCCCAAGTCCAGGGGCCGTGGGATGTGCGTAAATAGTCATTTTTGACCCCGAAAAAAAAAGGACCATTTGAGACAAGTTAATAATATGTTTGATATTTTTGTTTGTTTCTTGTGTTGTCTCAATAAATATAAATGTTTCTTGCTTTGTTTTAATAAGTCAAAATGATCCATTTTTGTAGGTAACAAGGTAGAGCAAAAGCAAATGTTCTTACATTTTTAAATCACGTCTATTAGGCAGAGGTGAATCAACACCAATTATGTTAGATCCCATGTAATAGGGGGCGCGCACTCAGAGTCAAATAACGCTAATGAGTACTTAATGTCAAAAAATGACAATTCAAAACTAGTCGCTATTTTTGCCGGGTCTATGTCTAGGTCTACATTTAAATGAGATTTTTTGACATTAAGTACTCATTAAAGTTATTTGACGTCTCTGAGTGCGGCAGTAAGTGGTATAAGAGGAACGTTGCGGCCCATTACGCATTCGTTTTAAGCCGCGAACTTTATGTCCTTATTATTATCAAGTTAACGGAAAGAGACAAACTGATTAAATAAATAATCACGCTCATATCTATCCTACAAGGAATAATATTACTGACATAATTGATGTAGGTAGTTAAGCAATGAACATTATAAATCACTGCAACGATGCTATTTAAGAGGAACATACATACCGTAACTACAATGATTATTACCTACTTAATTAATATTACTAAGCCATTTATCGCCAATTATAGATAGGTAAATGCCGTCAAAGTACTCGATTACCTATCTGATATCATTGCATTATTAATGAAAGCGATTAGATCTAAGCTGATGACACAAGCTGTTTCGAATGTATTATAAATGTAAATGTTAATTTACATGTACCTATTGGAAACATTAAATACATACATATATACAAAAATCACGCCTATATCCCCGAAGGGGTAGGCAGAGGTGAACTAGCACCCGCGTTTCGCCAATTATGTTAGGTCCCATGTAATAGGTGGCGAGCCTATTGCCATTTATCGGGCACAGAAGTCGCAGTAGGTACATTGCTAGGTGGTATAAGAGGAACGCTGCTGCCCATTCCCCATCACTGATTTATCCTTAGTCGTCTTGTACGACACGGGAGATATTTGTGGTGGTGACAATTGTATTTCACTCTGCCGTCACCACACGGCGTAAAAAATTAAATGACAACTCGTATATCCTCTGCTGTAAGTATATTTGTATACATGTGTTTGTATTATAGTTAATAATGGCAAAATAATATTCGTTCATAAATACTTAAATATGAATAGCATTTTTGAAAAAATCCCAATGTTACAATTGAAATACTTGTAGAACATGTAGATTTGCATCTGCTAGGACTAACTACACGTCACTTGAAAAATATTGATTATCTATATGAATATAGCGTTGCTTAGTTTCGCAAATCGTCACTAATTATAGTTATATGTATAATAACACGCAAGTCTATAAACGTCTGGATAGCCTTTTTCAGCGCATCAAACGAATCATAATCTTAAAATACTAATTACTAATACTACGTATTTACCAACAATCCGCATTGGATCAGTATTTGGTCCCATTACGAAAGTATTGTTTCGGAATTCTGCTGAAACCATGTCAATTTTAATTTGCGCATTATTGTTGTGTTGTGTTCAGGGTGTACGTTATTCCTGTCACATGTTGTTTACGCGACGAAATGCAGAACGCGCTAACAGTTACATAAGCCAACTTCTTATTGAATCCAGAACCAAACATATCACTCTCTTTACCAATAAATCAGCAAGAGAAAAAAAAAGCAAAGCGCTCCCGCGTTCCTTATCTTCAAAACTTAGTTGTGCCACCTCCGCCACACGTTGTTTGCGAACGGCTCGGGCACATGAGTAGATAAATCGAACAGAGTAAAAGCTTCCTAAGAAGGCCGTCGCACTAACCCTGAGATTATGCAACTGGCTGTGCGTCAAAAACCGGTTTTTCCCAGTCTCGCCGCGTGCGCGACAGCGGCCAGTGGTAACGCACACATGCCCCGCGTACTGGTAGTAGTGCAACCGTTTCGCGCGGTTGTATGAAGGTGATTCCCTGTTCCGTTTATTTACCCATGTGGCTCGGGGCCCGTTGTCAATGTTTACACCTGTAATAATATAAAACGTGTTCGAGAAACACAAAACTTAAGGGGCTTAGATGGGAACGGTAGGTACTCGGAAACTTTGGGCGTTCGTTCGCGCCGAAATTAAATGGACGCGAGGTTTATTTGAGTTTTTGATTTACCGCACTGTGGGCGAATAAGTCCGGGGGCGGTTATAACTCTATTGGATGGAATACCTGACGATGTACAATTTAGATTTTCTTTCTAATAAACAAAGTTTCTTTAATGCCACATTTCTCGTAAAATAGCACTTTCCATAACCGGATGCTCTGAAACGGTATGCGCGCAGTTAGAAGGTATTTCTATACAGCATATTTTGTTACGCTGTATGGTGACGGAAGACCAATAGTTACTACCTCAAATCTCTTCAGCGTGTGTCAGTGATGAAGCAATGGGCAGCAGCGTTCGCAATGTAACACTTAATAATATAATAGGCTCTGAAATAGAATATGCCCCCTATTACATAAGCCTTACAATATTTGGCAAAAGGGGGATGTTATACACCTCTGACTTACCACTCTGGCGATATATAGGCGTGATTTATGTATGTAAGTATATTTTGTCAATTAGACTGAAACACGTGTAACAGACAAGGCGACGCCAAAGCCGAGTCACACCACAAAAGGTTTCCAAGAAAGCAAAAAATACCAACAATGAAACTCAAACAAAAATTAAATTCTCCTCGGCTTTGTGAGTACCTAATAACATTAAAAGTCGGCCCCAGTAACTCACTCAACTCCACCTGCCCGGAGATTTTTCGTCCTACGAACGAAATTTACATCGATAAAAATGATCGGGGACGCCGCGCCGCTTGCATCGATTCAATGAAATTACCGATTCATTAGCAGAAGTCTGCCCATTCGAATTCCGTGGAAGTGTTGTAATTATTCAGGGCAGAACCGGAGCGCATTATGTAAGTTCTAATGAAAGAAAGTACGAGTACTTACATTACGAGAAGAATATTCATTTCCTGGCGGGCGTACTCGCGATTAACCAAGATATTCTAGTTATTGTTATCGCTTCTATGTAAGCTGAATTAATTCTATGAGCGCGGAATAGAGCTGTCTGCAACTAGCAATCAGCGGGCGTTGTAAATTATGCCACGTTTTACATTCATTCCTTCGCGAGTCGAATGTTGCCTTAGCGGGGTAGTTGGACTAGGCACCAGTATTATTCTGCCAAAGTTCAACTGCTGCACCTTAATTTTCGGTAATAAAGACCACAATTTTCTTGGTAATAAGAAACAGTTATTAAAGTTTTTTATAGTGCCGGTACGGTAGGTCCGTAGTCGGAATTAGTGGACATTTTTTGGCCAATAATTCACAATCAGTAGGCCTATTCGCTAACTTTTTTTGACAGTTGTAAGTGAGGATCACCCAACTATTTACATAACCATTACTGTTTTTACAGGACAAGTGTCACAATAGCGTTATAGTAAAGTAGTAATGGATCAGTAAAAAAAGTTAGCGAATAGGCCTACTGTTCTCGTTACTGATCAGGCCTTTGTTGTAATAGTTTCTATTTTTATAAAAGTCAATGTTTTTGATCCTTTGCTTGTATTGTCAAAAATTATATGTTGTGACTCTGATCTTGCCGGTTTGCCTTCTGTTCCTCCCATCTCATATCCCGTTTTCTACCTATTCTAGCTATTGATTGCAGTGGACGCGGGTTCGATTCCCGCATCAAGACTATAAATTTTTCGAACTTTTTCTGACCACAATATTTTTGTAGGTACTTACTAATTTACTGACATTTCATAATGTTCAAATTAAAACCAAAATTTTATTACCACTTGTTGTTATCAAAAAGTCTATACCTATTTCTCACTTAAAAATCGTATTGGCTCAAATTTTCGACTCTCCTGTTTGTTCAGAAGGTGTCAAGACGGTTCCCGGTGGACGCAATTTTACGTCCGTCGCCCAGCTGCGACACTAAGTGGACAAGGGAGGATTCACACACTAACCCCCGAATACAGAAACGCTACTCAAATTTAGGGGACTGCTTAAAAAGTTAAGTGGACACTACCTGTCAGAATGTGTATGGAAAAACGTCAATTTTGACAATACTTAAATGTTAAGTGGGACTTAAACTTTGAATAGCGTTTCTGTATTCGGGGGTTATTGACGTTTCATTAGAACAATTGACAAGCAACGCTGAGGGCGTCGCCTCCTGTTTCGAATAACTGTCGTGTCTGTTGTAATCCTTCTTATTTACATTATTATCCAGATTCACACCGAAATCAACTCAGTATCATAATATCTCAGTATGGGAATATTATATCTAGCTTTCATATAGTTGTTAACAATTTAATGGTGTAGAGGTAGGTAAGATAAGTACTTATATCTGACTGAGCCTTAGACTTTTGTATTGATGAGACCTACTAAACAGGTACGTATTTACTAAATTACTATTTAGGTACTTTTATTTATTGATCTGTACTTGAACTGTTTGTAATTATTGCAAAAAAAATTAAGAACGGACCTATGCACTGTTTACGTTTAATTATATATTAAGTGTATTACTGCCGCATTAAATGAGACGCCAATCAACTTTAATGAGTACTTAATGCAAAAAAAATCCTTTAAGTCTAGACCTTTTTTTTAGTTTGAATTTTTTGGATTAAGTAGGTACTCATTAACGTTAATAGACATCTCTGAGTGAAGCAGTTAGTAACTAAATAATCATGAAAGCTGATTAAAATATAGGTACTTAAAATATGCCCCACATACCTACTTCATAAACTTAACCGGTATTTCGCTACATGCTTGCATGACGAGGTGGCCGAGAGGTTAAGGCGTTGGACTGCTAATCCAATGTGCTCTGCACGCGTGGGTTCGAATCCCATTCTCGTCGATTTATTTTGTAAACGTTACAATTTTTTTATGTAGGCAAATTATTTCATAACTATTGTATTTATTACCTAGAATACTAGATTCACATTTATTAGCTATATTACAAGATATGTCTTTTAATAAAACATTTTTTTTCTTTTTTTCAACAAAATCATTAGATTTATCGCTCCAATAGAGATTTATTATTTATTTTCAATAATTATATGGATTCTAACATTTATAACGGAGAAGGGATAAAAGAGGACATTTTATCGTAAGGCGGTACTATAATCAAACAATCCGTAAACACTATTATCAGTCTTTAAACACAGCTTTAACTGAAATACTCCTTTGTCTCTTTCTATCGATCTCAGTTTATGTTGTGATGAACAGACAGATCCGTGATAATTTAAAAAGTGTCATAAAACAGATTTTTAATAAAAAATGGGGTAAAAGCAATCTACGCGGAGAGAGAGCACCAAAAAAAAACAATGTCAAAATTAAAAGTATCCTTTTGCCTGACCAAGAAGGGCGTAAGAGACGCATAGATCGAATGTCTAATATTATCACGATTAACAGTGTTTTATAGTAACGCAATGTCGAAAAGTTTTTATTCATTGAGTAAAACAAAATAATCTCTGTCTATATGCTTTAAGAACGAAAGCGCAATTACTTTAATGGAACCGCAATGTGTGTTCTAACAAATACGACAAATTACTAAGGCATCGCTGCAGCAAAAACGACTACAAAGAAAAAGTGAAACATATTCTTTTATTGAAGTCACTTTATAGATTTAAATGCTTATTGGGACCTAACATAATTGGCAAACGTGGGTGTTAATTCACCTCTGCCTACCCTTTCGGGGATATAGGTGTGATTTATGTATGTATGTGTATGTATATCTTTCTTGAAATCAACTCCTTTCGAAATTTAATCAATTCGACATGCTGCATTGAATTCAACATGACCTGTACCGATATTCTTGGTTGGTTAGCCCCGGTCCCATTCGAAGCGGTCTAGCGTGATTCCCTCGGGAGACGACTGTCGTTGGAAATCCCCCAGGAAATTCTTGAATGCATAACATCAACAACCACCAAGTAGTGCACCTTTTAAAAAATCCCGGTAGTGGCTGTATAAGAGCCAAACAAAATATTGATCCATGGTCATAATATCCTCACTCCTGACCACAGGCCTTCCTTATTCATGAAAGAATATAATAGGGAGAATGAGCTATAAACCTTCGCGCTGGCCCAGTGCGGGTTGCAGGGTATGGAATCTAAAATCCTAGAGAATACCCATTATCACTACAAATATAACCCCTGATTATCTATACTGAAGATCTAGAACAACTGTCACCGAATAAATGCCGCCCGTTGTACGTGCCACATTCTAATTTAAAAGACAAGCACCAATAGGTGCTTAAGACATTCACATCAAATCCGTCTGATGAGACGAGTCGATTCAATTTTTACTAAACAGAACAGAGAAGCGAATGGCAAACATTTTATTAGTATTCAGGGGGTGTCCCGTTTTTTTTGAGCGAGCAAGCCGCGGAATAATTCCCTTTGTTCGAAATTAAATAAATTATTTGGACAAAAAGTGTGGCACAAAGGCGTGCCAGGAGCGGAATGTGATAAACATTGCCAATGTCAAACTCACGCCGCGACTGGAGTAAGCAAATGTTCTTGCAAGTGAGTAACGCGGGCGGTTAACAATCAGTTGACAGGATCGGGAGGATAAACTCGCCACATGGGAGGCTCTAATTCTAATGCTTTTAGGCTGCGATTGGAAGAAAATTTGTGCAAACGTATTATAAAGATATTTAAGATTGGTTTTTTGTGCCGTGTGGTGACGGCAGAGTAGAATACAATTGTCACCACCCCAAATCTCTCCCGTGGGTGTCGTACAATGCGACTAAGGATAAATCAGTGATGAGGAATGGGCAGCAGCGTTCCTCTTATACCACCTAGCAATAGTACTGCGACTTTTGTGCCCGATAAATGGCAATAGGCTCGCCACCTATTACATGGGATCTAACATAATTGGCGAAACGTGGGTGCTAGTTCACCTCTACCTACCCCTTCGGGGATATAGGCGTGATTTATGTAAGTATGTATGTTTTTTATATACATTCATCTCCATACGTCTCTTTTCTATACATTTATTCATCACTAGCACCTTTACGGTGTGAATCATATCGGTCAGACGTCATAAGTCCTCCACTCCGGAGGGCTTGATGACGTCGGACCGATATGAATGGAAGGGAAACATACAGCGCCAACCCCAACTGGGAACGGGATAGGAATTAAACAAAATCGTGTGTTATGTTTTATCATAGTATATAAAACACAACACACAATTTTATGAAGCAACCACAAGTTCGGCATCTTTCACTAGGATGTAACAAACACAAAATTGGATTCGCAATGACTAAGTGACGTCGGTAATGGGGGTCATTGAACCGAACAACCGGTCGACTGATAATGGTCTCTATGCTTCGGTCGTAGTTCACACTGTTGACATAAACCAATTCACTAACGCACATTTGAAGTAGGATATTTTAGCATCTATTGTGATGATAAGAAGGCTTTTTGGTAAAAAAATGTGTTGCCTAATAGCGCAGTGTAGTGTCATCAAAGTGAAAAGATTTATCTTAATATTTATTTAGTACATTAAGGGCCTGTTTCAAAATCTACGGGTAAGGTGGATAGCTCACTAGGCAGATCATTTGCAATTTATGTCAATTGCACTGGCAAAGTAAGCTATTCAGAACTTACCCGTCGATTGTGAAACAGGCCTTTACCCTACTTTTATAATCACTGAAATTCTTCAGAATCGTCCTAAAGTACCTTACCTAAGAAAAGGTACTGATAGGTGAGTAGTTTAAAGAAAAGTGCCCTTATGCCATAAACTACGACCACTTGGCGGATTTAGAGCCTTATTACAACTGGCACGAGGGCCAAAGTCAAACAAACACCCATAAACAAACGAAGTTGGCCAATAACAAAACACAACCGCTCGTATGTACGCGTCGGGCATGATCCCTAGGAAATGGCTTTGTTTCCTCCCAGCGAGCTCCAGCGCCATCCGGCGGGAAATAAAATGAATGAATATCACATTATGGGGGGGTTAAAGTAAAAATAACCTCTTCAGATGTTAGCGACGCCAAACTGTATAAAAGCCTTGTCTCGTGAAATTATATTGAGGAAAATTTCATTGTCGTCTCTCTCTCTATGCTACGTTGCGAGAGCGTAATGACTTGTGTTGTTTTGAGGGTTGTTGGATCTGGCGTGTTAGATTTTGTAAGAATAACGGTTCGTAGGTTCGTAACTATTTGCTAATATATTTGTAATATTTGTAAAATAAAAAAATTACAAAGATCTCCAAGAAAAATTTGAAGAACCCGATGACCAAGAACTGAGTTTTGAGGAAGGTTTGAGGAACTTTTGAACATTGACAAATATGACACGAGTCAAAATTAAATAGTCTATTAAGATAAATCTAAAGACTGCAATCAGAACAACATTTTTAATTTGATTTTACCCTAGATGCGATGCTGATAATATTATGATTAAAATAACACTTTTGAATAACCACTCACTTGACGCGCTGCTGATATTTATTAGGTATAACTTCTTCACACATTTTACGCTAATTAATTAAAGAAACAAATGAATAACCAGCTGCGCTTAATGTCTCTAACCGAGTATTTGCACACTATAATTAATTTACAGAGGAGCTCGCTAGCGCATAGTGCCATAGTGCGATTGCGTAAATAAATAAAAAAGAGTTCCTACGTGTTTCGGAAGGCACGTTAAGCCGTTGGTCCCGGCTGCATCTGTAGTCGTTAATACTCACCATCCACACAGGGCCATCGTGGAGGGTTATGGCTTATTCTCCCTATATTCTTCCATCCACAGGGAAGGCCCGTGCCCCAGCAGTGGGGACATTAAAGGGTTGGCAAAGATGATGATGATGATAATTAATTTATCATTGGCACTCGGCCGCCAATTGACGTTGAAAATTGCAATTTTCACAAGAGCAATACAGCATTACTCAATTCGCCCGCTACTCGTTAAATTTACTTACCCAATCCCGAGCGTATATCGGCAGAAACGTATCAATGTTGGTGTACTTTGAATATTCATACGCCGCTCGCGTCCCACCAATCCCGTATGCGTGCCATGTAAATAGTAAACACTGGTAAAAAATACCTGTATTCGGGCACAGTACACTCAGAGCAGTAGTTTGTCTGCGGCCTGTCGGCGAGTTATTGGCCTACTCTTGCGTTGACGCTAGGGTTGTCAAAACTAAAGCGGCGGCTGAGAGCTCGAATGTGCCTAGCGGGAACGAGCAGCGAGCGAGCGAACGAGCAATCACCTTGTACACGCGCGATCACACCGAACGCACGGCCCAGACTTCCGCCCCCTTATGCTCCCGTATTTTATGCCAACGTGTGCGCCACAGTGCGTGCCTACACGGCGCCGAGTACGAAAGCACACATTCTAATGTGCAGCGGCCACTTTATAATATGAAGACGTATTACTGTTCTGGGTATACTGTGATTCGGGTTCGGGCCCGTCAAAATTGTAGGGTTGCCAGCCACCGCGTGTTCTGCTAAGCATATAGCATAATTTGCGGGTAGCGACATTTGCATGCGGTCAAATATTTGACTGTGTTTGCGGTGACACGCGTGATCTGTGTCTGTGATTTTACGGGCGAAATCGGAAGATATTTGGGTAAGTTATTAAACTTCAACGGTTTATGTAGGTAGGTAATGTATGTTTTATGAATAAGAAGACTAAAATTTAATTTAATGGACAGCGTTCGTAAGATGCCGATTCGTGTACAAAGTGCCGAAAGAGCACAAACTTTCTCAAATGATTGTGCACTCTATGAAGAATATGGTAAGAAGAACCGATTGTAAAAACTCCTGGTCTCTGTTTAAGGCTCCAAAGCCAATAGAAAGCAACTTTGAAATGTCTGTGACGATATAAAGCTAATGAAAGTTACGTGGAATTCAAGAGTGTTCTACGCTATGTAGTGGTGCCGAGTGGAAACTATAATTAGAGCAAAATGTTTAATACAACAACACTTTTGGCTATCATAAAATGTTAAATCATTTGTCAGACGCATGTTGCATGTTGCTCAAAAACAGCTTGTTACACAGACCGTGGTACAAAACGATGTGTGCAAAAACAATAAATGTCAAAATACAAAACTTATTAAGAACATGTCAACAATAAATCAAAAACGGAACTGATGACCAGCCAGTTTCCAACAGTCAGTATTAATTTATTAGATTTTTTTATTGTATAGAGACTTTTAAAGGTTACCATATCTGATAACTACCAGCCCTACTTGAATACAGCGAGGATGAGCGCCAGTCCTCATCGGATCATCGGCATTGGGAATATTGAGCAAACAGCAAGCCTACCATTTTAATTTGACGTGATGAACTTACCGATACTTGTTTCTTATACCCTTGAATACAGAAACGCTAGGTAGGTACTCAAAGTTTTAGTTTTAGTATTGTCAAAATTGACGATTTCCATACAAATTCTGAGAGGTGCTGTCCACTTAACTTTTAATTATTATTCTTCATTGACTGTTCTCCTGAAATTCACTTCTTCTCTTTGGCATATGAATATAATTTTATACGTCACAGCGCCCATTTTTTAGGCCGTGTCCCTCATGTAACTTATACGATATAACCATTAGTTATATACAATATACTTTTAACGACGACTTTTATCCTAATGAATACGATTCACCGTGGTTTGTGTTGTGGCATCGCAACTGAAATTACCTGAAACAAGAAAAATAATATTAAGTATACAATTAATTATTTAATTAGTTAGGCTTAGCTTTAGGTATTGTCAAAAGCATTATCAATCTATACTTCCAAACCTGATATAGCTTTTCAAATTGATTAACAATGTTAATCAATTTTAAAAGCGCTATATCCAGCTTCACTTAAAGTGCAAATCAGGTTGAAAGAATTTAGTATTGTTTCGAGAACTTCACAGTCATTTTGTACTACGCAATTAGTTCAATTGGAACCACCACTTCGATAATAGCGAGTTTCTTTGTAAAGGTCAATTTACATACATATTAACAGTTCAATATTCAAATAACGACAATTTCCCAATACTGTTGCAACCGAAAGCAATTAGCATTTTTAGCAACGCGTTACACCAGTTTTGCCATAGCAACAAAACGATCAAAAGATCTTTATTGAACTGCTGTATGGTGACGGCTGAGGAGAATACAATTGAGGCGAATTAACGCCCACGTTTCGCCAATTACGTTAGACATTTTTATAAGTCTTTATTTATACCTATTCGGTATCATTGACCAAAATGCTTTCAGCTCAATTTGATGAGCACGGAGTCAGGAAAACCGGCCAAGTACAAGTCGAATTCGCGCACGAATGGTTCCAAAGCAAAAATATCACGTTCGTTGTATGGGAGGCCCCTTAAATATTTATTTTATTGTGTTTATTAGTATTTGTTGTTATAGCGGCAACAGAAATACATAATCTGTGAAAATTTCAACTGCCTCACTATCACGGTTCATGGGATACAGCCTGACGACAGTATATGGACGAACGGACAGCGGAGTCTTAATATTAGGGTCCCGTTTTACCCTTTGAGTACGGAGCCTAAAAAGGTACCCATAATCTAAAATTATGTAAATGCCTAATTCAATTACTCTGTCATTGTTTATTAGACAAAATAGTGATCTAAGCGAATTAGTAAAAGTACCTACATCATTAAACAAAGAAAACATCGAATGGACGAAGTTGACACTGCCGAAATGTATTTTGACGCATTATAAATAATGCAGAGGTCAATATTGAATACATTTATTGTCTGCAATGTGATTAAAACGTACAATAACGTATGTCGCCGCTATCAATAGACACGAACGAACGGTCCGTCTGTAGATACAATCACGCCACTGAGTGAACACGAACAATGGTAGCATTGTTTTAAATATTTCACCAGGCGTCGATACGGTTGACCTTTTCCATTAATTATTGATAGCAGTTTACGGTAATTAACAGTATCGAATTCAAAATAATAATGTTATTAAATCCTTCTGTAAAAGTCTCTGTATCTGGCAATGATTTAACAGTTTTGTTGATAAAAGCCGCAGCAGTATAAGCTGCATAACTTCGGTTATAATATCATCTTGTTCGTGTAGAATCGAGTCAACAATTAAGGAGGATGTTATTTCGATTTGCAATTGGAATAGTCCATGTCCTTAGCAAATTTAAAGGCTTTTTCTCGTTTTCATACCTTTGTAAAACAAAAAACAGGTGTACTATGGTTTCACGCCGGCAATCATGATAAATTGTAACCTTATTAAAGCTTTAAATTTGTAACAACCACATAATCCAGTCCGTGCCATATTTATGATTGTTAAGCACACTTGAACGAACAAACAAAACAATTTTAAAAAATGCATTCTGTTAATATTTTAAGTGATTTAAAAAAATCACGTTCGTACAATTATAGGTACTGCAATAAATTTCGTGACAAAAGCGTTAACAGTT
Organism: Cataclysta lemnata; assembly: GCA_963931975.1. Classification (NCBI taxonomy): domain Eukaryota; kingdom Metazoa; phylum Arthropoda; class Insecta; order Lepidoptera; family Crambidae; genus Cataclysta; species Cataclysta lemnata. Next base: position 10,960,927 of record OZ008353.1, on the reverse strand, counting down.
TTTCGACGAATATAAATTGAAAAAGTAATACTTCCATTTCCAGAGTCTCTGTGAAAATCAAAGCTGAATATAATTTGTTATTTGATTTGAGAATATTTACACGTAAGAGGGAGTCTAAAAGTGGTGCCATTGAAAGTAAAGTTAAAAGGGAGTCGTTTAGCTTGGTAGGTACAGACTAATGTAACTAAAAATATTATGAACATAAAAGTTGATGTATATCGAAGTAGAGGAAGACCTCCGAAAAGAAGGATGGCTTGTGTGAGGAATGATGAAGATTACAGAAGAGAGTGAATAAAGAGGCCATATAAAATCAGTAATTCATCGTCGTAAACAGTTACTACATTTAATACTTGCCAAACCCTCAAGTAACTATACCGAATGCTGTGAATTAATTAAATCGGCGGCGTAGGTACATCGTTCTTCGACACCACGTACCTATAATTGTACTTAAACCGAGCTCGCCAATAAACCAAAACCAGGTGCGTTAAATATAATATTCAGGCCATATAATATTCAGCTTAGAATCGTGTGAAACACCGTATGCCCGTATCGCATTTACGTGTTAAATCGAAAACACGCGATCCCGAGTTCAGGTAACATCTAGACCACCGCACCTAGAGCCATAATATTCCACATTGGAACCGTTTTATAAAGCCGAGCCACCTGGGGAGAGGTCCGTGTAAACTGGTTGCTTCGTGATCTATTTGGCGGCAATGATCGACAGCTGTGTAGTCTATAAATAAGGAGCATGTTCAACTTGGTTCAGGTACGTGTTATTTTCAATATTTGATATACGATTAGCTGTAAAAACAAAATTTTCATTGGCAAATTCTTAAGTTAATATTTAAAACAAATATACAAATACCTACTAATAGATAATTATAATAATGCAAAACACCATCAATTAGGACTAGATAGGTAACATCATAAACAACTTTGATAGAATTGATTTTTGTACATTTTTTTATATATTAATAATTTTACGCGCATCACCAATATAAGATAAAAAGCAATATAGCACATGTATTATTCAACAAAGGGAGATATAGCTAACAAATTCCGGAACTAGACATTGCAAGAAAAAAATTGTCCGTATGTCCACATGTATACCGTCATCCATGGATGTAGGTAATACAATTTTCGCTAAATGTAAACAAAAACTTATCAGACTTTTATTTGATGACCGATCAGAACGCGGTCAAAATGTCCCGGTTCCGAATCCTGGTATAGGGGTAAATGTGTGTAAAACGAACACAGTTTTTTTATCTAGTCATGTTTTTTATATTTTATAATTTATCCATCATCTAAGCATCCATTAACATAAGTGCTTATGCTACTTACTTTGGACTAAATGATAGGTGTGGTGTAAGAAATGCGTTTTATTATTGTGTTTAAAAATACCTGACGCACTGCTATTATCTATTCTACGACGTAGCCGCAACTATAGCAGCTAGAAGTAGAACCGATCGAGTTTTGCTAACCACCGATCTGGGGTTTAAGAGGAGAAAGCCGTCAAGAGAGACAGTGGCACCGGCAGTTTAATTATTTTCGAAACCACTGTTACAGGACTCTGACACACATACACACAGACAGACACTGTTTTATTAGCCTAGATAGAGGTGGAGACTGGGGAGATGATCTGGAGGCATACTGCACGGACGTGTTGCAGGAAATTTAGTTCCTTCATGCCTCCTTAAGGGCGTAGATAATGAGGCTAGCGAGAATATATCCACTATGAAAATGATATCATACAAAGCAGTACACATGCTCTGAATCTATAAAATCCCTATATCTATAAAATCACTATTGTTATGTCATCAACTTGTTCCCAATTTATCTGGAATGGCCGCAGTTGACTCTTCCATTAATATATGTATCTATTATAACCACTATTATTATATACCTATGGGTATATATTTAGATTACCAAAAGAAAACAGTTCCGCATTGGTTATTGTCATGCGATGTTTACATAATCAAATTGAAATTATATTAAAAAAAGGGCCAGATCAAGATTAGGTACCCGAAACTGAAGGGCATGTATGAAGACAGAAATGAGATTGGATGAAGCGAAAGAAGTATAAAAGGATCGCAGCAAGTACATAGAAAACATTAAAAAAAATTAGGGTACGAATTTAGTCACACCTCCTCCGGTTTTTCGTCCGTTATAAAAAGAGACCTCTGCCTACCCCTGTGTGAGAAAGGCATGGTGTATGTATGATGTTTACATGTACAGTAAATGGCGTGTCAGGTTCCCGCAATATGTCAGATTTCAATCGACTTTAAACTCGAATCGGATCTCAGTCGACTTTGTGCTTTACACCGATCAGATTAAGGTGGAAATCGATTAAAGATACTTCAAGTTTTGTATAATCTGATGTGCTGTTGACTGTACTTTGCCAAGAAAAGCAAAAGTATTCAACAATATCCCGCGAGGCACTCCCGTGCACATATTATGAGCTTGTGAAGTCTTACTTAACTTTGGTAATTACAACTTTCTGGTTTCTATATCAAATCTTACGACTATCGAGTTATAATGGATTTGTTAAGGCACTATAATACTGCAATTTTCTCTAATGGCACTATCAAAATCGTGTAATTATTACAACTTCCACGCTCATGTATTCATCGTGGAGTAGGTGCTTAATTATTATTTTATATGGGTTTACTTAATTATAAGAAGAATGGTCGATTTTTGTATAGTTTATGCCACTTATTACATGGGACATAACATAATTGGCGCAACGTGGGTGTTACTCACTCTCACTTATTCACCTCTGCCTACCCCTTCGGGGATATAGGCGTAATTAATGTATGCATGCATGCAGTTTATGCTGATTATTAGTACTACAAAACAGACAATAGAAGCTGTATAATTTTTAAACGTTTATACACTTTATTATATATGTAAATAAAAAGAACTTACAGTGAAATTTATAACACAAACTAAAAAAATTGAGAAAGTTTTAATAAAAATAAAAGCAAAATAGTGTGTCAAGTGAAAAACAACATCATTGTTCCAATCGGGGTATTTTTTAATGGGCATCAATTATGAACTCCAGCCAGTTTGCCTGTTTCTTACAGAAAACATTGTTGTAGGTACATTAAAAACTTTTTGTTGAAAAAGGTGCTCATTAATCAATGTTTAGGGTACTACGGGAGTAAATACAGGTATTTACGGTAATTGCATAACATTTTTCTAACGAACTCGGTCTTAACAAATTGTAATGCCGACATCAGTCAAGAGAAGTTGGGTAGGCCTATTCACACTGCTTAAATTTTCTTTTTCTTTTTCTTTTGACGAAATTGCATAAGCTTAACCCACTTAAAATAGTCCTCTACCTACTAATCATCTGTACACGATGCTAATAAATAATTAGATATTTTGTTAATGATTATTATGTAAAAAGTATATTGGAAATAGAAGTAGTGATTATGTAAACAGGGAAAAAGTTAATAATTTAATTCGTAGTACCTACTACGATGTTTAGTACATCTAGAAACGAAAATTATTGTAAAAACATTTGTCAAACGAAAAAAAATGCCTTGATATTCGAATAATATGATATAATATATTGATGTAAAATAAAAATCTGGTATTTGAAACTTCGACATGTTGTTTTTCTACTACGTGCTGTATTGTCAACCGTTAATTCGGTTCGATCGACAATCAATTGGAGATATTTGACAAGTTTACTTAAGTAGTCTGAAGTTTTGTTGACTTTACATTATGTTGACACCAGCAGAATATTTGTGGGTTAGTTGCATATGGCATTGTCAACAATGCTTGATTAAAACCCCAAACATAAAGAGTCTGAAATAAAATCTCAGAAGCAAGGACACTTGTACCCTTTCATAACGCAATGCATGATCGGATTGCCCACGTAATATTAAATGCAAATATTAAATCATCTCCAAGGAGTAGGTATTATTTCAAAGACGTCAGGAAGCAAATGACGTTGGGGAACGTAAGTAGGTACCAACAAAATATTTTCTGAAAATCTTTGCAGCTTAGATCCTTCGTAAATGTATGTTGCATTGAGAAAAAAGGTAAGCTCTTTTATTTCTTACGTACAGATATTTTAGCAGTTATAAATAAAGTTGTTTTGCTAGTTTTTTATATTCATCTTTCATTGTAGTTCCAGTATTGAGCGTATATATAACTAAGCTTACGTAACTTATGACTAAAATGAAATTTGACATTGCTTTAACTATTTAAAGTAGAATTTTTTTTAGTTTTGAATGTGCCTTTAAACTTTTATGTACTTGGCAGATTTATTATTTGTATTACTGCGATGTTTGTACTTAATAATCGTACCTATATTTTTTACATAACCTGTCGTTTTGTTTAATGTATATTATTTAATTCATTATCATAAAACTAAAAAAATATTAAAACCATGATAAAAAATACTTTGTTTATCCTGGGCGATGAGTCTTTGAAATGGAAAAGTCTAGACGAAATCAACCTTAGATAACCTACACGACAACAGCTACTACTACTATTTGAAATAATAGCTCTTGGCCAATAATGTCACTGAAAAATGTAACGTGGATGATTTTCAACATCATGATTGGTTGAAGGAACTGATATTTAGATTCTATGTGTTGTTAAGTCAACAAGCTAAACCGCAGTCACTAAACGTAAAACGATATCAAAACTAGCTAGAAATTCAACAAATTAATAATAATTGATTGCACTTTTTTGTCCATTAAAATGTTAAACTTGGATTTAACAAAATGAAAGCAGAGCGGATAGCGTCGCTACAAAACGAGCTAGATTAAACCAACATAGACATTTCGAGTAATGGATTCAGAATATTAGCGGAGAACAGTTTACTCACTGACGATGGATATCAGCCATTAAAACTACGCTTCCAAGTTCCTAATTACTCCCACATAGGAACTATAATGGTATGAGAAGGCAACATAGTTGGCGACCTAAGAACAAAGTCTCGAACACACAATGTTGCCTCGTCCCTGTATTTACGTACTTTTTGGCTGTGCACTTAAAATAGGCCTTGAATTAAGCAGCTACTAAAATCTACATTTGCGCGCTCCAATTTACTTTAATTATTTACAAATATTTTAGCTTGCTATGGACATGTTATGGGACGTGATGAGTAAGAAAGTTATGGACATGAATATTGATGGATGTCGAAGTCGAGGACGACCACTGAAAAGATGGATGGATTGTGTGAGGTGTGATATGAAGGTGATGGATGTGAATGAGGAGATGACGAGTGACAGAAGAGAATGGAAAAAGAGGACATACTGCGCCGACCCCAAATAGGATGGGATAAGGGCAGGGCGATGATGATTTTCCAAGATCTTACATCAGGTAGAGAAGGGGCAGAAGTAGGCTCTTAGCTTCCTTTCTATTCGAAAATACTCATGAATGCATACATGGAAAGGACCATGTCAAGAGTCTATCAATGGACAGAGTGTTTGAGATTTTCCAACCAATTCCTTACCACTGTACAGGGATTTACATATATCAATACGCCGTGTGGTGACGGCAGAGTAGAATACAATTGTCACCACCCCAAATCTCTCCCGTGGGTGTCGTACAAGGCGACTGGGGATAAAACAGTGATGAGGAATGTGCAGCAGCGTTCCTCTTAAATCACCTAGCAATTTACTGCGACTTTTGTTCCCGATAAATGGCAATGGGCTCGCCACCTGTTCCATGGGACCTAACATGGTTGGCGAAGCGTGGGTGTTGGTTCGCCTCTGCCTGCCCCTTCGGTGATATAGGCGTGATTTATGTATGTAATACTTACACGAATTTTGACATTGACAATACCGCGTGCATCGCGCCTAGACAGGGGAGCTAGCGAATATTCCATCGTTTATCTCGATTATCAGCCGGCGAGACCCGCCGCCACCGGAGCCGCCGATTATTTTATTAGCGCGCTCATTGAATACGCTTACTTACGTACGGTCGAAAAAAAGTTGGTCGAGTTGGTGCGTAATTTTTAACGAACGGCCCATTGTGAACCGGGCTACCGTTCCGCCGAGGAAAGGTCCGACTTTCCTTCCGCCCCGTCCGCCTTACGACGACTTTATTGCTCACAATGAAATCATATTTACGCAGACAGAGGAAGACATAATAAACACATGCGCGTGAAGAATGGCGGCGGGCCATACGAGATTGGGGGGAGGGGGGGGAGCATCTGGCATATTTGCCGCTTATTACGAGCGCAAAGAACGTCGAGTTCGTCGTCTCGAAGCGCTCCATCCGCGCGTTGACACATTCCTGCATTATGTAATTCTACGGGGACCGGCGCATTTTTCATAGCGAGCATTTGGAGAGTAGCTACGCCTCGCACACCTGTCACCGTTTCCCTTTCAGCGGGGAATATTACATTATGTCTGAAAGGAGCGCCGCGCCGGCCTGTCGCCTCGCCTGTCAAAACCCCGGTGCGCGCAATCGCGACACACTAAAAAACCCACTTGCTATTAAAAAAAAATATACATATATGTATATTATTCACGGCTGAAAACGTTGGAAAACAGCTCGCTTCTTCTGTGGAACAAATCTTCTATATGTGTTTACTTTAGGTACACGATACCCCCGAATACAGGAACGCTACACAATGTTTGAGTCCTACTTCATATTGTTAAAATTGTCGTTTTTCTGAAAGGTATTGTCAGGTAGGTATATCCAATGACCGGCCTTGGCGTACATTGGTGAGTTTACACAATCGCAAAGCCAAGCGCGCTACGCCACTGAGCTAGCAAACTCCTCACCAACGTAAACGAAATTAATAGGGAACTATCATCGTAATAAAGCGGTTAAAGTCGCGAATTAAATTAGCATTCATTTACAAACGAAGCTTGCGGCAGCGAGCGGTATAAGTGGTCGGCGTCGTCCAAATTAGCGGAGCCACCAACTCAGAACGCCTGTTTGTTTGTTTACGTCGAATTGGAAACCTTTCAAATACTAAGCGGGGACAGTTTCACCGGGTAAAACATCAAGAAGTGATTTACGACAAGTCAAATTGAAACTGGAGTTCGGCGATCCGAAGGCGCCCTTTGGTAGCATTGTAACGGTAACTTCTCGAATCTTCTAGCACACAAAAATGATTAGGTTCATGATTATTTGGTTCAGTGGTACTAATTATTGTAATTCGAAAAATTAATTATCCTGATGCGGGAATCGAACCCACGTCCTCTTCAATCCGGGCAGATGCCTATATACCACCAATTTAACCGGAACACACACATATACATAAATCACGCCTGGATAGCCCCGAAGGGGTAGGCAGAGGTGAATTAACACCCACGTTTTGCCTATTACCATTTATCAGGCACGGAAATCGCAGTTGACTGCTAGGTGGCATAAGAGGAAAGCTACTGCCCATTACTCATAGGTATCCTTAACTCCAGTCGCCTTGGTCGACACCCGCGGGAGAGATGGGGGTGGTGCCGTCATCAACCACGACGTAATAAATATATTATTTCAATTTTAGTTCGTTAAAAACGCTTACGCACGCATTATAACTACCACCAGCCAGAAATATAACCCACAATATAACCCACGCCACAGGAGCGAGCAAAGAACGTGACGTCCCCGTCAAAGCCCCAACTCGTAATTGCTTAATAACGTGCGACGAACAATCGACTTAGGTTACGTGGGCGGCGCCGATTTCTCTTTGAATACACACTTTTCTTTATATTCTTTACCTGTAAACGTAACAGCCTGACCTTAATGGATGTATAAGCTCAATGATACGTAATAGAATAAAGCTGGCTGGATAAGCGGTTTTTTCTTATGTTAATTAAAAAAAATGATTGTTTTACCCGGATAGGTTGATCATCATCAATAGCCCTTTAATGTCTTCATTGCTAGGGTAGGTCCAGCCCTTCTTCAGGATGGAAGAATATAAGAGAATGGGCCAAAACCACCACGCTAGCCCAGGGCGGACTGGTAGGTATAAACGACTGCTTTACTTGCCTGCCGAAGCAGAGAAGGATGCGCAATTTTGCAACGCAAATTCTGTTTATTTAACGCAATCCTAGGCAAAGCGCGCTAAGCCACTGCGCTATAGAACTTCCTCCCAGGCCCGGGCACCATAAAAAATGTTTCAATCAAAAGTTGAAAACTAACGATGAGTGTGCAGAAGCGTTCCCGGTGCATCATCTAGAAATACTACCATTAACGTTGCTGTATAACCTACCTAAGGCCATACGCATTATCAGCATCCGGGACCTCTTGGCCTCTCGGACCTCTTTGATGGTGTACCAGAAACGATGCTGCTTATTCATCTTTATATAGTTATTACTCTTACTGCCGCACCCAGAGACGTCAAATAGCGTTAATGAGTACTTAACGTCAAAAAATGACAATTCAAAACTAGTCGCTATTTTTGCCGGGTCTAGATTTGAATGAAAATTTTTGACGTTAAATACTCTTTAAAGTTAATTGACGTCTCTGAGTGCGGCAGCTAGTCGCCTTGTACGACATCCACGAGAGATACGGTGGTGACAATTGTATTCTTCTCTGCCGTCATCACACAATAAAAACAAATATACCAATAGGCATATTTAGAAAGAAATTGAAGGTTAGCAATCATCAAGGCCTGCAGGTGCAGGCCCCTTTTAAACACAAAACGACGACCCGTAGGGGCGCCAAGCGAAGAATATTATAACGATCTCAAATTTCAATAACACCCATACACAAAACCTGCCGAGCCGAATTCTGCAAACCCCGCGCCGAAGTGTGAAATTAAATTCACACGTGCGCTGCTGCACTTAAACTTGTACCTCGAATCGGCTAGCAAACAGTTCTAACTGTGCGCAATAAACATCTCGCTCGCCCGATGCCGATTTAAGCACAATTTGGGTACACTATTGAATACTTACGGACGTACGGGAAGAATGAGCTCCTCTGAGGGGCCATTGTGGCGAAGACGTGAGTGGAAAGGCAAGGGAGCGGCGTGCCGTTTAGCACCCGTTCCCGTGTACCGTACAGAGTAATTGTTTTATTGCTCCAGTACGCGACAAGATAAGCTTCAAGAGTTTCTTGTAAAAGAAAAGACGCATTTTTCCAAGAGGTAGGCAGATTGCTGCTCTGAGGACGAAAAAATAGCGTAGAATGTGCCTGCCCCAACTCACCCCGGGAGAAAGTCGACTCAGGTGATTGTCCGGTATAGACCTTAAGCACCTTTAGGCGCCCGAATGATGGAGAGCAAACCACCAACAAACGCATAGTTACCCAAAGAGGGTTGTTGTCAGGCAGGCGGCAGGCTGTAAAACCTAAGCCAAAACCTTGAGCAGTTTGATTGTAATTGCATACGCCATGTCACAATATAACATACGTCTTAATGGCCTAGCCTGCAGCAACGGGCTATGGATTCTTTAAGCCCAAGCATTCAATAAATCTAAAAAAATAAAAGTTGAAATGGGGAATAAATTGGTACAATGTTAAAATATCAAACAAATAGTAATACTAAATCTACAGCTTTGAGGACACCACTTTCGACCCCTCTTCAGAGGTCACAACGGAGTCCATGATAAATAATAAAATAGACACGGACATAGACCCTAATTTCGTCAGCTTTTCATTTCATTCCGGCATAAAAGCCTAGACGGTCGAAACCAAGGTAAGTAAAATATCAAGGTTGTAGCAAATTGTTTAATTAAAATAATTACCATGCTCTTAGAATTCGTTAAGATTTAACAAACCAAATAACAAAAAATGGCTACATCGTTGGTATATCAGCTAAATCTCTATATTAATTCCTAAAAGCCCTTGGCTTGTCTAGAGCTTTCGTAAGCGTGTTTTTCCCAATTGACAACATTTCATTTTTTCAACATACCTTTATTATGATGTTATATGAAATTAAACCGAAAATGAAGACACTCATATTTTTTATTTCTTTTGAATTCCGTCGTTTTCATACAAAAAATCATGATTGAAATACCGGTCATTCTAAACAGAAGTAAGCGCCAAATGACGCCACTATCGTGGACAAATGGCGAAATCACTCTTTACACAAAAAATAAAAAGATCACTTGTCAAAATTGACGAACTGGCATTTCCGGTGTCGAAAATATAAACATTTTATCTGAAATGTTTGAAATCAATTTCCGATTTCAATTTAATGCTACTTTACTGGTGTTAATTTCGACGATGACAATGAATGACACTGGATTTGATTTATGACTGACGTCTGTTATCATGTCTATGATAACTTTTTTATTCTTCCATCTAGGAAGGCAAACGTTTTAATTCATACATCCACGACCGTGACGTCATCGCATGTTTTGTAATTTTTTTTTTCTCTGTAATTAAGTAGTAAAAAAATTTAAAAAAATATATTTTCGAAGTCAGGATTGGAAAATAAAGAAACGGTATTTTTATTTTAGGGGGTTGTCATTTTTGAAATGTTGTCAATTATGGCTGGGTAGGGAGAGAAGCCGGAGTGGCGAAGCTGAGTATTGAATTGACATGTTGTGAAGAGATCCCGTAAACCTACACTTGGGTCACAAGTCCCAAGCGCTGCCACTGACTTCCCCCTCTGCCACACTATAAACCCGGCACCTGCATGGTGAAACCATGGAATGCTAAGAGTTATCGTGTCTCTATACTATAATGATAAACATACATAAATCACGCATATAAATATCCTCGAAGGGCTAGGCAGAGGTGAATTAGCACCCACATTTCGCCAATTGTGTGTATAATAGGTGGCGAGCCTTTTGCCATTTATCGGGCACAAAAGTCGCAGTACATTGCTATTGCTAGGTGGTACAAGAGAAACGCTGCTGCCCATTCCTCATCATTGATTTATCCTTAGTCGCCTTGTACGACACCCACGGAAGAGATTTGGGGTAGTGACAATTGAATTCTACTCTGCCGTCACCACACGGCAATTACATATAACAAAAAAATATAATGATATAACGATGTCTATAATGGACTTGACAACAAATCATCCATCTATTCCTGCCTCGTTTCATCCCGGGTTACCATTAAGAGTTTTCCTAAATAACCGATCCCATTTGTCGTACAGAACATCAGCCCCACAGAGGTTTAATAGCCGACAAGATTAGCAGTTCTGCCGTTAATGAGATTCTCCCTCTTCCCTGGCATATATATCATTATGACGTAATGTCGCGGCGAAGGCCAGTTTTTGTTTGGAAGATAATAACAAAAGTATACTAAGGAAAGTAAATAGACATGCATTTAGATATTGAGCATAATTTTAAAAAATATATGATTTTTTATAGTACATAGACTGAATTTTCGAACTAACTTACAAAAACAGCTTTATTATTTTATAAAAAATGTATAATTCGGACAACGCCGGTAGCGAGTCTCGGAAGATTGAAGCCGGCGGCAGCTCTATAAAAGGCGACGACGACGTATTCCAAGAATACCTAAGACGTTGCCATAGCTCTTCAATCAATCAATGTAATTATTATTTGTTTTTTATTTGAACATTATATAAATGTTTTAAAAATTATCACAAAGAAAATTGTGTTGCCCGCATAAAGAGAAAAAGATAATTATCGAACATTTTCTAAACACAATTTTCTTTGCAATAAATGTAAGTTATTGTGCCACTTTATATACGTTTTCAAATTAACTGATTAGGGTGAATGGTGGACTATACAGTCAGCATCATAAGTAGATTAACACTATATACCATACCTTGTCACAATAGTTGTTCGTACACATTGGTTAGGAATTATTACTGCACGTTCACTGTATTTGGTATGACAGAGGGCTAAAGTGGTAATCGCCTTATGATGCTGACCGTTCAGATGAAACTAAAACGTCACAGTTATATTAGCTGAGCTTCAATAGCTTCCAATTGCCATGACACCTGCTTGCACAACCGAAACTAATAGTATAAGTTATACCTTAAAGTGCCATCTATATACCGTCCCTAAACTCAGCGTTCTAACTACATTACAAACTAGTTTATTTGTTTCGTGAAAGTTCAAAGAGCAATCCACTGATAGTTAATAAATTTGGAAAACTTCGCGGGGCCGAGACACGAATTTTCATTACACATTTCATTTCGGGGATAGCGAGAGTTCTCAAGGGATCCCAATTCCACGAATTGGAAGCGATGAGCATGAGTGTGAAAGACATATACCGGCCAGCGTATTTGTTACACGAACGCGGTCCTTACACAACAAAAGATAAAGTCGAAAATGTTCCTAGTGATAGAAGAAAGACAGAAAGGAAATAGGCAACAAAAAACTCAAAACAATTCCCCCACACGAAACACAATTATGTACGAAATATTATACGCAAATCACTAATTAATGTTCGTGTAAATAAACTTGGCAAATATAGTAACTTCTTAACTCAATTGACTGAATCAACGTTTGCACTCGCAACAACAACATCTTAATCATAGCACGCCTCAAGAGCAAACATATGGCGAGCTAAGAATGGTTTTCCAACAACGCAAACACAGAGGTAGCGTATGAGAGGTAAGATGTCAACTCGACTCATTGTGTCACTGTGTTAAGTCGTGCGCCAAGATCTCGGCGGGATTTCGTGGGACAAAAATAAATGATAGTTTAAAAAAGGTCAAAACGGCCAGATCTTCGACAGTTACATCGACTGCCAAATATATTTGGTCTACCATCACGCTTTTACGTGTTCGAATATTACATAATTTTTCTGACTTTCTGAAGTTATTAACTTTTAAATGAATTTCAAATAACAAACAATTAAGTTTAAACATAAACAATTAAGATTTATGAGGTATGTTGAGAAAGGCTGTTTGTGTAAGTAAGTCCTTTGCTACTTTATGAAAGTCTTAGTTACAAATTGAAGGCGCCTACGCCTTTTTACTATTAGTCGCGATCTCCATTAAGAACGCCTCTGGTCATATTTGTAGAAGTTATGTTTACGTTTGCAAATTAAACTAGTTCACTGGGACTTCAGCTAGCTCATTTATTAGGCATTAGGGTTCAATTAAGCCAGTTTTCACGGTCCGAGTTGGCTCGGACCGAGTACATTCGGATTACTACTCGGACGTTACTCTTATCGTGTAAACACCTAATCCGAGCGCACTCGGACGCCAGCATCCAATCAGAGGCGTCCGATTGGTCATCCGAGCCCACTCGGCCCGAGTGAACTCGGACTGTGAAAACCCGGCTTTGGTCTGGCTCATTTCCAATTATTATAAATGTTGGTTAACATTTATGATTACCGTATTTTTAGAAGCCATACATGAATAAAAAGGTTTCAAATGTTCTTAAAACCCCGCACCGAAATGCGTAAATGCACATCTTGCTAAATAGTACCCAGAGCGAGCATCTCTAAAATTCTGAGCAGATGCCGACGTCGAGCCCCAGTGACATTTTAATTTGGACTCTATTGCAAAATATGGAGTGTCCTCTTTTTGTTGTTCAGCGGGGACACGGCAGCGCTAAGCCACAGGCGAGGACACTCGAGTCGTGCCGTCACACACAGCGAGTCGCACTCGCATTGTGCCTCGCGGAAGCCGGTGTTTGGCGACACTCCGCCGACAATGCCGCCACTACCAAGTATATTTGAGCCGCAGTGTTTACCTTACGTGTCTCGAGATTTTATCGTGATTATTTCAACAATGCGGACTGGGAACTTCAATTTAATTTAAGACGCTTCGTAAATATTGTCCGATTCATCTCCACAATGGAGATCAAAACATAAACGTTTTCTAAACAGAGTTGATTTTGTTGTAAGTTGGAATCAAGGTGTATGAGAGTGATTGTATTAAATTTTCTAAGGGCCTGTTTCACAATCGACAAGTAAGTTCTGAGTAACAGGGCAGGTGAGTGACAGGAGTCGATTGTGAAACAGGTCCTGAAGCTAAAAAAGAACATTATATCAAGAATACAATAGCGAATAGAGTAGTAAACTAAACTTAGTATGCAGTACGGGATTCGCAATATTACAAAGAGTCCAGGTGCAGCACCTAGGCCTTGTCACCCATGAGTAGGAATAGGGAGACCCATTAGGATGCATTTGCAATCACTGCCTGGACCCTTCTATATTCTCGGAAGTGTTTAACTGCCACAACCTATCCTTCAACACAACATCAACTTACAAGCGAGAGTGTCAAAAATATTTTCGTCATTAATATTCTGTTCAATCAACTGTCAAGTTTCCTCAAATAGTATTCAAAAATCCACTTTACGAAAAAAATAAATTTAACTCAAATAAATATCAAACGGAGCTGTATCTGTACTACACGAGACTAAAGCATAAAGAACCCGATATCAAGAGCAAAAAGAATCCATGAGAAAGTACTTAGAGACTTTGAAAAGCGTGATCAATTTCAAGATTCACGCTCTAAACCCGCAAATTAGATATCGCCAAGAAAAGACTACGATTATACGGCGCGAGCACAAAAACTCTAGAAGAGCGTGCCCCTTGCCAGGGACGTGCTAAAAAACTAGGACGTCAGGCAGGCCCCAAGAAAAGAAAATGGATGACAACCTTAATTGCGCAACAGCGAATGCTTGAGGAAACGGGCCGGTTTATTAGGTTTCACTTGATGCCCTCTCCGTCGGGCTGGATTACACTTTTACTACAAAAACCATTTTAGTCGCTAATTGGATGCTGCTAATAGATACAGATCCAATGTAATGTGTCAATTTATTTATAGCAAAAACCCTCGTTGCGCGGCGAATCTCCCAAAAACCATAAATAAACCTTCTGTGAATTAACTGTTTAATAAATAAGTAGATTAGTAAATATGTTTTTCAAAATATTGTATTCTGTAAAACTATGTATATGTCTTAAAATGCAATTTACTTTAGAGAAAATTAAAGTAACTACAATTTAATACACGATACCTGGCAAATGTAAACTTAAAAATAAACGAGGCAGCACCGAAGAGGCGGTGCATTAAGTCGAATTCGGGCAACACTAAGCAAACAGGCAACATTGCAACGTAGCTGCTGAGAATTGAAATAATAATTGTTTGTTCTCTCCAAATAATACAGAAGCAGGCGCCAGGAGAAAGTCCAAAATTCACCGAGACCGGTAACAAAGCACCGGGGCTCCGTTACCGCAAACTTCCAAACTGGACATTATTTAAAATGGACTCATCTGTTTCTGTTGTTGTTTAAATATAATTAAGGATAATTCTTGGGCCAGAGTAGCGTCTACTTTTTTAATTTGCCCAACCAACTACGCCCCGTGTTTTTTGTACAGAGTTATTATTTCTACTTTAGAGGTGAATAATATTTTCGGTTGGGTCGTCGACAAAGTTCTTTCTTTGCGCATTCCATATTTTGTAGATATGAGGGCGAGGGACGAGTATGTGTTTTTCAGTTGGACAAGTGTGTGTTTTGTAAACTTAAATTGTACTCGACACATTGGTAAATCAAGTATAATAATAAGAAACCTATTAGGAAGAACGCCGTATGTCATTTCTAAGTCAGTACTGTAAGAGTATAAATTGGGACTAACCCAATTTATACCAAAATTCGTATAACTTCTTGTAAAATCTACATGGCATCAAGACTTATAAAACTGTGCTACTGATTGTATTGTACAACACCGTTCCGATCGTTTAGTGAAATAAGCTAATTACCTAATATTGTCAGTCATAAAATTAATTATTGCCACCTATCTTGAGATCAGATCTAAATCACAACCCAAGCCATTCTCATAACATAAACGCCTATCGTGTTGCCAAGTTGCCATATATTATACTATAAATACGTTCGTTTTCTGCAAGGGCAGAAGAAAAACGCAATAACAAGTATGAAGAACACTTGGAAATACGTCACTAAGCTAAGGTCTCTGATCAAATCTAGGACATAATGTCGTTATTCCACCGGCTGGGCTTTTCATCCGCTCGTGTAAACCTTTTTTTGGGAAAATCGCAAATGCCTTCGAGCAAGTCCATTTATTTTTACAAATACTCACCATTCAGAAACCAATAGCTGTAATTTTAACACTAAACGAATTCCAACAAACAGACCTTTTTAATTATTTGGCTCTTAGAAAAATGTTGATTAAAATCCTAGTTTGAAAGTAAATAAAGATAATCTGGATTAAGGCGGGTAAGCATCAAATTAGGCGGCGTCACCTTTAGACTAATCTACTAGTTCAGCAGTCTAGCAAGGAATTACGTTTAAGTCATCTGATGTCTAGACTCCCTAGGTGATAACTTGTAACTTAGACAAATTGCTGTGTATAGTGAAAGGATTTAATTAACTCTGGGATTTTGACATATTCTGGTTCTTATTCATTTACGTTTTCTATGCAGAGAACTGTCAAAGGTTTATGACGCAAGAAGCAAAATTCTCTCTAAATCAATTTAGACGCCTAAGCGGGCAAAATGGGGAGTCTTAATAAAGTATCTACATTTATTTACAACAGAACTTTTCCGTGGTTTTTCGAGTGATAATTAATTATAGGCATTCTGGATTATATACGGATTATGTAATTCATCTTGTGTGGTTCGAATTGCTCAGAGTAGCAGTGAGATGTACTTCGAAACGTCGAAAAGATCGACAAAACCGACAAGGAAACAAACAAGAGAATTAGCCTCCCAGTCAATGCCTAAATATTTAAGGGCCAGTTTTTTTATCCGTAGTTAACTCAACCAATTGTTTTAAATGTAGCCATTTTTAATGGTAAAATATCAGGCTGCTATTTAACTATTAATAACAATTTTAATTACTAATGTTACTAATGGATAAATATAAGTCTGATATTGTTACTACCTACATACATAAATTACGCCTATATCCCCGAAGGGGTAGGCAGAGGTGAACTAGCGCCCGCGTTTCGCCAATTATGTTAGGTCCCACGTAATAGGTGGCGAGCCTATTGCCATTTATCGGGCACAAAAGTCGCAGTAGGTACATTGCTAGGTGGTATAAGATGAACGCTGCTGCCCATTCCTCATTACTGATTTACCCTTAGTCGCCTTGTACGACACCCACGGAAGAGATTTGGGGTGGTGACAATTGTATTCTACTCTGCCGTAACCACACGGCACATTATGATATTGTTACTGATGGTTAAATATCAGACTGATTATTAGAAATCAGAATGAATTTTTAACAATTGGTTGAGTTAATTACGGATCAAAAAACCGGCCCTTAGTCACAAATGCTGCCTTCGCACTCAAGCGCTCGCATTGACAAATCGTAAAGTAAATTGATAAATTTGTTACGTTGTTAAGGTTTAATTAAAACCCTAAGGGGTCGAATTTATTGCTGGGATTGAGCGGGATTGAAGGTCTGATCGTGCTTGCGAAGGCGCCTTAAGCCTTTGGCCTGAGCTCTCGGTTAATATAGTAAGACATCAGGAATGTTAGGGATTCCACTGTACGACAATTTTGTATTTCACAAATTGAGACAGATTGAGATTATGTACCTAACTAGATAATAACTAGACAAAAGTATGGTGTATTCTTTGATTACCTTATTTTCAAAAACTTTCTCCTTCACTTCTCTCAAAAGGTTTCGACTACCAACTTCTTCTTCCTCATATTATGTCCATAAAATAGAGAAGAAATTCATTAATTTTACATTATTTCTTGTTATCTGACCATCATTATGGGTAGTATATCATTGTAATCCAGTTTTTACAACAACCGACTATAGCCGTTAACAGCAAACTGCCTCTTAAATGGCATGTCAAGAGCCAAGTGGCTCACTCTTGCCATAGAAGGATCACTGTGAAACTAGTGATATTTCACTGACATCGGTTGATTTCTTTCAAAATTAATGAATCAACGAATTCTTTTTATTTACGATGTTCTGTATCGATTACTTTGTCGATCACCTGAGTAACTTATTAAGACCCTTAAAATAAATCCTAAATCCACAGCACAGTACGACGACGCCGTAACTTCTAATGTCTCGTACAATATCAATTAGAAAACCCAACACCAATTTAAAGGGTCGCTAAATCAAGCCGGTTGGTTATAAATACGTCGCGGCCGTAGTAGTTATTATCTAAAATAAAGTACAACACCGACTAAGTAGTCCGCGTTCCTGTCCGGCGGGCGTCCAATTAAGCTATCCCGGTGATTAATGACCCTAATATCAGCTGCACAAAGGTTCCACGGAACTACTCGGCTTTTTGGCAACACGATGCCTCGCTCTACACTCTAGTCGGAATCCTTGGCTTTGACTATTTTAACACTGAGGGCCTGTTTCACAATCGACGGGTAAGATCTGAATAGCTTACTTGGCAGTTAAATTGAAATAAATTGCATATTATAACTGTCAAATGATCTGCCAAGTAAGCTATCCAGAACTTACCCGTCGATTGTGAATCAAGCCCTTAGAATTAAAAAGTACACATTTGAATTAAATAAAATTCCATGCTGGTCAGGCAGCGAAAAAATTACGTAGAGTGTGTCAGCCCCGACTCATCTTCATGGGTGACGTAAAAGTCGACCAAGGGAGATTGCCTCGTGAAGAACAATAAGCTCCTTGAGGCACCAGAATGGTGGAGGGCAAGCCACCAACTACAGCATACCCAAAGAGGGTTGGTGTCAGTGTGGATGGAAATGTTGTCATCGCAATCACTCTCTCCGTTCATCGATCTCTCGACATGATCCGTTCCGTCACCTTTATGAATAAAAAAGAAGTGGATGGCTTGATGACGTCTGATCGTTATGAATAGAAGAGGAAACATACTGCGCCGACCCCAGATAGACCGGGAACAGGGCAGGGATAAGAAGAAAATTCAATTTGGAATTGTTATTACAAAACACTGAATTTATTTACGGCGTGGCAGTTCTTGTTTTCCGACGATAATGACACGGGAAGCGTTGCGAAACTGACTTCACTATAAGGATGCAACATACCGTTCCGTGTGATGTATCGGGGCAATTCTTTGCTGCGACCGGTACTTTAGTGTTCTACGTTGGAGGCGTCGAGTACACCATGCACATCTTACTCGTAGCAAATGTGTGGAAATTTGGAGCAAGTCCTGAGTGATTGTGACACTATGAAATATTTCGTGACAGCAAACACTAGCAGTCTCAGCGACGTTCTCACCACCTATTTTCTTTATAAAACTACTATAGCACTATATCTTTCACTCTGGGTGAAAGACGTATAGGAACCATATCGACTTCAATTTAAACTGCGCCGGCAACAACGTATCAAAATGAAATAGCGTTGAAGTGTATTATTAAATTCATAAAGTTTCATCATAATCTAGAGTCTTACTCCCGCACTCAGAGACGTCAATTAACTTTAATAAGTATTTAATGTCAAACATTTTCGAAAAATTATGATCTTGAGGCGGGAATCGAACCCGCGTCCGCTGCTATCCGGGCAGGTGCCTGACCGCTCGGCCACCCAAGACACTAATTAACTTGCCGAAATTCTTCTAACCTTTACACTTCACGTTGTAAGCCAACGGGTACCCTCGCAATGTAGAAATAAATTTCAAACATTCCAAAGCAGATATTTTTACAAATACCGTGCGTTCGGTTAAGCTCGGGTTTGCTTTATAAACTATTCGATTTTAATTTTAACATTATATAAATGTTAGAAAAACTTTTTCTAACTTTTATATAACCTTTTTCTAACCCCAAAATCTTTGTACTAATTTTTCTAACATTTATATAATGTTAAAATTAAAATCGAATAGTCAAACATTTTCATTCAAATCTAGACCATAGACCCGGCAAGAATAGCGACTAGTTTTGAATTGTCATTTTTTGACGTTAAGTACTTATTAACGTTATTTGACGTCTTTGAGTGAGGCAGTTAGAGACTCACTTACTTTACTACCTTCGTTAACAATAATAAAACAAAATCCGATGTTATGTGGCGCCAAACTCAAAAATGAGACGATGGCTACGTACGTACGCTTAGTTTCAAGTGACAAGTTACAGACGTCATAACACAAAGGGCTAAGGATGACTTTTTAAATCACAGGTTCGCTCCTAATTAATTTTAGTTTTTCGCTCCCAGGCATGGAAGCAGTTTAAGAAAATATGTAATGTATTGTAATTTTAGAGTTCTCGACCAACCAATCACGTCGCAGAAAACATAAGCGTTCACTATTACCTGATTGGTCCCTACAGACTATTAAATTTCGTATCACAGACAGACTGCCGTAGCACGGGACGTGGTTAAAATATCCTCGGGGAAAAGAAAACATTTTCCTCTCGTTCTAACTCCCACTAAATCCCGAGACAAAACACGGAAGGACGGTGGGGGGGGACGGGGACTCCTGATGCCAGCGGAGAGCGGGGGCGAGCGATGCGGAGAGGAGCGAGTTTTCCCTCCTCCCCGCATCGCCCGCCCCCGCCCACACCCAGAGCGCCCCGTCCCGCCACCGCCCCTCATACCGCAGGAAGGTCGCGCACGAAGTTATCGCACTATAGGAACAAAATTGAAGGCTCACCTGTCCGTGATTGGTGAACCCGTGCTTCTGGGCTATAAGGTCCACATGCTCAGCGCCCGCCGGCACATGCACAGCGAACTGATTGTGAAACATCGGCTCGGGCAGTGCGGCGCATGACACCAGCGCGAACACGAGCGCGCGCCATGGCGCCACCATGACAGCTGTAAGGGTCTCACGAGACGAGCAACCTCATCTGCGGCCGTCACCACCACCGCACAAGCACTTCACTCGCGAGCGTCACCGGGCGCGGTTCCGTGACACGATCCGGCACTGTGGCATGCCACTACGCGGTACCTGTAACAACATACGGAATGGATTAGATATACAGAGTGGGATTACAGACAGACAGAATGGGATTACATACAGACAGAATGGGATTACATACATACGGAATAGGATTACACACATACGGAATGGGATTACAAATACATACAGAATGGGATTACAGATATGTGCCCATATTAAGTGCCCATATTCACACATACCCGTCAATTTCGGGCCAATTCCCGTAGGGTAAAAAAGGTAAATTCAAGGGACTGGTTTTTTTTCCATAACTTCCTTTGATTAGATTTGATTATAAAATTTTAATTAAATTATATTTTTTGATACACAACAATCAATAAAATACACATTAACTTCGAACATTACGTGTAATGGCAATAATATCAAAACTCATGACAGCTAGAAAGCTCTGTTATAAGACGGCAAATAACGTGCGGCTCAAATGAAACATTTTTGAAAGGATAGCTTTTTAGAAGGCTTAATTAAAAAACTCTGTGATGTCCGCCCGGCGCAGACGTGACATGATTATCGAAATGTACATTTTTTCCTCAGGCGCGCTTGTTTAGATTAGTGGCAGAGTAGGTACGTAAATCGTCCTCGTACGTAGGTACGAGGAGCTCGCTAGCGCAGTGGCACTACGCGCTTGGCCTACGATTGCGTACACTAAGCAATGTTCGCTAAGGCCGGTCATTGGATGGGTGACCAAAAATTTATGATCTCGAGTTCCTCCGTGCTTCGGAAGGCACGTTAAGCCGGTGGTCCCGGCTGCATCTGCAGTCGTTAATACCCACCAACCCGCCATGGGCCAGCGTGGTGGGTTACGGCCCAATCTCCCTATATTCTTCCATCCATAGGGAAGGCCCGTGCCCCAGCAGTGGGGACATTAAAGGGCTGGTGATGATGAGGTACGTAAATAACTGCCATTAAAATAAATAAATCTAACTTTTTCTTCCATTCATGAAAGGTACAAATGAATTAATCTTCTAAAAATGAGTAGGTATATTATGCTTCGGAGACCCGTGTGCCACAATAAAAAGTTTTTTTTTATGAGTGATGACGGCAGGGCAAAATATACGTGTTTACACACACAATGTAAAGAACTATCTTAATTGCCTGTATTTATTGTAGTTCAAGTCATCATCATCACCGTTTGATTGTCCTTTTTCTCCACTCGCTTCTGTCACTCGTTATCTCCTCATCCAGACCCATCACCTTCATATCATATATTGCAGTTCAAGTATCCTGCGTTATTACAGTTTAAGTATCCAATCCTTCTTTTGGAGAATAGTCTCGAATTCGGTTGTGGATTTAGTCCTACATTTCATCCACAAAGATTCATATCGACTCAAGACAATCTGGAATCAAATTCGCTCTCGACATGCGAACGGCTGCTAATCGAGAAACGTGAACTAGTACCTAATGTCCAACATAGTTCCACTTAATTACCACTCGAATGCGAACTTTATATAGCTTCAGGACCGTCTCGAAAACTGAGAACTGGTCTCAATTTGAGCCGGTACCTATTTACTATACAGAAAATACTGACGTCACTAGGGGCATATGATATAGCTATATCGATAGAAGTAGCCAAAGTTAATCTCAAAGATACTAGGCCATTCAGAAGGGGGTAAACACATTTTCGGAGGGCGCTGGTAGAAATCGCCAGATAGAACGCAATAAGCGGTCCCCGCAAACAGGAACAAGTTAAAAAAATCCTCACCAAATCCCGAGATAATCCAGATAAGCCACGCGGGCAAAGTATGAAATGCCTGACCGTGAATATATCAAAAATATTTACGAAATCTCATTTGAAAACTGGCCTTGGACATGTCCTGTGTTTGCAGTTAAGTTAATAGTTCACTTTGGGATCGTTACGTTCTTGGTTGGGGAGCTTATAGTAGTACGTACAGGTTCTATGGTACAGCATGTAAATCGGTAAAGGTATCCAGTTAGCGGGTAGGATAGTTATTTTGAAATTATTTGATATAAAGCACAGGCTTCATCATCACCAGACCTTTAATTTCTGCACTGCTAAGGCACAAGGCAATCCTATAGATAGAAGAATAAACTGTGAGGGGACCATTTACTCACCACGTTGGCTCAGTGCAGAATTATGGGTATTAACTACTCAACGTGCCTTCCAAAGCACGGAGGAATTCGAAATTAAAATTTGACCGTCATCTGGTGCCCATAACCAGATGAAGGTCAAGTGCCCATGCTAATTACTTTGTGCTAGAGCATAGGTGTAAGTATAAGAATAACGAATTATTTTTTAATCCTTTTTGTTGTAGAGCGAATCTTTAATGCTATTCTCGGAACCACAGCAGATGCAAAAGCTCCGCTTAATAATTTCGTCGCACAAATTCGTCCGTTCGTCGCTCGGTTGTCCGAATAAAAGTAAGGGAGACCTTTGAAATTCTTTGCATCGTCCGCCGCTGCAGCTTTGTGAGATTATTTAGAATGTCCTTGTTGAATATTTTAAAGGCTGCTTACTAAGGATTTGAACCGGTGCCCGCGTTGGTTTTAATAAGTTCTCCGACTATTCAATTACAATGTTATATTAGTATGCAATGATAAATATGGTATTGAAATTTAAATTTTCGTATCTATTTAAGTAATGAATGATATTAAGTGTAATTACCAAAATGTTTTAATTTTGTGTGTACGTAAACCACTTTTAATGAACAGTCCAACTGAGACAGTGTTAGTGAAATATTAAGTATTGCAGTTTATATTGAAAAATCCATTACAAACAGATTTATATGAAAATCACGTATACGCGATGACGCAGTGCATATTATACAATAAATTAAACAGTATGATTGTTAATCAATTTAAGTAATATTGGGCTTTAAAACTTAAACAATACAGAACTCAAGTTTATTGCACAAATGATATGTTTTGTATGGTATGTGTTTTGTATGTTTTTAACCTAATGTGTAGAACATAAATACCACGGACACAAAATCACATTAATGTCTTAAAAATTTTATCAAGCACATTTATTCCTTAAAATTACGCCAGATACCGCCGACTGCGGGCGTAACTTTTCATTAGAGCTTTATCACGACAACCTCTTCATTATCCGTATCTGCGGAGTAAGAATTTAGTAAGCATAAACATCCCAACTTTACACTGTCTCATTGCGAGCAAATTCACTTGTCCGATACAATTTCTAACAGGCTCGCCGTCTTGGGACTACTTGAGGTCATATCGGTCGCAGAGCGCAGTATTCAGACACCCAAAGTGAAATATACTTATCCTACGTTGCGTTCGATTGCACTGCGTGTTCCATTTGTTCAGTTTTATGATCTCAGTTCTGCGGTGCTATCTCCCCGTTACTTAGCCGCCGCGAATTCAAATTCTACGCTTTCTGAAGATACGTTTATTTAACAGTTAATGACGCTCACATCCGCACGCAAATTTTGGTACATACATAATCACGACTTTTAATGTCGGTTATGGCTTTTTATGATAGGCAGTGATTAACTAATACCCACGTTTCGACAATTATATTAGGTCCCATAATGTAATGGGGGGCGAGCCTATTGCCATCTACCGGGTGTATACACCTAAATCTGCAGCTAATTCTGAAGTTGGTTGCGGTGGAACCGCTTCCACAATAGCCTTTAATTCATCAGTATCCACTTTGATCTGTTTAGCCGTCCACGGGGCATGTTAAGTTCGAAATTTCCAGAAGAAAGAAGTTGGAACCAAAGACGTACCGTGTTTTCTTTTGCGACACCAGCGTCATAATACATCGACAATCGTTCGAGATGTTTCTGCAGCACTGCAGCACCACGGTAGAACTCTACTCGTAAACATAGATATATTCCATGTAACCTATCAATTGTTCTGCTTTAATATTAAGAACGACGCCAAAGAAAAAACTAATCAGGAAAAAACAAATGAATCACTGTTTTCGAAACACAAATGTGCCAGCTAAATGGATTTATAAATTCGAATTTGGATTTCTTAACATTCTTAACCAAAGAGATATTTCAGATCAAAGTGGCCAGTACGACAAAACGCTTATTTCGAAAATATGTAAGGGCCTAATAATATCGCAAAACTTTTCTGAATCAGGCCGTTTCGAAACTCATCTACTACGGTACTAAAAAAATCAATACAATCTTTAAAGCTATCCAAGTATCGGTAGTGAAACTAATATGTATGAAATTCTTTCATCCGATCTTCTGATACTTTATAAATTTTAATATCCGGTTGATAGGATCCGTTTCAATCTCGCTTCGGTGCATAGTTCGGGGAGACGTACGTCTACAAGATGACGTTGATCGACTCTATTCATATACTGAAAGGACGCTTTAAAATTGAAGTTAAGACTGTTCGATTTGAGGCAAAATATTACCGGGATTCATTTGCAGACTTGATAGGTTTAATATTTTGTTATTATAAACAGATATATCTATCATTATAATATAAAATCAGGCTTATTAAAGATTGATTAGCCTTATTAGTCGGTTCTACAAAATTCGGCACGATGTTTCGAATGCAGGGACATAAAGCGAGGCGTAATCCGCGCTTTATGTAAAGACTAAATTTTGCATTTGAGGCACGCATCTGTCCGTATACGATTACAATAAAAAAAATTCGTTCAAAATAAAATATTCAGGACCCACTCAAATGGATATTAGCTATATTGGATTACGATTCCATTTGGCCGTGGGTGAGCGCTGGCTCGTACCGAGCTGGGCAACATTCAGGACTGTACCAAGCCAATGTTTATTATGAAAACATTTTAAGCTCTTTCAGAATAAATTAACAGTACACGCAGGGGGAGAGAGAGATAATAAATACTGAACATTTCTTTGCTCACGATATGCTTGGACAATAACGAGAGTGGAGCGCGCAGTTGTTTAAAGTATCTTTGCATTTGTTTCGTGATGCTCTTTTGTTAATATCCCAACGATATTTGCTCTATTCTCGCCGAAGCCACTATACTATGCTCGTTCCTTAACTGTTTTTCATTAAAATATTGCAATTCCGAAACGTTTGCCTTATTAAACCTTACCGTAGGTATACGAAATGCCTGTATCCCAGCAGTGGAGACATAATGAGTGGAATAATTAGTTAGTAGAAATATATTGTGGAACTGATAAGTTTAATTTGTAACTTTGTGATTATTCATTGTCGACTAGACAAAATTTATATAACTAAGCTGGCAAACTTAGAAGTTCTTACTTAGAAACAAGTTTGAGAGATTTTCATTGTATCTATCTTTATATGATCCGGTTTCATTGCTCTCAAGTGTATTTTAACTGGCACAGATAAATATAAGGACTCGCCGTCATCGTGTTATCTACTAACGTTTCGTGGTTTAACGGTTTAAACAAGTTATACCTTAGAACATTCTACATTTGGTCTTGAAGAAAACGTGTCACCCGCTACATAAATGTTACAAAAATTATTACAATGAAAAGGGATCAGAAAAATTTCGAAATATTATTCCCGGAACAGTACAATAATTAATTAAAAAGCAAACCCAAGCTTGAACGAATGCGCAGTATTTGTAAAAATACTCGCTTTGGATGTTAGAAGTTTATTTCTACATTGCGAGGATTAGGTACTTACCCGTTGGCTTACAACGTGAAGTTTAAAGGTTAAAGAAAATTCGGCAAGTTAATTAACGTACTGATTTATTAAGTGTTTTACTTGGGTTCGTTTCCCGCACAAGGACAATAATTTTTCGGAACTCATTTTCTTTGATCTGCGAGAATCCCTCCAGAGCAAAATTCCTCGCGGGTGTCGTACAAGGCGAGTAAGGGTTTAAACAATGATGACGAATGGGCAGCAGCGTTCCTCTTATGCCACTCAGACTATTGCCATCTATCAGGCACCTAATTTACAATACATTGATTGCGAATTACGTGCCCGATAGATGACAATAGGCTCACCATATATTATTACATGGGACCTAAACATAATTGGCGAAACGTGGGTGTTAATTCGCTTCAGCCCACCCTTTCGGGGATATAGGCGTGATTTATGTATGTATGTAAGTTTTTCTTTGTATCAATATTAACTATTTCACTAACAGGAACTGTGTTGACAATACCATTGAAACACCATTAGAGACACGACTGTTAAGTCAACATAAGCAGAATAAGCAGGCCTCCAGTATCTTTGCTCTCAAGTATATTATGTGTCAACTCCAGCTGAGTAATGGTGTCTTAAGGGAGCGCAAATCACATAGTTGTTAATCCAGGCCGTATAGACAACTTAGTTGTAACGTCAATGTTGCTCTTTTACTAAGCTAGTAGAAGTTCAGCTAGGACTATTTTTAGTCACTCCGCCTATACTGCTATTAGATGCCACAAACCGTTTAATGTTACACCACTGATTACCTTCTCCGCAGCTGCATATATAGGATTTACGATAGCACAGGCACAAAGTTCGTCTATTAAAATATCTAAGTTGGTTTCAGTTTGAGACCATTGCATACTCTGTAAGATATCGCATCTCAGCAACGTTTACCTACGTTGGTTCGTCTATACGTCATCAAATTTAGTTAAACAATTTATTGAAAATATTTATTCAACAAATTGCTTCTTGCTAATGTAAAAATTGATTTCTGATGTCAAAGGGAAATGCGGTCCAGAGGGACTCTTATGTAAAATTCTGTATTCACACATAAATAAAATAGGAACTTCAATTAGGTACTACATGCGAATGTTGAAACTGATTTTGAAACCAATTTTTACACGAGACTGATCGTTTTAGGCCCTAGTTTTAGCCACAACCCTAGTTAGTTAGTTAGCCCTAGTTTAGCCCACAATTTTCTTTAGTAAATACTAAAGAAAATTGTAATAACGTAGATGTATCTCATACAACCTTTGACGGCCGTCTCGGTGGAATGGTGAGTAAGATCGCTGGCTATTGGATTCGAATCCTAGTAGGGGCAAAATGTTTGTGTGGTGAACACACACATTTGCTGTCGAGTCGAGATTTCGGGTATACAAACGAGACAAAACGGCAAGCATACCCAACCGACTTACAACCCTACAACTGTTGACGTAAAGAGCAAAATCAACCGAGAACGTTTGACAAGCACCGTAATATCCCGCGGCGTTGCCTGTACCACGGGCTGTCTGTTAAACGCTTTAGTTTCCCATTAGACGTCCTTATTGAATAGTGCTTTATAACGGCTATGTAGTTTACTGACGTCGAAATGTCCGTACATGTAGAGCCCTATTGTTCTAACGCGCATTCAATGGCAGCCGCTGCCGTTGATAAAACTAATAGTGTGATTTTAGCGCACAAAGGGAAAAGCGTCGCCATTGACAGACGGGGCCAAGTCACTATCGCCGTCTTTTTTATTCGCTCTGTTGTCTAGGTATGGTTTGACTAGGTAATATTTCAAAAACGTTTTTGAGAAAAGTCAATTTCTGAAATGTATTAGGTAATTGTGGCCAAGGTACTCCTTAAATTGAGGGTAGTCGCGTGGACAAAATTATATTCATACATACATAAATCACGCCTATATCCCCGAAGTGGTAGGCAGAGGCAAACTAACACCCTAACACAAAATTATGTAACATATTACCTGTGTAAACTTAAAATTTTGGTACCTTCAAGTAAGAGACCATGTGGCTGATCGAAAGAGTGAATTATTAAAACGGTTCTGTATATTAGAACAAAACGACGACATGCCCGCTTTAGGCCGGCTCACCCTAAAGAAACTTAATTAAAAAGTTTTAAATGACATTGTTCCGATATCAACATTTTCTGTATTCTAGTAAAACGTATTAACCGACACGTTCAATTTTACATAAAATATTTATATTTCATTAAAGTTCTTTCCAAGCGTCTGACTTCGAAAGTGTAAAGAAAGAACCATTTACAAAACGATATATTCAGAGTTGCTACAAGACTAGGGAGTAAACAGGCGTGATTTATGTATGTTCAATATAAACTTCGTTTCTTCTAGTCTAAGCCTTGGCAGTAGTATTGTATTGTAAATATTGGCTTCAAAGCCGTTACTTTACACTTTACTGTCATTAATATGTTACAGTAACATAAAGAAACTAAAAGTCAGTTGAATAAGATCCTTCCCCAAAAATTATGATGCATTATACCTACTTTGTAAAATAAATTCTAGGTGAATTATCCAGTCCACTCCTTTAAGATCTAGATAGGAGATATTGCCCATCTATTCAAATAAGAATACGGGGAGAATAAACGATCTTTACTCTATACCGAATTTGAAATATCGAACAAATTCCATTCAAACTTGCTCTCTGAAACATGGGTTGCAATTTGTTAAGATAGAACTTACTGTGTTATCTCACTCGCTCACGCGCGGGCGCGCTCACTAGCGCCGCGCTCGCTGCCTTCGCTCAGAGCGCTCAAATCACAAGCGAACACCTCAATAATTAGCCGGTTATTCGCAGCAGTCGAGCATCGTGGCATGAATAAAACATCGTTTACGAAACGCAAGTACCATTACCCTGGCCGGCTTAGCAAGGCCTTCTGCCGGTGGCTTTCTAAGACGAAGCCGGGAATCGGGTGGGTTATTCGAGAGTTCAAGATAACCTGGCGCTGATTTATAGGGCATTCGAGTGCGGGCCAAATCAAACAAGCCCAAACCAAACAAACGGTGACGTGGCAAACATCGCCCACTATTAATAGGATTAATTAGAATGTATTTAGTGGGGTGTTATCGTAAAAAGGCCAAATACATGTTTATATTAATAAGGAAAATATTGGCCCGTATTTGTTATTGATTGCCTTTTATGTGTTCTTAAGGGCCGTCAGTATCTGACGTTACAAATACCTAAGTAGCCGTAGTAAAATAATGCCGTGAATATGCCAGTTCAGGACAAATATACTTGATTTATTCTATCACCATCATCAGCCCTCTGAAATCTCAAATGCCTTCCCTGTGGATGATATGATGAATTTTTCCACATTTTCTTACCTTTTACGCCTTGCCTGGCCCAAGACAATGACATTTTAAAATCAAAATCAGCTACATCGGCCCGCCGTTCTCAAGTTTTAGCGAGACAAACGAACAACAGTGCAATTTTATATATACAAAAAATGTATGTAGTTATTATTATTTATTTGGATAAAAATATAACCCGCGCCATTTCTTCTTTTGTTCTCCATCATACAATAATAATATAGTAATAATATACGAGTACTACGTTCCCGAACCGACCGGCATTACTCGCGAAGAACATCAACGTGTCGAAGTGCCGATTCCACACGTTCGCTGATTGTTGAAGTTTACATTGCAGGCGAGCTAGTACTAATATTTTACTGTATCGATAAAGTTATACCGCACACGCCGCTTCAGGGTTGTACAAACGAATTGCAGCGGGAATATTAATAATAATAATAGTTTATTTAATTTCGAGCACTTTTTAAGCAATCATACCTGTGCCAGGAATATTTCACTGCTAGGATATAATTTAAAAACAGTCTTCCATGCTGGCCGTGTGGTGACGGCAGAGCAGAATACAATTATTGTCACCACCCCCATCTGTCCCGTGGGTGTCGTACTAAGCGACTAAGGGTAAAGACAGTGATGAGTAATGAGCAGCAACATATCTCTTATACCACCTAGCAGTATACTGCGATTTACTTGCCAGATACATGAAAATAGGCTTGCCATCTTTATTACATGGGACTTATCCTAATTGGCCAAACGTGGGTGCCAGCTAATTCAGCTTGTCCTACCCCTTCAGGGATATAGGCGTGATTTACATACATACATACGTCACGCCCTTCTCCCACAGGGGTAGGTAGAGATCACTTCCTTCCACTTGCTACGATTCTTACATACTTCTTTCGCTTCACCCAATCTCATCAATCTCTTTATGCATGCCCGTCGGTTTCGGGTACTCTTGACCTGGCCCTTTTTCAATAGACTTTCAATTTGATTATAAAAGATCCGCCTAGGCCCTCCCCTTCCCATTTCTCCATTCACTTTCGCCATGTAAATCCTTTTTGTTATTCTCCTTTCATCCATTCTTTCGACGTGACCAAACCATGCGAGCATCCCTTTCTCAATCCTTGTCATTACATATTCTTTCAAACCACACCTTTCTCTTATCACACTGTTATACAATCGGTCGCTCAGCCTTACTCCAGCCATGCTCCTCAACGCTCTCATTTCTACTGCATTTATTCAACTTTCATGCTTCTTCTCCCATGCCCAACTTTCACATCCATACATTAATGTCGGAACCAGCACTCCGTTATGAACAGCCATACGAGCCTTTCTGGACACGCTTTGGCTGTTCATAAAAGTGTGCAAAGCCCCGTTTACCATAATCCCAGCTTTCATCCGCTTTTCAATATCACTATCACACTTTCCATCTCTCGTAAATACAGATCCTAAATGACGTAAATTAAATATAGTTATGTATATAAATAATAATAAATGTATTAGTTATACATGACACAACTGTTGTTTGACAACCCTTGAGCTCACGTGCGATTCCAAAGAGAATGCAGCCCATATACAAACACTGGATACGAGTCATTATCTACAACTTCTTTATAGGTTAATTTCTCCCAGTACACGTAGTTAGCTTGTTTCGTAAAATCAAACGACTAATACTTAGTGCTTTGAGCATGACTTGTGTTATTCAATTACGCTTTCGCATTAAGAAAACTAAGCCATTTCGAGCAAGGACTGTGTTACCAATCGATTACTAGACTTTATTTATATATTCTTTATTGTACACACACAGAATGAGAAAATAACAACAGTACAAAGAAAAGTGGACATGTATGAACAATAGGCGGCTTTATTGCTATAAGCAATCTCTTCCAGGCAACCTTGGTAATAGAATAATAGAAAAGACTGAAATTCCGGACTTTATGATATAATGGAACTATATTTAAATGAAAATAATATAATAAGTAAAACTATAACAGAAATTGAACCTTACTGACAACCAAACCATACTTTCTCCATATGTCAACTAAACAATATCAAACTAGCTATCACATAACTAACTATCTTATCCTATAACATAAGCCAGCCAGTTTCAGTAAGGGTAATAATAACGGTTGCATTTTTTATTTATTTAAAGGCATTGTTTTTGAATTAGCCGAGTGGGGACGGCAAAGCAGAATACAATTGTTACCACCCCTAATCTCAACCGCGAGTGTCGTACAAGGCAACTAAGGGTAAAGACAGTAATGAGTACTGGGCAACAGCATACCTCTTAGCACCTAGTAATATCTTGCGATTTATGCACCTAGTAATATACTGCGATTTATGAGCCAGATAGATGGCAATAGGCTCGCCACCTATTACATGGGACCTAACTTAATTAGCGAAAAGTAGGTACTACTAACTAAACTTTCGGGGATATAGGCAGGGTTTATGTATATGTATGTATGATGAGCAATGCCTATATTCCACAATTCATAGGCAGCCAGGTTTCAGTTCCGGAATTGAATCAAAAACTAGTTAAAAACGGTTTGCAAACTCTGCAAAACACACGAGACGCGCACGTACCCATTTCAGCTTTAGTACGCCAGTGAATTAATTCACATGCAATTGCAATTCACGGACAAGTTTTTGTTTTTTATTTATTTATTCATTAAACATGAAAACTGTGCATTTTTTTCTTTCAATAAAATTACCGTTGAATATTAATGTTCGATTTCTGTACACAGTGCCGATGATGGTAATAAATATGCAATATGCGTTTCAATGTGGAAAAGTTTTTATTGAAATTTATTTTTTACTTTCTTTGATATTCATGGCGGAACGTGCTGAAAAAATAATGCAAATAAATAAATCATAGAAAGATGATTTAAATAAATTACCAAAGTATTTTAATGTTTTATCGTAGTGAGGTTAAGCACCCGTTTTAATATTGTAGTGAAAAAGTATTTGTTGGTTTATTCTCATTATATTATCTTTAGAGCACACAGTGTTTATAAGTACTTTTAGTCATGTTAAAGTTGGTTATAAGTGGTTAAGTGGGCTTCATCGGGAAGCAGGCGCAATTGTTATGAAAGCTTTTCTGTATAAACTTAAAATACGTAAACATTAAGCAACTCAAAGAGGGATTCAATTCAAACGAGAATATTTTAAAAAGATAATAGAAATTTTTAGCTTCGTTATAATAATGATGCCTATTGTTTTTGGGATCTATTGTAGGCAGAAGTACAATGGACAGCTTGTGACGCTTATCACTCCTGATTTTTTTCCGCATTTATGTTATACGCAATAAGAATCAAGATCACGGTCCACGTGAAATGTTTGATATGCGCTCGATAGTACCTCAATAATGTTATTATAGTACTATTCGTACATAAGTAATATTAATTCTTGTTCAGAAAATGGCCAGCACTTACGGAACACCAGTCAATTAGATGTAATTATGTTAAATGGGACGTAAATTGTCCATTAAAAGTCAAAGCTTATAATTAACAATTTCAAACAAACGTAACATTATTACAAACAGATAATATTATGTATTTATAATTATAAAGCTATCAAAAAGCTATCATATCAGTCTAGTATTTAACACCGAAATAGTACTATCCCCATATTGTCGAGTGTGAGGCTACGTGAAATTAAATTAAGCTACGGATACGACTACGACATGTTGGTAACGGGAAAGCTTTTATGCTATCATAATGCTACGAGCATCCCACCTAATGCTACGACGCTAATTCGTAGCTACTTTTAAAATAACACGGACGAACACACGTGCTGGTTGGATGCTTATTTTCATTCCATTACGTATACAATAGGATATTTCTAACTATTGTCTACTCCAAATAAAAGATTATATTATTGGTCATATGTTAGTATACCTACGGTTGAACTTTTAATTTCTGAATATATTGCAAGTTTGCTATTTTTAAGTAATATAATTTTTGGAAAATATAATAAAATAAATCGAAAAAAAAGAAAATATAATTTCTATTCTTTTGTTCCGCATTAAGACATGAATAGGTAACTTACTACTTTTCTGTTCCAGCACTATTTTTCTTTGTTAACTACTGTACAACTAGAAACGAATAAGCACTTTAAAATAAAGGTACAGTGAACTTAATTACATAAATAGGTTAGAAGAGAAGTAAAGCTTATTAAGTTTATACAACTAATTAGTTTAAGAACACTAATTAACTTGCTACCTGCTAGCGAGATCTGAAGTCGTTTAATGAAACATTAAACAAGGTATGCTTTCATTTCGTACAAATCACATTGTATTTAACGTGATCAACATAATTAATAATCATGATTATATTGATTTACTTAATTGGTTAAAACAAGAACGTTTCAATGATAAATATAAAGACAATTATATACGGCAGAATAAGGTCTAAAATTCAATAGAAATTTACAGCTAAGTTTAATCTAATGTAGTATTGGTGACTATACAAACATACACTCCTAACTGCCGCACTCAGAGTCGTTAATTAACTTTAATGAATACTTAATGTTAAAAAATGTCTTTTAAATGTAGACCATAGACCCCGCAAGAATAGCAACTATAGTTTTGAATTGTCATTTTTGACATTAAGTACTCATTAACGTCTCTGAGTGCGGCAGTAGGACTCTGACTTAAATTTTGACAGTGCATAATTTTATTTTTGTAATCCTACTAATCCTTTCTTCTATAACGCGAAAGTCTGTATTGATGTATTTCCCCTCAATCTCTCCTAAGGGTGTGGTGACGGCAGAGTAGAATACAATTGTCACCTCCCCAAATCTCTCCCGTGGGTGTCGTACAAGGCGACTAAGGATAAATCAGCGATGAGGAATGGGCAGCAGCGTTCCTCTTATACCACCTAGCAATAGCAATGTACTGCGACTTTTGTGCCCGATAAATGGCAATAGGATCGCCACCTATTACATGGGACCTAACATAATTGGCGAAACGTGGGTGCTAGTTCACCTCTGCCTACCCCTTCGGGGATATAGGCGTGATTTATGTAAGTATGTATGTATGTCTCCTAAGGGTTAAGATTTAAGACAACAATGACTTAGGGCAGCAATGAGTAATCCCCATCCCCCAAACAAATTTTTCGGACAGTAAAGCAAAATGAATGGAAAATTCGATTTATTAATTTCACAATACATATTGGATTTTTGATATAACCATAGTTTTATATGACTAAGTTACTATGGGTAGCGTTCAGTCAGTGTGAGCGTTATTTGTGTCACATGTTGTATAGGCGCGATTTATGTATGCATGTAGGCATGTAATCATATGTTGTATAGTGGCAATTTATAAGTACCTATGTAAGCTATAAAGGCTTAATGAAATCTCCCGTTCCACTGACAAAGCTAAGTGCACAACATGCACGAGATAGCTACGGAGCCACGCACTATAAACAGCCGAGAGCTATACCATACAAGTTCCGAGCACATCTTGAACGGGCCCTTATGGGAGTCGAGTGGCGCCCTCTACACAATAGGCCTCCCGGGCGCACTCGTGGCCTGCCCGGTATTAGCGTCGAGTCGATAGCCCTGTATCTCGATAGCGTATATCGACAAAAACAGTGCATGTCAACAGAGTGGTAGTGAGAGCCTTCTTGTGCATAGTAAGGAGTAGATATCTAGTCCATACTTTTGAGTTTATTATATCATAAAATCACGCCTATATCCCGAAAGGTGTAGGCAGAGGAGAACTAGCATCCACGTTTCGCCAATTATGTTCGGTCCTGTGATGGCGAGCCTAACGCCATAAATATCGGGCTCATAAATCGCAGAACATTATATTGCTAGGTGGTATGAGAGAAATGCTGCTGCCCATTACTGTCTTTACCCTTAGTCGCCTTGTACGACACCCACGGGAGAGATGGGGGTGATGACAGTTATATTCTGCTCTGCCGTCACCACACGGCACGGAGGGTTATTTTCATCACTGATTATTATACTAGACCGCACAGGCGTCGCACGGATGTTTTTACATACATACATCTCGCCTATGAAATTAAGTCAAAATTACGTTAAAGACAGCGATAATTAATGGGCAGCAGCATTCATCTTTCCTCTCATACCACCTAGCAATATACTTCGATTTATGTGCCCAGTAGACAGGTTCGCCACCTATTACATGAGATGGGACCTAACTTAGGTAATTGGCGAAAAGTGGATTCATCCCTGCTACCCCTTCGGGGATATAGGTGTGATTTATTTAAGTCCGGGAAGATGATGATGATAGTGGCTTCTAAAACACTAACCAAATGATATCATTGATTTGTGACAGGTTACAGAAGTGTCCATTTAGTAATAAAGTGAAGCGTACCTAACGTACTACATATTCAAATAATAATATCAAGTTAATTAACGTTACGCTTGAATTTGATATTTCTATATCGGTAAGAGCCTACGAAAATCTGGCCTCGGGGGACAAGATTTTTTTCTATACTAATTAGCCAGAGCCACG
Source organism: Cataclysta lemnata (assembly GCA_963931975.1). Classification (NCBI taxonomy): domain Eukaryota; kingdom Metazoa; phylum Arthropoda; class Insecta; order Lepidoptera; family Crambidae; genus Cataclysta; species Cataclysta lemnata. The sequence goes on along the minus strand of OZ008353.1, from coordinate 10,924,895 downwards.
TCATTAGCCGCGATTAGTTACATTCTAGTTAAGCTTCTTTATAATAAGATTGATGTACTATTTAATTTTAACATTATATAAATGTTATAAAAATTAGTACAAAGATTTTAGTGGTTAGAAAAAGAATTTCGAAAAATTATGATCTTATCTTCCCGCCTCAAGATCATAATTTTTCGAAATTCTTTTTCTAACCACTAAAATCTTTGTAATAAGAATGATGACTAATTTTGGAAAACTACACAGCGTTGTTTTTACGTGTCTACTTTACCCAAAATAAATTATATTTTAGTAAAACCTCAAGATTTTGGTAAGAAAAAAACATGTTTTGAATAATGCAATTTAAAGTTTCCGCAAAACGTCAAAATCGCAATCCCTGTTTCTATAGTTACGTAGTGATTTTGATAAGCAAATACGATGTCAAAACGGCGTTATCGAAATCGTGACGTGGCAGATTGATAAGTTTTATATTTTTATTTCTATAAAATAAACATCAAATAAAAGTGTTTTTTAAAAATTATTATCATAAATCATTATTTCAGTGATTCTTTGTTAGTGTCATCATGCCAATTACGCCATCACGTATTAATTATGTGGCACAAGTTAGAACGGAAATACTAATTTCATTACATGACTACAACTACATAGTTGAATTAAGGAAAATATTGAAGTTGTGTAGGTACGCGATAACGTGAAAGGTCAATAAAAAATAAAAATAGTGAACGTTTCCTGCGTTAGGCAACGTGTTTCTTTGTTAGTGTAACGAAGTACCACTTACCACGAGAAGTAGATAGATATGTTGCTATGTAACAGCCAAACCGCATTCCATTTCAAATAAACTTGCGGTTTGTAAAAAGTGCACAATAATCAAGCGTGTGGCAACTTTCGAGTACAGCTTAACTTTCTTGCAGAAAAGGGCCAATACACGTCATTTCGAGTACATTGACGGTAGAACGCTACACAATTTTGCTAAAGCCTAAAGGGCCTAAAGAGCAATGTATAACGGAACACGTCTGTACTTCTGAAGTGTGCGCTAGTAAGACACGTTTTATGGCGAAATTTTGTTATGAACATTCTGACATGATTGATTAGCATGGTGGTTTTTAGTGTGCAATAAAGGCTGTTTTGGATCCATTGAATTTCGCCAAATTTGTAATCTATAGGGCATTTGTCAGATATTTATCGGATTACACATACAATAAAAACTAAGATTAGCAAAATCATTTCTTGTAGTGACGGCAAAGTAGAATACAATTGTCACTTAATTACACAGGACCTAAGACCTAACATATTAAGCGATACATTGGCGTTAATTCACCTTAGCCTAGCCCTTCGAGGATAAATGGGCGTGATTTATGTATGTATTTCTTAAAAGATTGAGCTCGTATCAGGACGTGACGGTGCATAGGCTGGATGCGGCTTTATAGCTCAACATGGCTTGTAGCGCTACATATGAGCGTTCTCGAGCCAACCACTCGACACAGCGGAGTGCCCTCCAATGCTCCGCCGTCACTCGCTGCTCCGCATCACAGTATACCCAGAACAGTAATACGTCTTCATACAGACTGGCCACTGCCCAATAGAATGTGTGCTTTCGTACTCGGCGCCGTGTAGGCACGCACTGTGACGCACACTTTGACATAAAATACGGGGGCATAAGGGTTCAGTGTGATCGCGCGTGTACGTTCGCTCGCTACCCGGCACATTCGCCCAGTACATTGCGGGCAACTCGCTGACAGGCCGCAGATAAACTACTGTTCTCGGTATACTGTATCCGCATGTCCGGACTACTCCGGACTGACTACCTTTGTGTGCTATGATCGGAAATATTCCCGTGCGAACCTGACATAGGGACACTTGGAACTGGATACTCTAGATGCGAGATTTCCTTTTCAAAATTGTTCGCAATATATATCACTTAACTTATCACGTGGCTTTTGTAGAAATAAATAAATATTTCTTACAGTCTCATAAGCACGCATAAGCACTTGTGTTATGGATACTAGATGACAGATTTTTTAACCTACTCCATAATTATACACAGGTGGAAAGTTGAGATGGGGCATCAAGAGCAGATCCCTTGCTGCCACGCGAAAATGATCTTAGGAGACCTTTCCTAACCTTTTGAGTGATATACAGATTTTTGATAAAATGTACAGTATTGTACAGTCAGCAAGAAAATTATTAGAATTGAAATTTTTTTTAATGCCAATCGATCTCATTCCCATAAAGGATTAAATCACTCTTTGTGACCAACTGAGGTTAGAGTACTAGAACCCACAAATCAAAGCCCACACCACACGGCAAAGGCATCCTCCAAGGATCTTCTTTATTTATTATATTATAATTCATTTTTATTGTTTATTAAAAGATCTATTTATTTATTATTAACCACCCCAAAACCCAAAAGCCACTCGTTGACCATTAGACTAACCATATTTTAATTCGCCAAGTAACTTTGCATCATCAACTTAGCGGCACAACTTGGGCCAGGCACCGTTTAATTGAAAACTTGATTTCAATCAAACTTGTTACAACTTGGAGATGTCATTTAGAAAATCACTTCACGTACTGAATTATTTAGATTGGATTCCATTTGTTTGATTCGGAGTGGGTAGGTATTACGAGAAAATAGTTAGCTATTGATAGAGAACAACATATTATCGTATATGTTTTTGGATATTAGCAAAATTAAACATACATATATAAAACACGCCTATATTAGTATAGTAGGCAGAATTTACACTCACTTTTCTCCAATTGAATTAGGTCCCATGTTATGTGTGGCGAGCCAATTGTCATCTATCGGGCATGTTAATCGCAGTATATATAATAATGTATAGTGGAGTATCAGAGAGTTATTTATTTATAAGCAATATACATAGATAGCGATAATTATCAATAGGTAACATATATATTTTTGGAATTCGTTCAGACCATCAAACTGAACAAGTTTCACCATCGGAGCAACTCCAAATTCACGAAAAAATATCAGCTGTTTCATACAAAACGATAATACCTACTTGAACCAAATGTATGAAACAGCTGTTACTTTTTTCGTAAATTTGGAGAAGTAAATTTCCAAAAAATTGTACAGTGCAAAATATAGATTTTAACACAAAAACATAATTATATTACCAAAAATAAAAAAGAACAAAAATACACACACGCGCACAAACTCATTAAAACATTTCGCTCAAACAATAAAATATACGCGGCGCTTTATTAATTTCATTCCGAGTATTTTAATGCCGGATAACAAAACAAATAATGTAGAATAAACAAAATTTCCCGAATTACCATCCCCAAGTACGTGACCGTTTCACAAATTGCATTCATTATCTGTTCTGTTAACAGTACCTGCTTGGACGGTGGAAAATCTCATTTTAATTATAAGTAGGCATTGCGTGTCATGTAGGTACTTTAAAGGGTTGTAATCACAGGTGGTTTTAATCTAAGTCAAGCAGTGTGGTGAGGGCACAGCTAAATAAAATTGTCACCACCCCTAATCTCTCCTGCGGGTGCGGAGGACGCGGGTTCGATTCCCGCATCAGGCAATTATTTTTTTTGAAAATTTTAGGAATCCTTTTTATTTTTATTAATGTTGCCAAATAAAGAGCACAGTACCTACCAAAATACGGGGGCAACGTGACCTCCCAAATTACTCCAGTAACACCCAACTTGAGCTTCACCTAATTTGTCTCAGAGGCGATACGAAGCCTTGACACGAAAATAGAATTAGACAAAGGTTTATTAATACTCTCCTCCCGCCAAGAATTTCACAAAATCCATTAAAATTACTATATACGAAGCCTTGAATTTTCTTTTGTTTCGTCTTTACCGGCCTTATAATGTGACTCCCGCGTGATTCTCGTAACGTTACGTAACAATCGTTTCACAGTGGTGTTTCAATATTTTAACAGTTCCTGTTACTAAAATAGAAACTAACGATTCAAAACAACAATAACTAAATACTAAGCAAAGGTATATTCATCCACAACTGTCCAATATTATCTATTTTTGTAACAAGAATTTTAAGAATAAGCAATACTATTGAAACACCTCTGAGAAATGATTATTACTTATAAGGTGGACGGGGTGTGTAGTGTATGTATACTAGAGCAGGAGCTTGCCCAATGCAGGAGCTTGATAGCGAGTGGCTTAGCAAGTGGCCTGGCGATTGCGCAAACTAATACATACATCCATAAATCACGCCTATATCACCGAAGGGGTAGGCAGAGGTGAACTAGCACCCACGTTTCGCTAATTATGTTAGGTCCCATGTAATACGTGGCGAGGCTATTGCCATTTATCGGGCACAAAACTCGCAGTACATTGCTATTACTAGGTGGTACAAGAGGAACGCTGCTGCCTATTCATCATTGATTTATCCTTAGTCGCCTTGTACGACACCCACGGGAGAGATTTGGGGTGGCGATAATTGTATTCTACTCTGCCGTCACCACTCGGCACACGGCGTTTTTTAAGTGTGCTTAGTTTGCATGCGCAAACTAAGCACACTAAAAAACGATTATGAGGTGTGAGGGGTGTATATGTATAGAGGAGCGATAGCGCAGTGGCTTAGCAAGTGACCTGCGATTGCGGTAAAAAAAGGTTTTATTCTCTAAGGCCGTTCATTGGATGAGTGACCAAAATAAAATTACCTCGAGTTACTCCGTACTTGGGAAGGCAACGTTAAGCTTTAGTGGTTATGACCCATTTTCCCTATATTCTTCCACCCAGAGTAGGCCCAGAACAGGCCTTCCGGCTGTGCCCCAGCAGTGAGGATATTAAAGAGCTAATGAAGTAACGTGTATATAGGTACACTTTTAATCAATAAATTATAGTATAGTCTTCTATGCTGGACTGGTAGCGAAAAAATAACGTAGAATAGGCCAGCCCCGACTCATCCCATGGGTGTCGTAGAAATCGACTTAGGGAGATTGCCCGGTGTAGACCAATAAGCACTTTGGGGCACCCGAATGGTGGAGGGCAAACCACCAACAACAGCATACCCAAAGAGGGTTGGTGTCAGGCAGGCGGCCGGCTGTAAAACCTAAGCCAAAACTTTGAGCAGTATGGATTGGAATGTTATCATTTAAATCACTCTATCTGTTCGGCGATCCGTCTCTTTTCTATACATTCATTCATCACTAGCACCTTTACGGTGTGATGGGTGATATGAATCAAAAGGGAGTGGATGGTTTGATGACGTCTGACCGGTATGAATGGAAGAGGAAACATACTGCGCCGACCCCAGATAGACTGGGAACAGGGCAGGGAGAAGAAGAAGATCTATAGTATAGTCATAGAACTCTTAGAACGGTGATAGTGTGACGGAGCGAGCAGCAGCTGCTGCTAGTGATTGGATTAAAGGCAACCGCGCACGCGGCACGACCGTCTGCAGTCACTCACACAATTAGACTCACAGAGTTAGACGCTCGGCTGGAGCTCATGCAGCATGTGGTTGAGGGTTCCAGTTCCAGATGAAGGTCGATTCCATCTTCGGCCCTTATCGTCACCTACCATCAGGTGGCACGGGCAAGAGCTTCCCTGTCTAGCATAAAAAAATAGGTCACATCTTTCAAACCGATAGCGCGAGAGCACAGAGTTCTTAGAATAGAACGATGATAGTGCGACGGAGCGAGCAGCTGCTGCTGGTAATTCGATCAAAGGCGACCGCGCACGCGGCACGCGGCAACCCGCCGGTGCATCAGCATGAGCGATCCGACCGTCTGCAGTCGCCCTGCAATCTGAATTAGACGCTCGGCTGGAGCTCAGGTAGCCGCACCGGCTTTGATTCCACTGGCTCAGTATTAACACTCGAGCGTTCGTAGATTGCCGTCTTGCTGCCGCATTCGGAGACGTCAATCAACTTTAATGAGTACTTTATACAATAAAAATAGGCAGAGGTGAAGTAACACCCACGAAACCCAAGAAATTGATGATCTGTAGGTAGAGGTGAATAAACACCCACCAAACCCAAGAAATTGATGATCTACTGTTCTAATAAAGTGAAATACAGTCAGCATAAGGTGCTCCTTATACACCACGCACAGCGCTAAGCCAAACATACTCTGGCGATCATACTCCAATACCCCAATAACACACCTTTATAGTCCGAATCAAATCCCAATTTGAAAAGTAAACAATGTTGAAAAGCCTCATACTGCAATTATTAGGTGCCATAATTTACGATGATTAACTGCCTACAGGGAATGCCATAATCCACCACGCTGGCCCAGTGGGTATTAACGAATGCACATGCAGCCGGGACCAACGGGCCCTAATGACCAGCTTTGGCGAACATTGCTCAATTTACGCAATCACAGGCCAGCGCGCTAAGCCACTGCGCTATCAAACTCCAAATTAACAGCTCCTGCTTGATTTAATCTCACTTGAAAATTCCCTGAAAATTACATAAATCATACATACATAAATCACGCCCTGACGGGGCAGGCAGAGGTGAAATAACACCCACGTTTCGCCAAATATTAGGTTCCATGTAAAAGGTGGCGAACCTATAATGTATTGATAGGTGGTATAAGAGGAATGCCCATCACTCATTTTTTACCCTTAGTCGCCTGGTACGACACCCATGGAAGAGAGATGGGGTGGTGACAATTGTATTCTGCTCTGCCGTCACTACAAGGCTAACGAAACCTGCTTGATTGTAGCTGGCTTGAAAATTACATTGTATAAGTTAAAGAGTTTGTTATAATTTTATTAATTGATTTTATCAATCGGCCTTAGAAAAATATCATCGATCTAAATAAATTGGTTATAGACCTCACGTAGCTAGTGTTATTTGAAAACATAGACAATTATTAGCTCCCAAGATTTTTATGGTCAAGGTGTCAATTGTGAAAAGTGATTGCAAAATAAAATGCTGTAAGAAACCTAAGCGCCACGTCAAACATTTTCGAAGGGATAAAACCGCTCAAAACGCTGTTACCCAAATCCAGAATAATGGGTAAGAAATGACGAGGATCACCGCAAATCCCATTCCTTTGCTTCGCCTACGGAGGGAGGGCGTTGGCGAATTTCTTTGCAAATTGGACAGTGGGAAAGTTGTTACCGTGCTTGCGCGAACTACACCGAAGCCAATTTTCTCAGAATTAAACTTTGTATTGAGCAGAAAAAAGGTGCGCCAACCAATCTAATATGTGCATGGAACGACGGAGATTTAAAGTTGCCGCTCAATGCGCCATCGCGAGATACATTTTCGCAAACTGTAGGTAGGTGCTTACGCTCGACAATGTATCGCTCCGCGCCATTATCATCATCATCATCACCAGCCCTTTAATGTCCCCACTGCTGGGGCACATAGGCCTTCCCTATGGATGGAAGAATATAGGGGATTGGGCCATAACCCACCACGCTGACCCAGTGCCGGGTGGTGGGTATTAACGACTGCAGATGCAGTCAGAGGCCGTGTGGTGACGGCAGAGCAGAATACAATTGTCACCACCCCCATCCCTCCCGTGGGTGTCGTACAAGGCGACTAAGGGTAAAAACAGCAAAGAGTAATGAGCAGCAGCATTTCTCACATACCATCTAGCAAAATAAATTTGTACTGCGATTTATGTGCCCGATGTATGGCAATAGGCTCGCCACCTGTTACATGGGACCGAACATAATTGGCGAAAAGTGGGTGTTAATTCACCTCTGCCTACCCCTTCGGGGATATAGGCGTGATTTATGTATGTATGTATGTATGTAGATGCAGTCAGGATTAACGGCATAACGTGCTTTCCGAAGCACATAAGAGCTCGATATTGATACATTTTTGGTCACCCATCCATTGACCAGCCTTAACGAACAATGCTAAGTTTACGCAATCGCAGGCTAAGCGAGCTGTGCGACTCAGAGTGCTCCTTCGCTTCCTAACGTGCTCCTCCAGCAAAAAAGTGCGTCAATCTAATATTATATGTGCGAAACTAGTGGAACGACGGAGATTTAAAGTTGCCCTCCAATGCGCCGTCGCGAATTAAATTCTCGGAAACTGTACCTACTCACGTCCGCCCGTGTATCGCTCTGCGTAATGTATGCAAAACGGGCTAATAAAACGGCAGGCGACAGTGGCGCAGTGAATTCGCGAACAGTGACATTTATCCAAAGTTACATCCGTTACAATAACACTCGCAGTTGCGATATCCGAACGCGCGGCGGGCGGCTTCCATTTGTTCTAGTTCCGGGGCCGGAGCCGGCTCTGATGTAATTTAGGAAACTGCACGCGAACGCGCTGCGAAGCTGCGGATTAGATGTCCGGCGGCATGGTAATGGTATCTAAAGTATTCTAAAAGGAAAACAAAGTCAGATAATTTTCGGATAACTATTTGTCGTGCCGTGTGGTGACGGCAGAGTAGAATACAATTGTCACCACCCCAAATCTGTTCCGTGGGTGTCGTACAAGGCGACTAAGGGTAAATCAGTGAAGAGGAATGGGCAGCAGCGTTCCTCTTATACCATCTAGCAATGTACCTACTGCGAGTTTTGTGCCCGATAAATGGCAATAGGCTCGCCACCTATTACATGGGACCTAACATAATTGGCGAAACGCGGGTGCTAGTTCACCTCTGCCTACCCTGATATAGGCGTGATTTATGTATGTATGTATTATGTATATATGTATTATGTATGTATGTATATGTATGTACTATTTGTCGTATTGCGAGAGGAAAAATATTTTATCGAATTTTTTCGGATCTACCTACGTAACGTACGCACGTTTCGTAGATGATGGATGGATATGAATCAAAAGGAAGTGGATGCTTGATACACTACACACTGCGCTGACCAGTGGGAACAGAGCAGGAAGAAGACGAGGGCCGAGTCACACAATAATCAATACTGCATAGATAGATAACATTAGTTAACTGCTTCGCGCAAACACGTTGCGAAGCAGTGGATAGACGTCCAGCGGTCGTCCCGGGCCTCTCCTAACGCGAGGCCGTACGCTCCGCTCCGCCATCATTATAATTCACAGCGAAGCGCCGCTTTCATTATCCTAGTGGGAGTAGAAAAAATATTTACCTTTACACCGTGCACAAAGTTTAATGAGGTTTATCTGTTCGCTACAGAGTTATATTCATTAAGCGGTTTCACCGGCCCCGTTTGTTAGGTGATATAGTGGTCGCCCGCGACTTTGCTTGCTTTAATCTCGGTTATTTATTATATTCCTCGATAGATGGACTTTTTTCAATTTGAACCAGTAGTTTCTGAGATTAGCGCGTTTAACCAACCAAACAAACAAACTCGGCAGCTTTATACTATTAGCATAGATTCTCTGTAGGTGGGTGTTTGCCGAGGGCGCGAACTAGCGGCAGATATTGGAGCACGGTTCAGTAATCAGCGCTTTGCCTTGCGGAGCCGTTCCGAGATCCGACAGCTCAATAGATCAACATCGCATGCATTATTCGCCTCAAGACGCTGCTGCAGTGCTCATAGTAGAAGCAGACATTTCGCATTGAGCTCTAGCTCCGACTGTAAAGTGATAGAGATTTTTTTTGTGTTCGTTCATTGAAACAACTGTTTATTCGTGGTTAGGACTCAGCCGCAACGCTTTCCATAGTTAGATGACATGTAATCTTCACATAATAATTGACGTCTTTTGGGAATATGGTAGAAATATAGTAGAAGGGCAAATTCTTGAAACATTTTGAAAGCGGTATATGATAAAAAACAAGTTTCTACCTTCAACCTTCTAACCCAAAAAAATAGAATAAGCACTTGTGTTATGGATACTAGATGACGGACAAGTTTTAAAATAAGTACTACATAAACAACCATGACTCCACAACAAATGTCTGTGTTCATTACTAACCTTTTCCCGTACCAGGATTCGAACCCGGGCCCTCTTTGCCAGCCATCGAACTGACCATTCTACCAAACCAAACATTCGGTACTAAATCAATGACGTGTAAGGGTATAGACGGCTTAATTTCGAAAGCGGTATCTTCGGGAGTTTTTGTCGCGAGGGTTGGGTTTGTGTTTTATATGCGCGCAAGTAAAGAGTGCCGGCTGAAGGAAATGAGAAAGTTATCGGTATCTAAATCCTCAACCCGGGGACCGCCGAAGGTTTCCCTAATAGATATAAAATCCGAGGCTCGCTGGTACAATTCAATTTCGGTCCGCGGAACGGGCGGTGGAGCGATTTATGCGTGGACACGTGGCGGTGAGGCATGCGGCCGGCGCGTCACTGTCACACGCGACAGGGCCTGCCGTCACACGCGACAGGGTCTGCCGTCACACGCGACAGGGTCTGTCGTCACGTCTCCGGTGAATCCAGCAAATATTTGCCACGCGAAACGCCTTACCGAAGCTCTATGCAGCGGATGTCTAAACCACATTTTGGCTCTGTGCAAATTTAATATGCCATCGTGAACACGAGGCCCCTTCGTAGAGACACCGCAACTGGTGTGGTGTGTGCGTGATTTCTGTTTTCAGCATTGCACAGTTAAAGAGAAAACTCCTGACTACGGCGGAGTCTACTCAAGTTTGTACATTACTAAAAAGCCTTGGTTTGTCTGGAACTTTCTTCAGTTCTGTGTTGGAATGGAACGTGTGTCTAAGGAGGTTCTCACGGAATCTTATCAAATATGGCTGGACATATTGTAAGCCTACACTTGGGTCGTAAGTCCCGAGCGCTATTCGTGACTGCCCTCTCTGCCACACTATGGACCCGGCACCCGCACGGTTAATCCATAGAATGGTAAGAGGTTTCCTTCATCTGATGAGTTTCTTAAGTAAATCCACAAAAATATTTAGAAATTAGTAGAATAATGTTACAAAACTTTTAAAAAGACGACACGTTTTCTAAAGAAACAATATATTGGACAGTGAAAACGATATGCCGCGTGGTGACGGCAGGGTAGAATACAATTGTCACCACCCCAAATCTCTCCCGTGGGTGTCGTACAAGGCGACTAAGGATATATCAATGATGAGGAACGGGCAGCAGCGTTCCTCTTATACCACCTAACAATAGCAATGTACTGCGACTTTTGTGCCCGATAAATGGCAATAGGGTCGCCACCTATTACATGGGACCTAACATAATTGGCGAAACGTGGGTGCTAGTTTCACCTCTGCCTACCCCTTCGGGGATTTAGGCGTGATTTATGTATTGTATATAGTATTATTATATGTATATAGTATTATTGTATATGTATATAGTATTATTTATGTATTAAAACGATAACATAAAATGTAGACAAAATATTACACAAAAACGTTGAACCGAAAAGAACTCGGGATAATTTATCTGTCAATTACAGTCATATTAAGGCCACTGACTGGTTGAAAATATGTGACATCAACTTTAAATAAATCAGGACAGGGTGTTATTTGAGCCAATAAGCCGACAGTTTGTGTTGTAAATTATTTATTGATCACGCCTGGCATCATCGGTAATTTCCTGAATGGATATGTCAAGTGCCGGAATCATATTATTATCGTGAGGTTTCCCTCCGTACGTACCTATATTGCAGATGACAACACTAAAAGATTCATAAAATAAAAAGGTTTCAGAATAACTTTACTCTAGCATTGATATAACGTTGATAGAATTTATTCTTTTAAATTTCCATTCCTGAAAGTAGAAAACGTTTTAAAAGAGGATAATATAGTTAGTCAAAAACGTTTTTCTTTACTCTTCTGCTTCCTCAAAAATACCACTTATACCATGAAACATTAGCAATGTTTTATTATCTATGAATTATTTAATTTAATCTAATTCTTATTATTTATTTTTACTTTCAAATGTAAAATTTTAAAACGTAAATTTTAAATCGACATTGAAGAAGAGAAATTTTAATTGGTTGTCTTCATTAAACTCAGATTGTTATAATAGGAAAACATAGAAACTCAACCGTGGAAATCAAAGAGAAATTAAAGTATTTCTCTTGTCAAATTTGTTTTAGATCCTAACGAAGTAAAGGATTTGAATGGATACAGCGTGGTGGGCCATTCGCCCAATATTGTTTAATCCATAGGGAAGACCTGTGCTCCAGCATTGTGGGCATTAAAAGGCTGGTTATGATGAAGTAAGGAGTTGGCAATCAGCCGTGTTCTACGTCAGAACAAACCCAAAGAAAATTAGCCCACGTTACCGAACACATTCCGTTGCTGGACTCCGATAATAAGTGTTATGACATGGGAAACTCGGAACTATTCCGGGCATAATACCACGGTGGACCCATTAAGGCTACGCTACGACCCAAAACTTAATGTTATCTGCAGTAATAAACCGCGGCGAGGCACGGCCGCCATTTGTCGCGTTTGTTTGCGCGAACGTGACGGAAACAAACGCGAATTTATCGCTCTAATATCGGACGCAAATATTTCTGCACCGGGCCGGATTAGGCGTGAACGGGGCCCGGCCAAACAACGCTAATTGGGGGAGATAGTTGCGGCCGTTTCACGCTAATTCCGGCTGAACATTGCTGATATTATCTGCATAGTCAGTTCAGATTAACTTAACAGTCCGTTGATGCGGTCGCTGCCTAACAAACAAAGCATTAGGGGAAGTGTTTTAATGGAGCTAGTTCGACTACGGTGTGTTTATTTATTTACTATGATACACTATCGATACCATTGCACATTTTATACAATAAATATAGGTAGACCACTAGACATTATGAGACTAACTGCCGCACTCAGAGACGTCAAATAACTTTAATGAGTAGGTACTTAATGTCAAAAATTTTCATTTAAATCTAGACCAAAGACCTGACAAGAATAGAGACTAGTTTTGAATTGTCATTTTTGACATTCAGTACTCATTATCGATAATTGACGACTCTGAGTGCGGCAGTAAAGCTTTATGTCTTTACAGGCTTAAACAACATTTTTGCACAAAATTGAGTGTTTCATCACAAACAAAAGTGTTGGTGACAAAGCAACAGTTTTTCAAGTATCATTAACTGTTTTAATAAATGAACATAGATACACCTACACATCACCTTTATCTAAGGATATTTTATTGACTTTACTTTATGTTGTATCAGAGATAATTCTAAAAATACTGACGATTTCTATGCAAATTATTCTATGATAATTATTATTAAGTAAGTAATTGAAAAACTGCAAAGAATATGTCAGTATTATAAGAATGGAGGCTAACAGAACATGAATAGGTGTACATAAAATATCCTTAGACATTGTTGATGAGTGTACATAATTCTATCACACCTAATTATCAGTAGGGAGTCATGATACCTTAAAAGAAATACCTTAAAAGGGAGTCAGTAGGTCAGAAGTGTATTAATTAATACCAACACATAACCAAGTTTGTTGGGCCACATGTAATAAAGGGAAATATTATTGCCATCTATCGGTCCCGTAAATCGTGAAAATATCGCTATCTATACTAATATTATAAATCTGGAGAGTTTGTTTGTTTGTTTGGTTTGTTAAACGCCCTAATCTCAGAAACTACTGGTTCAAATTGAAAAATTATTTTTGTGTTGAATAGTCCATTTATTGAGGAAGGCTTTAGGCTATATTATAACAACCGAGTTTAAAGCGGGCGAAGCCGCCGACGACCACTAGTGTGGTTGGTACAAGAGGCTAACGTACAATCTGTGACAATGTTTCAACAGACTAAACTGTTGCGGTATTCCTTTCCGCGGTTTTCCAGACAAATTGTGATGTTATTTATAAAAAATGTCGTTGGTAACGCCGACCCTTGACCAGTCGGTGCTGAGCCGATCACCCTTAGAGGTCGGGCCCAAAATGTAGGATTAGGAATTTCGTGAACGGAATTCGAGAGTCACGGTGAGCCGGCTCGGGCCCAGGTCAAGAGTTCAAGTCCCGAATGCGACGGATTTTTCTTCGGCGTTTTCGTGAATGTCTCGTCGTGAACTTTCGAAGCCACATGTCTATTTTTAAAAAGCGGCCATGTGCGAGTCGGTCTTGCGCACAAATGGTTCCGTAACATTGTCTATAAAAAACGGGGGGGGGGGGAGTCTATTGTATGGGACGGAGCCCATACAATAGACTCCCTAGATTTATTAGTTTTTTTAACTTCTCCCTATATTTTAGGGAAGGCAAAGGGTCTATCCCATACAGCCATGTCTGTAGTGTATATTTTATCTAGTCATATGAAATAATAATGATTTGTTTTTTTTTTTGTGCACTTGATGGAAAATCTACAATTTTTTTTTTTTTTATATTTTTACACTCACACCTATCATCTAGCCCAAAGTAAGTAGCCTAAGCACTTGTGTTATGGAAACTAGATGACGGACATATTTTTTAATATAATTATGTATATAAATGTTGAAAATATACTACATAAACAAATACACAACCATGACTCGGAAACAAACATTTGTGGTCATCACAAAGTTTGCCCCTACCAGGATTCGAACCCGGGACCTCTTGGCCATGATGTGAAATAATGAGTGGGTGAAATGTATGAATGAAATAAATTTTACGTTAAAATATAGGTGTCACACATTTCAACGCATCTAGGGAGTGCTTGGAGCGAATTTAATGGTATCAGAGTTCATGATGGTACCTGATGAGGTGGACAAAACCACTTTTGAAAATGATCTTCACCACAACATCAAACCCATCGCAACACTTATTTTCAATGATGCTGCATAATTGCACATCAATGCGGATACTTGTGCATCAAAATAACACCACTTTCACTGCACAAAATCCACTCTGTAACAATTTTTGAATTAGCGAAAACAAATCTGACTGACACCACGAAACGCGCCAAACACTCGTATTTTTTGTTTTAGCGCCGTCAGAAATGACATCGTCTGTGAAAATTTCAACTGTCTAACTATCACGCTTCTTGACATACCAGCCAGTAAGGCCTAGCACGGGTCGTTGACAAAAACTCTCTCCAACACTTAACAGTGATGACTTGACGGGGATTTAGTGTGAGTTAGAGCGAGATGAAAATATTTTCTTTACCCTGGGGAGATTTTGTTCACATCCCGTGCTACGGGGGCTGGTGGCAGACCACAGATATATCTAAATTGATATATCGACTGACGGACCGGCGGCGTACCCTTTGGGGACAGAACCCAGGTTTTTTTTTTAAATGTGTTTACGATACGCAGCCGCTAGCTAGGAGACTGGCGTGTGGTGGGACTCGCTCAGCGCACGAAGCGTCACCAATACCCACTAAACAACTCCGGTGTTCCTCCTAGCCCTTTAAGCAGGGAAAGTCTGGGATCTGCCTCGCGGCAATTCACCAGTCTGGGCACGGAACCCTAAAAAGCGTGGGTATTTTGCGTTTCTTTTATTCCAAGTATATCGGGTAGCGGGGTAGCAATCTTGTAAGACAATTTCTACGATACTACTATTCAACAAGTGTCCGGTTGATGGTTTTAGGTTCCATCTCAATTGCATTTTACAGGTAGTCGTATTCACCCCGGAAAATACAATGCGTCCGTTATGCTTATGAGCAGCGTATTCAATGGAAATGTATTAATATTTCATTTCAGGTATCACTGTGTCATGTATTAAGTTTTATTGCGAATTTGGGAATTATAACGAATAGATGTGGAAATCCTGAACCTTCCGTTAAATAAATTAAGCTTTATTGTAAAAAAATATTTCTATTAAAGCCCTGTGGAAATCTACGATATCATGACTAATGAATAGATAAACTGTTTAATAAGGCGTCTCATTACATTCTTCTTAAGTAAGTACTTCTTTCTAAGAAGAATCGATTTCACACAATCCGTCCTTCTTCGGTCTTCCTCTCATTCTCAAGGCGTCAAGATTACTTTCATGTAATTTCTTCTGTTGTCCTGTCAGTCTTCTGGTCATTACGCCGTATCGCAAGAACTTGCGAATTGATTCGCATCGCGCATTCCTTCAAGTTCATTCTTCTTTGTTTCGCCGACTTGCTGCACCAAATCGCATCGCAGCGCAGCAGTTTACGTTGTAGTTGTTTTCTGCGTTGCGAATTAGCATCGCGCCGATTCGCATTTTCGTGTAAAAGCTCTTACCTCACAATTCGCATATCCATCCATATCCGACCATGGTGCACAATGCAAATACGAAACAGAGCTTTTTTTTATTTCATTGCATGAAACAAATTACTGGCACAAAACAATCAGGCGGAACACATCGCCGAGGGAATCCGTGACAGAATGTGTGACTTAACTCCGGATTTTTGTGACAACATTAACATTTTAAAGGATTATTTCGTTTTTCGACGCGGAGAGTGGACGCGCACACTTCAATTTTAAATTTGAATCGCTCGCGGCACCAGCTATAGTAGTTTCTTTATATTTTATATAAACGCAATATGTATAATTATGTAAATCACGCCTGAGTTATTGGCAAATGGAATAGGCTCGCCCTCATGACCTCTATATGAGACCTAAAATAAGCTGGCGAAACGTGTATATTGATACACCTCAGCCTTATGGGAAAAGCCTTAGGGGAAATGGCGCTATTTACGTATATATGTACAGTTGACGGTACATCAAGCTTACACAAAAGTGCTTTACTACAAACAAGTTAAAATTTTGACAAATTTGACACTTTTAACTAGTCCAAACTGCCGTTGAAACAGCGAACAGTCAGAGATAGTCAACCTAAAAAAACGACTAGTGCCGAAAGCGATAGGTACTACGTTGGAAATATGCAAATGGGCAGTAATCTAGTGGCGGTGAAATCCCTTGCGCAAGTTGAGCAGTAACGTTGAGCCAGCAACCACAGTATATCCAGAACCAGTAATACGTTTTCATACAAACTGGCCGCTGCCCATTAGAATGTGCGCTTTCGTACTCGGCGCCGTGTAGGCGCGCACTGTAACGCACACATTTACATAAAATACGGGGGCATAAAGGTTCGGTGTGATCGCGCGAGTACAAGGTGATTGCACGTTCGCTCGCTGCTCGTTCCGGCCCGGCACATTCGCGCCCGCAGCCGCCGCTTTAGTTACAACCCTAACGTCTAATGGGCAGCGGCCAGTTTGTATGAAGACGTATTAAAGGTCAAAGCATACGTAACGATAAAATTCCCCGGACGGGACGGGGACGGGGCTGCAGAAACATCGTTTCATACAAAATCTACCATGAAGGACATATGTCCCAGGGGCACGGACGGGACGTGCACGAGGCATGTTGTACGAGAGAGGCCCCATCCCTGTCCCGTCGGGGGAATTTTCCCGTTACGTATGCGAAGCCCTAAAGCGTGTCACAGACAGATGCGGCCTAAGCTCGCGGTCGCGGTAGCAGCCTGTTGTCTAATATGAAAGTCTTCGTACCATTTCAAACCTGCGCGGTCAACGTTTGTTCGGCCCGCTACCGCCACCGTCCCGCCACCGCGTCTGTCTGTGAGAGGTTTTACTGGGTATACTGTGCAATATTGCAATATTGGAGCGCCGGATCAACGGCGGTACCACCACGATCACGCGATATTTCAATGGCGCGCTGCAACTAATGTTCGAGCGACGCATATCGGCCGCGGACATTATTCAAATACGCCGCGTATATCGTGCGGGACTTCAGTGCTCGCTTTGTGACACTTGCACAATATTACATGTATTACGCCAAGTTTCGCTGAGCGCTAATACGTCACCGTCGTGTGGCCATGATGCTTGTGACTGACTATGGTTTTTTTGTAATAGTTTTTCCAGCAAATACATAATCCGAACTAATGTTATAAATGCCGTGAGGTGACGGCAGAGCAGAATACAAAATTCAAACTAAAATTAGTACAGTTTTAAATACTGACGGAAATTGTTTTTCCCATTGATATTATGCTTGGGCTGCAGACATATACAGCCAAGTATTAAATTAATTTTGAAATAATAATTTTCTTAAATTAATTTAATAACCTACCGTACCTGCTTGAATTAAAATTGTAATATCTTTTATGTGTTAAAAAACACATTAGGCAAATAAATTTAAGTAAATATTAAAAAATAACAAATTCTATCTCTGAATTTCTTATTGTGTTTGGCTGCATGGCTCATTTTCTTTGCTTTATTATCGACACATTTATGAGTAGATACGTTAATGCTCTAGAGCACAAAATTCGATTTTGTGCAGCCTATATCCTGCACAAATAACCACTTTCAGAGCATGAGAAGTGAAAAAGTATTTTTTATGTTTTACTTACGAAAGTGTTGTTATTCAAATGGTCTGTATGTATTGTATTCCTTTTGGTAGCTTACCTGTAAAATTAAAATAAAAAACTATTAATATACACAGGATACTATGCAAATGGGTGTGATAACATTTTACTAAAACAACCATAGGAAAATATGTCAACATGTCACACCTATCCAAGAATTTGTGTACAAAAGCAATCATGAAAAAATATAACATGGTCTCTGACTAATTTTTCGAACATTTTCGGACCTATTTTTTTCACTCTGTGATATTGAATTATGACAAAGCGTCAAGCTTGATAGATTTCGACCTTATCACTTTGAGATAGGGCTTCGAATTCAAAATTACAAGTCCAAAACGGAGGTATCCCGAAATGATCCGCGCTCGTGGTGACAGCATCGCCTATGCATCCAGAGTTGATTAAGAGCTCGGCGCGGTTCTATATTAGCGGCGGCGGCGACGGTTCAAGATAGTTCGCCGGCTAGTTCCGTGAACTGGCGACGAAAAGTTGCCAACATATAACGAACCGGGACGCAATTATATGTTTGTTCCACGGTAAATATCTGGTCGGGTGCTCTTTTGCATACTCGCCGCTAACGATGCCGATTTCGGCACTGAATTTCGCGGTGTGGCTCTCGTGTGTAGAGTATTAACAGCTGAATGGGGATAGATTTTCTGCCGCACTCAGAGACGTCAAATAACGTTAATGAGTACTTAACGTCAAAAAATGACAATTCAAAACTAGTCGCTATTCTTGCCGGGTCTATGGTCTAGATTTGAATGAAAATTTTTGTCATTAAATACTCATTAAGGTTAATTGACGTCTCTGACTGCGGCAGTTTGTGTTGAAAAATATGTTGTTCAGTACTAAGTACTCTAAGTAATACTTTTTATCATAAGCTGTTTGTATAGCATAAGTGTGTAATTGTTTGTAATCCTAAATAAATTAAAAAAAAAAATTGACATTAAATAGGTACTCATTAAAGTTAATTGTCGTCTCTGAGTGCGGCAGTTAGTGTCACAGACTGCTAAGCGCTCAGTCAAGCGCTAAGTCAAGAAATTAAGTAAATTACCTCAATTCCGGCAATCACTTCTGCCGTATAGTAACAACATTTAGTTAATTATACAAACTGGCCATTCTTCCCTTCGCTGCGCACCAAACTCACAGGACAAAGCTTCTGGCATGGTACAAACACATGAATAGTTTAGGGTCGTTGGGATTGCGGGAACAACTGCGGTTACAACCCAGATCCGGGTACTTACTTACCGTGCATTTCGAAGGTATTCGTATTTAACTCAATTAACTTTAACAACAACAACAAAGAAATGTTTATTGTTGGCGCCATAAAATTAAATCAGCATCCATTTCAAAGAATATTATTGTAGAAAATGTTCGAAAAATTAAAGTCTTGATGCGGGAAATAATTACTACAATTTTTCGAACTTTTTCATAACACAATATTCTTTTTAATAAATTTACATACATACATACATAAATCACGCCTGTATCCCCGAAGGGGTAGGCAGAGGTGAATTAGCACCCACGTTTCGCCAATTAGTTAGGTCCCATGTAATAGGTGGCGAGCCTATTGCCATTTATCGGGCACAAAAGTACATTGCTAGGTGTAAAGTATAAGAGGAACGCTGCTGCCCACTCCTCATCACTGATATATCCTTAGTCGCCTTGTACGACACCCACGGGAGAGATTTGGGGTGGTGACAATTGTATTCTACTCTGCCGTCACCACACGGCACTTTATCTGTAACATTTATTATAATGTTGAAATCAAAATAATGATGAGAAATATTTACTATTACGAGTGGCTCGGTAGCGCAGTGGCTTAGCGTACTTGGCCTGCGACCGCGTTAACTAAGCAACATCACTTAACTTATACAAAACTCGCAATTGCCCCATCAAACTCCTCATCCAAGAAGCATCGTGAATACGCCGCTACTTTTTATAACCTACAAACACTTCAAGGGCTGATTGTGCCAGTGAAAACAAACAACTTTCACAAAGGAACCAACATCGAAATCCTGAAATAAAAATCACCTGTTCCATACATTTTGGTTGCGTACGTATTGCACTTTTGTCTGAAACAGCTGGTTTTTTTTTCGCGATTTCGATGTTGGTCCCATAGTTTGACGGCCGCCTTGGTCGAATGCTCAGATTGCTGGGTATTGGCCAAGAGGTCCCGGGTTCGAATCCTGGTAGGGGCAAACTTTATGATGACCACAAATGTTTGTTTCCGAGTCATGGTTGTGTATATGTTTATGTAGTATATTTTCAATATTTATATACATAATTATATTAAAAATATGTCCGTCATCTAGTATCCATAACACAAGTGCTTAGGCTACTTACTTTGGGCTAGATGATAGGTGTGAGTGTAAAAATATTTATTTATTATTTATTTATTTATAGTGAAAGTTGTTTGTTTTGACTGACACAGTGTTTGTAGTGTATAAAAAGTAGTGGTGTATTACAATCAGCCTTAAAGTGTCTCTAGTGTATAAAAAGTAATAATGGAGCGCGTGCAGAGTATCAAATCCAGATATTACATACCCAACGGTCCCGCCACAACTTAGCCAGCCACCTAGCGGCGCGGGTATTAATTAAAAATAACCACCAACTTCCCGTTGCACGCTAATGGAATGGAAGCTATGTCCGGTGCCAACTTCGGAATACAACTCCATTGGATTGCGACGCGAAACAAAATGTAAATAAACTTATTTCGGTGGCGGATAGCGCACACACGCTCATGTGTGGGTGTGTGCGTTGACAACTGCCATGTGTTATTAGGGGGTGTTTAACTTCCTTGACGATCCAGGATTAGTTTAAAGCGCACTTGGTCTGCGATTGCGTAAACTAAGCAATGGTCGCCGTGTGGTGACGGCAGAAGAATACAATTGTCATCACCCCAAATCTCGCATGTGGGTGTCGTACAAGGAGACTAAGGATAAATCAGTGATGAGGAATGGACAGCAGTAGAAATGTAGGTAATGCGATTTTTGTGCCCGATAAATGACACTAGGCTCGCCACTTATTACATGGGACCTAACATTATTGGCGAAACGTGGGTACTAGTTCACCTCTGACTACCCCTTCGGGTATATAGGTGTGATTTATGTAGGTATGCAAGCAATGGTCGCTAAGGCCGGTCATTGGATGGGTGACCAAAAATGAATTATCTCGAACTCCTCTGTGCTTCGGATGGCACTTTAAGCCGTTGGTCCCGGCTACATCTGCAGTCGTTAATACCCACCAACTGGCACTGGGCCAGCGTGGTGGGTTTTGATATGACCCAATCTCCCTTTATTCTTCCAACCATAAGTAAGGCCCGTGTCCCAGCAGTGGGGACATTAAAAGGCAGGTGATGGTGATATCTAGGCTTTTTTCGCACTTAGGGTGCTTTTGCCACTGGAGTCGTTAAAATGGGTCGTGGGAGGATGTGTAGCTGTGCAGTGGAGGGGGTAACCTCCCTTAGTCGACTTTTACACCCCTGGGAAAATTCGGGGCTGGACATTCGAGGCATTAAGACGACGATGACGAGCAATACTCACGAAATTATTTACTCCTCTGCCCTCAAAACCCTTGTGGTCAACTAAATTAACTCCAAAGAGGGCCAAACTCGCAACATCGCCGTAAACCAGTACCAAAATGTACAGCGGACTTTAATGAAAACCCATTGTGGAATAAGTGTTTGCTCACTTATTCCGAGGAAAGGGAACGTGGAGCCAACAGTCAACAGCTTAGCATTCGTTAACGCGAATTGCATTTCAAGCTCAACTGAGAAACATTTATCTAAAGCACACTGTCCAAAGCTCGCTATCGCAACTGTTTCGCGATTGTCCCAGAAACGGAGATGCAACAATGAGTTTGTTTTTTTTAGAAAAGCTTACATAATCACCCCGTAATCTGCTCTTTGCTCTTATTATCCTCTAATACATACATACATACATACATCACGCCTATATCCCCGAAGGGTAGGCAGAAGTGAACTAGCACCCACGTTTCGCCAATTATGTTAGGTCCCATGTAATAGGTGGCGAGCCTATTGTCATTTATCGGGCACAAAAGTCGCAGTACATTGCTAGGTGGTATAAGAGGAACGCTGCTGCCCATTACTTATCACTGATTTATCCTTAGTCGCCTTGTACGACACCCACGGGAGAGATTTGGGGTGGTGACAATTGTATTCTACACTGCCGTCCGCACACGGCCTTGCCGTCACAACACGGCCGATACCTAATACCTCTATCCTCTAATACCTTGATCCTCGATCCTCTAATACCTCCTCGCAATATACTGCTAATATGCTGCTAAATGGTAATAGGCTCTGCACCTGTTACAATCACCGGTATGGAATATAGGGAGAATGTGTCTTTACGCACTACGCTGGCCCAGTGCGGATTGGGGGGCATTAACAACTGCAAATGCAGCCGGAATCAACGGATTAACGTGTCTTCCGAAGCACTGGAAAACTCGAAATGAAAAACGTTGGTCACCCATCCAATGACCGGCCTTAGCGAACTAGCTTATTTTGAGCAATCGCAGACCGAGCGCGCAAAGCCACTCGCTATCGAGCACCTCAAATTACAATACACATCAATAACAATCCTAATCACATAGATTAGATACGAAGTTTCCAAGCAACAAGAAGGAAACCCGTCCACGTACAACGTCAAAGAAAAATTGACACCATCCATTAACACGCCGGCGTGACACCGCCCCAGTTCCTTCACAGGGAGGAAGCATTGTACGCTGTCGGCTGTCGTCGGAAGGCCGGCGAGCATACGCTCAAGGAATACACGAGAGACGCAACTAAAAAAAAAATTTTCAAGTGTGTTCTAAACTTATATCAATAAGCCTTAATGTTGCAGGATTGCCATTTTGAGTTGTGTCTCTTTATTATTAAAGAAGTGATATGACTGAAATACACCATTGTTTGATAAAGAGAATAAACGGATCGAGAGTGGTACGGGAGCCGTAAACTTTAAATCAAAATGGTGGCGTGTATTCTCTAGCGAACTTTTAATTGCGGCCCCCAGTTACACAGAGTCCTGTCTGTGAGAAAATTCGTGTTAGAGTTTAACGAATTTCGTACTGCAAATTTGGCCGGTATCCGGGGCGCGTTATGTAACTAATATTAATATTGCTTGTGAGCGAAGCAAACACACGTTTGTGTTTAAGTTGGGTTTATTATCAATACTCGTGTACTAGTGATGTTTGCTCCAAGAAATATTTGACTTAAACTTCAAGAAATCAGAACAAAACTTAAAATTATACATTTTTTTTTATCAGCCGGAAAGATCCCACTCGAGCGACCGCGAGCCAATTCCGTCCATGTCTTGAAATATGCCTCCAGATCGTCTCTCCACCACTTTGTAGTTCGACCTCGACGCCTTTGACCATCCTGAGGTGTGGTGACATTTGCCCAGCGATTTGGATGCATACGGCAAACATGTCCCATCCCATTTCAGCAACATCTCTATTATGTTACAGTTAAACCTCATAACCACTCAAAGCCGTAGTGGCCGTGGTGTAAATAACTAGTTAATAAAAATCAATGTTTCATGATAGCTCCTATAATTTAGTCTGTTTTTATTTGTCACTTATTTTTACACTCCACATTGTCATGTCATATTCAAATATCTATCAAAATATATAAAAATCATAAAAGGAGTTTCTAACAAGTGGTTTTGACCGGCCATGAGTTTTGACTGTTACACATGCACAGAGAAATTGTTACTGCTAATCCTCGAAGGAATGTACGGAGGTGTGTTACATTTAATTTTCAATGCTGTCGTTTAAGAAAACAACTCTCTAAAATAATATAAAATATTTCACGAATCCAACTATTCGGTTAATTGAAAATATATTGTAAATGAAATGATTTCCTGAATGCCTGAATGCAAAATGCTTTTAACTATTATAAACCACATTATATGTCCAAAAGGAAAGCACCTGAGCTGAGTTTAACAGTGTCGGGGTAAAAACGTGGACACATTGAGTGCAAAAGTTCCAATTATCCGAAACATTTGTAGCCCAAATGAAAGGTTTGTTTAAATAACTATGATCAACATTTCTTTGTTTGTTATTTACGAATGATAGCAATGTATTTATTTTTACACACCAACCATTCCCTATGGATGGAAGAATATAGGGGGAATGCAGATGCCTACGGCTGAACGTAAGGGACGTTCTGACTGAAGCACAGAGGGGCTCGAGATAATCAACAAGCCAATGACCAGCCTTGGCAATTATTGCTTAATTTACGCAATTGTAGATCGAGCGTGCAAATATTAAATTAGGCTGATCTAATATATGCCACGTGGTGACGGCAGAGTAGAATACAATTGTCACCACACCAAATTTTACCCGTGGGTGTCGTACAAGACGACTAAGGATAAATCTGAATATGATTAGGAATGGGCAGCAGCGTTCCTCTTATACCACCTAGGCTAGCAATGTACTGCAACTTTTGTGCCCGATAGATGGCAATAGGCTCGCCACCTATTACATGGGACTTGACATATTTGGCGTAACGTGGGTGCTAGTTCACCTCTGCCTACCCCTTCGGGGATATAGGCGTGACTTATGTATGTATGTATGTATATATGAAAATCTTGGGTAACAGTGTTTGTTAAAAACTCTTCCGAAACGGCTTGAGCTTGACTAATTGTTATGAATTTTTTTGTGTAGATATATTTGGTAGGTCTGAGTATAGGTCGTAGGCCATTTTTATACCTCTAACTGCCGCACTCAGAGACGTCAATTAACTTTAATGAGTATTTAATGTCAAACATTTTCATTCAAATCTAGACCATAGACTCGGCCAGAATAGCGACTAATTTTAAATTGTAATTTTTTGACGTTAAGTACTCATTAACTTTATTCGACGTCTCTGAGTGCGGCAGTAAGTAATAAAGGTAAAACGACGTTTGCCAAATCAGGTAGTAATTATATAAAATATTTAAAGACTTAACAGGTGTATACAACATCATTGTAACAGTCTCAGTGCACCTACATCCTTAGGTACGAATCTGACTGAGAATTCTTCCAGTGCACGCAGATAGACATTTTAAATTGAATCGCTTTATTCTGAAGCGCATTGTGTGGCCGTTTTTCCGTCGGACAGACAGTGAAACTCCTATTTGCCATAATAGACAGGAATTCTTATTTGAACAGCAAAGAAGGCTAATACGAATCTGTACCTACTGAAATCTACTGTGCTAGGATTGTGATATTCTTAAAAGAAAACTTTTTGCCTTTTATACTGTCATGTGTTAGTACCGGACATATTTGGCGAAAGGTGGGTGCTAAAACGAAAGTTCACCTCTGCCTACCCCTTCGTCATGTAAATAGATTCTTTTAATGAAAAAAAAAATATTATATTTTGCTCTTGGTCAAATGATACGGTGCCAGTAAAAGAGATTAAAAAGTACCATGTCGAGAGACCGATGAACGGAGAGCGTGGTTGCGTAGGATAGAGTGACTGGGATGCCAACATGCCAATCCACTGCGATATACATAACATACCTCGGGGACATTATTTAGTTTAACTTCTCCATCGACAACCTGAGCCGACAATATGTACAGGAAGCCAACATTTCTCGGTGTAAGAACAAAACAAATTTTCATTAAAATAAGCTTACAAGAACGAAAGATACCCCCCAAACACAATAACTTACAAACCGCACACAGCGTGCGGCGGTGCCACATTCGTCCTAACTTCCACCTCCCAATTATGTCAAGCACATCAGTCATAATACACACAGAGGCTGATACCGCACCGACGTATAGAAATGGGAACATTATGCGGGCGAATAATAATCGGGAGAAACCGTACGCGGACGTAAGTTATATCCCATCCCGCCTTGTACGTGGGAGGGGCTGGCTTCGTCTCGATTACCTTTGTACTTGGGTTCGGCTCGGCAACATTACCCGCAGAACAACGTAATGACGGATCGGTAAATTTATATACACGCTAATAAACTGAGAAACCGCACAATATTAACTAGTGCGGAGCTGAGGACGAGTAGTTGACTCGATGTAAAAATTTAGGTAAATCTAATAAAAACTCTTACCCCCTTATTATAAAACATGGACTAAATTCAATCACGGTTTAAAATCGATTTAGACTTTGTCTTTCATTCAGCAAATAAAAGTGTCAACATCTGTTTTAAATTAGTCCATAAGTTAGTCCATGTTTTATAATAAGAGGGTCCATGTCTTAACAAAAACTAGGTATACCTAATACTACGATGGCAAAAGTATATTAACAACCAAATTTTTCCATATAATAGGGGCGAGCTATCTATCAGACACGCATCGCGGTGTATTGCTTGATAGTATACAAAAACGTTTTTTACCCCATCACTGTTTTAGTTCTTAGTTGACTTGACGGCACCCGCGAGAGGCATGATTAGGGATGGTGACAATAGTATTCTGCTCGTCCATAAAGACAGGTACTATCTTTGTTCATTCCTGGCAAATATTCCTCTGCCCTTTTAAATTCATTTATTTTCTTCCCGTTGTCTACTTTTCCAGCCATACTATTATCACCGATCACAATGCCACAGTGAACGAGTTGCCGACAGTACAAAAGTCTGGTAGAAAAGTATCCATTACAATTTCATATTATACGCGACGACGGTTGCAACAAAATACGACTGCCAATAAAGCAATAAAGCCTTGTTACTCCGACGAAAATGCCAAAATTAAACTTTTATTTCGCAGACGTGACTCCAGTGAAAACAAAAAGTAATTTAAAACCGAACTTCAAAGGAAAGCAAAGTTTGCTTACTGAATTCAGAACAATTATTATAATCAATATTTTATAACGTTAGACATCTATTGAATCGAAGTCTGCTTTGATGTCGGGAACAATGCGAGCCTCTTTTGTTTGTCTTTAATCATTTAATGTTATGAAATATTCCATCGGGATTTCTAAATCAATTGGTTAAAAAATCGCTGGCCCATTAGAATGTTTTTGCCTTGTAAATATAATTTTCTTGACACATTATCAAATTCCAATATTTTTTTTGGGTTTTTATTAGAGGTACTGATAACGTATGGGGGGATGTAACTTAACCCGCATTTAATTTTCGCCAAGAACAAATAAAACATCGTCAAAATTTCCTCACTTTATACAAAAAAAAAGTCGCAATGCGCTGTCAACAACATGAACAGTATACTGCCGTTTTAATATGTTTATTCAGGGCAATAGATCCAATAGACCGACACGAGAATACCGACCGACAGAGCAGAATACACTTTTCACCACCCCATCTCTCCCGCGAGTGTCGTACAAGGCGACGAACAGCTATGAGTAATGGGCAGCAACGTTCCTCTTATACCACCTAGTATAGCAATATACTACGATTTACGTGCCCGATACATGTCAATAGGTTGGCCACCTTTACAATTACTATTCTCATAACAAGAATATTATCTTTTCCTGTTCTGAATAAAAGGAACATAATAAACTATCAAAACAATGAACAGCCAAACAACTTTATATGTGTATGTTTCTATCTATTGAAGAAAGAAAGAAATGTTTACTGATACAACAAAACAAACAAAACTATCAAACAAGTAACAAACATATCGGGGAGGCTTATGCACAAAACAGTAGGAAATTAATAAGCTTCTGTCTGACATAACAACAGCGGAGTTTGAAATACGACGACGAAACAAATATACGGCTAGTGACAATAGAATTTCGTGTTATCCCAACATTCGCTCACATCATTCCCAGTGACAATGAACAGCGGACAGGCCGCTGCTGCAATGCATCACAGTCAAAACCGAGCCATGCTTAAACAAAGTCTAGGCTAAGAGCGACGCGCCAGCTAGCATCGCAACGTGATGACGATGACGTGATTTACACGCGACAGGAAACAGTATAGAAACTAGATGTTCAAAAGTTTTTTCCTCTCATAGACCAAAACCAGCAGAAACCAGTGTTTCTACCAAAAAAAGTTGAATTCAGACATGTGGCGAAAAATTTTAAATACCAAATAATGGTATCGACTATTAAAAAAGTTATGTCAACTATAAGCAAACTAAATAAAACAAATTAAAAAAATATGAGTAAACTTCAATTACAAATCAATTAAACTTCTAAGACTGGAGACTAGAATAAACTAAAATTCAAAGTGCATGGTATAAAAGAAATCACGCCTAAGTTTGTTCGTCTCCTAAAAGCTTCATCGCAAAGAGCAAAATTGAAAACATCGACGACTCAGGCCTAATATTACGAAACCATTCTCCGTAGTCATCAGCAGCGCCGTAAGCGACGGGACTGTTCATCTCGTCCATTGCAATTAGAACCGTCAATGGCTGCTGATTCGTGGGGCTTAACTGTCCTCGTTCCGGAGCCATTACAGTTTGGCAAGGGCCACAAAAGCGACGACACGCTGAAATTGTAACAGAAAATTTTACAATTTCAGTGTAGGTACCATCCAAATAGATATACGAAAGACACAAATATCAACTAGAAGTGCAATACTGCTATCAAAGAAACCTTTATAAAATCAATGAAAAATATATAGAGGATCTCGCTAGCGCTTGCGTACACTGAGGTATGTTCACTAAGGGCGGTCTTGGATGGGTGACAAAAAAATTATCTCGAGTTCCTCCGTGCTTCATAAAGCACCTTTAGCCGGTAGTCCCCGCTACACCGGCACTCGTTTACACCCACCAACCCGCACTGGGCCAGCGTGATGGGTTATGGCCCATTCTCCCTATATCCTATAATCAATAGGGAAGGCCTGTGCCCCAGCAGTGGAGATGATAAGGCTAGTGATGACGCTGATGATGAGATATCTCTGTATTGCAATCAACGGATTTTTTCTTTCTGAGAGCGGGAAAATACGTTTTTCAGTTTTTTCTTTTCTAAAATCGAGTTCTTGAGATTGTTATGACAATTTCTTTACATCTATGAAATGTGATGTTTATTTAATTTTAATATCAATGACTATCATCAACTTTTATACTCAGCATTAGAAAGGAGGGGTTTAATTCATTTCAAAAGACATAAAAACAAAAAATTTGAATCCCTTTATACATCAAAATCTAAAACAATTCTTTATACACTAAAATTGATAAAGCTTAACTTAAAATAGTTTAGACGGCTAGCTAGTTTAGAAGCTTTAATTTCCCGCACTACAGTGGCGATAAAAATCTTGGTGAAACATAATCCATACGGTGAGGGAGGAAAATCTTTTCTATGTGATATTTTACCTCTGCGAATACGCCAGAAATGTTGTCGCGAGCTCCGCACGTAGCAAACATAACTCTCAGTAATTCTATTAATAGATTTATTCCTATGTGCGACGTTATTTCTGCAATATTTTAATTTAGATCTTACTGCATTAAAATTACTACTATTAATCGTAGTGAATATTTTAGAATATTTTGTAAAGATATTCATGTTAAAACTAGACAAAAATCGGACGAGATAGTTAATAGTTTTTTTACAACAGGAAAACCAAGACAGACAAGCAGGGCTTCATCGCCCGGAATTCAAAGGACGACTATAGATTATATTCTAGTGTACAAAAAATAAAATCTTTTTTTAATAACAAACAATGCAATAATCTGTATTAACCTATATTTATTTAGGGTAGCCGCTCATTTAGCTCTTATAACTCTTGTTTTTCTTTCACTTGCAATATCATTAACATTTATTTTCTTTACATAAGTTTCTTTACTCTTCCCTGATAGCCTACGTATGGTGTCATTTGTAACGTATTCAATGTCTGGCAATAACAAAAGAGCCGCATTACTTAACTTCTAATCTGTCAAAACGATATTAAACTTGTGACTTACATGAGAAATCACCAAACGACCTTATAATAAATTAATACAAAAGTCTAATACTTCATAAACATCAGCATCGACCGCTCTATCAAAAAGCTCCAATTATACTGTAGCACAATCAAAGTGACAGCTTACTCGCTGCAGCAATTAAACATGACAGGTTAATGAGGTGATGTTAATGTGATTGTCACTGGTTCCGTTTCGGGCACGCCACTGCCGAGATAGCGTTGTTGCCGAGAACTTTTGACACCTCGAATGTTTGAGCCGCTGAACGAAGGAGGGTCTTATCAAGGTTCAACATAATTTTCTCTGACTAAATTCCTCTTGTGGAGATAGGCGAAACAGCTGAACACGTTTAGTCAACGATGGCGTCATCTAAGCTACTTTCGCATCGTAATGGTGATCAAAACAATAATTATCGAAATAATGGAAGAGAAAAACATACAGCATAGACCCCAGATAAACTAGGAACAAGGCAGGAAGATGATGATCTGGGAACAAGTTAGGAAGTTGATGAACATGGCGACGACGGATGGACGTTCCCGTCGCCGGCCATTGGACGATCAACGCCATCCGCCCCAATCTTGAGGCTTGGCGGAACAGACGCCACGGCGTCCTGAGTTTCAGGCTCACAGAGGTGCTGTCGGGCATGGATGATTCGGCAGCTACTTGTACAAAGTAGCCGGAAGAGAAGGCAGCTCTCAATGCCATCACTGCAACAGCGATGTGGATACTGCGCAACACACCCTGCAAGGCTGCCCAGCCTGGGCGTCTGAGCGCAGTATCCTTTCCGCTACTATTGAACACGATTTATCCTTCCCCACCATCATCCACCAGATGGTGGCGACGCCTCCTGGAGTGCAGTTGCCACCTTCTGTGAGGACGTGCTGTCACAGAAGGAGGCCGCGGAACGAGCGAGGGAGCTGCACTTAACCCCGGTCGGGCCCTACCCAGGCCGGGGTATGATAAAATCATTTTCTGACGTAAAAAAAAAAAGGAAGTTGATGAACACAAAAAGTGTAGCCTGTTCTATCTACATAATCTAATAAAGTTGGAAATTAATCTGTATAAAAAAGGAATCTGTCCTATTATCTGTCCAATTACACGAAACCAAACTAGACTACTAATCGGAAACTTGGAAGTCTAAGTCCAGTACCAACCACACGGGAGGAAACTATTGCAGAAATTTCCCACACCCAACCAGAAACAACAGTTGACGAAATCTTTCGGGACGCGAAGTTAGCGCCAATAGTTTCGCCAATAAAAGAAGGCCGATAAGGCCTCTTCTACACACACGGTTTTTCGCCGTCAAAATCAACGGTTGATTCACCGCGTGTAGGCACGGTCGTCAGTGTTGTATGGATCACTAAGGAAGCTTGTAGACGTGCACGGCGCCGCTGAGCGCCGCGTCTACGCACGGCGTGATTTTTATCAGCATTGTATAGGAGTCTATGCCGTCTTGTCCACGCCACGGTTGTTCAAACGTACGGCGTGTTAGCCGTGCGGTGGAAAAACCGTGTATGTACAAGAGCCGCAACGACGTCGTTATTCTCGCTACACATTAATTACCGTTCGCACACAAAAGCGACTCGCCCGTCAAAGAACAACTTGTACCGGCCAGTTGTACAACTTCGGCGCGCGGACACTCCTCCCCCGCCCCCTATGACAGAGATGAGAGTATTACCACAGTATACCCAGAACAGTAGTATATCTGCGGCCTGTCAGCGTTATCAGCCTACTCTTGTGTTAACGCTAGGGTTGTAACTAAAGCGGCGGCTGCGAGCGCGAATGTGCTGGTGGGAACGAGCAGCCAGCGAACGTACAATCACGTTGTACACGCGCGATCACATCGAACGCACGGCCCAGACTGCCGCCCCCTTATACCCCCGTATTTTATGTCAATGTGAGCGTCACAGTGTGTGCCTACACGGCGCCGAGTACGAACCCACACATTCTAATAGACAGCGGCCAGTTGTATGAAGACGTATTACTGTTCTGGGCATACTATGATATTACTCGCGTTATAATTCCTTTTATCCGCAACTTGTCCGAAACAGGGGGTTTATTTAGCGCTCTCCGTCCGGTGCCCGCCGAGGCCGCGGTCGGACGCTGGGAGCGAGCGCAATGCGAAACTTTCGCGCCGAGTTGAGATTGAAAATGAGACTAAATTTCGCGGGAATTAAGATTTCCTCACATTTGCCGCGGGGAATTTTGCAATTAAACCCTCGTGCACTTGTACGGGAAACACATTAAGCATTCGCGGACGCGGTATACTCAACTATTAGCTGAGATGTGGCAAATAACGTATTCACTGGTTCAATGTTATTTTAATTGTGAACTTTGGTTGCAGACTATTGTTGCTTACTTGGTGAACGCCAGTAAAATCCTGGTTCTTAAAACTGAACTGGATGAAGTAGACCAGCTATTACGACAGTTGTTTATTTCAAACAAAATTACTAAATGCTACATTTATTTTGACTTACCATTTTACTGGAAAGATAAAAATAAAGCGATCTCAACTTATTTTGATATTTCTTTTAAATATTAATACAATAGTTATATGTAATGAAAGCTTTATCTTTTTATTATAATAAGATACAATTTAGTTGCTGAAACAATTAGGTTTTTATTAGCAACCTGAATTCATTTTCATTTCATCTTTTTAGTCCAATCGTCTTTAACCAAATCGCAAGTAAAAATCGCAGGCCACTAATAAAGATAAAAACACCGGCACTTTCAAACAACGCAATCACAAACCAACGACAACTGACAATCACAAAAAAAATCACAGATTATTTTGACATACCATTTTTTTATCACTCTAAAATAGGATGGAATGTAGTACAGTCAACGGCACTTAAGACTACCTAAAACTGTCAAATTTCTTCAATTGATTGTCAACCTTAACTTGGTAATTATAGAGCACAAAATCGATTGAGAAATTTTGCCATTTAGTGGTAGTCTGACGTGCGTTAACAAACAGCCATTAATTAAAAAAATAAAAACTTATTTATTATTATATTACATACATACATAAATCACGCCTGTATCCCCGACGGGGTAGGCAGAGGTGAACTAGCACCCACATTTCGCCAATTATGTTAGGTGTCATGTGGCGAGCCTATTGCGGGCACAAAAAAGTACTATTGCTAGGTGGTATAAGAGGAACGCTGCTGCCCATTCCTCATCGCTGATTTTTCCTTAGTCGACTTGTACGACACCCACGGGTTTAGAATAGTTTTAGGACCTAGGGTCGGCTTAGAAACGACATAGATGTCAGTTTTTTATTTTATTGGTTTAATTAAGCGAGTTCTTTAAAAATAACAAAATGTTTCGTTTTGCGCAACGTCCACTAAGAGTTTTGTTTCACAAAAAAAAACATAAATGGATTTTAAAAATGATTCCCACTGTTTCCGACTACATTACTTATATCAAAATAATCCTTGTAAAACGCCAAATAAAATTGTATACAATATATAGCTGTACAACTCTGGTACCATTTTGGCTGGTCTCCTTTAATATTTACAACATTTTATTAATACTTACAGAGAACGGGGCCCAAAGCGGTTTAATACTGAATATTCATTCTCGTGTATAAAACTATTTATTTACGATTATAGTAGGCGAAAGGACGAAGAAGAAAAACTTTCGTTTCTTCCTGCTATTGCCTGTTTAAAATGATTTATAAAAGAGATTGTCTGTTTTAGGCAGTATAACGTTTACTTAATCAATAGCACTCATAAGTTCGCATCTTACACTAACTGCCGCACTCAGAGACGTTAAATAATGTTAATGAGTACTTAACGTCAAAAAATGACAATTCAAAGCTAGTCACTATTCTTGCCGGTGGGCCTACCGCCTAACTCGATTGCTGATAATAGTTCTATAGCAAAGCACTGTTTATCCGAGCGACCGCCTAAAATTGTATCAGCGATAAGCACAGAGTATAACAACAACTGCTAATGTGAACGAACGATATAGTTCTTTTGGCATAAGATGAGCTTTGCATTTGTGAGAGTGATCGCAAAAGTAGGGTTAGTGAAAAAAATAATATAATTAAATATTTTAAAAGAAAATAATATTTTTTTTTATTAGAAAGCAAGTTATTGAGTAGTTACGAACGTATATAGGAGCGGACATACACAACAAATCGAACACTTGACCATCCTCCGGCTTCTCCGCAGTCTGGTAAAACACTATTTATGTCCATAACTTATTAAAAAAATATTCTAACTCTTCTACATCGGTCATTGAATCTTCACTATCTTCATATTTACTCTCATCTGATAATACATCAGAGCCTGTGCGATGATGTAGCGCTCCGTAAAACCATCAATAGCGGCGTCGCGACCACGAAATGCTTTTTCTAGTTTTACTGCATGGTCACAATCATTGCCCATATATTTTCAATGGGATTAAAAATTTCACTAATACCTAATTAAAACAGCAAAATATTATTAATATACGTAGCTGCTAGCGGTACAAAGGAAAGTGCGAGCCAGAGTATTGACAGTTGACGGACGCACCGAGCAGTAGGCCTAGCACCTTTGCCTGTGGACAAAATCTCTCTCCACCACTTGACAGTGTTTTCTCTCGGGTTTTAGTGGGAGTTAGAGCAAGAGGATAAGATTTTTCTTTCCTCCGTAATAGATGTGTCCACGTCCCGTGCTACGGGGGCTGCAATATTGACAGCTATCAATTTAGCTAGCAGTCATCTTGAATTTTTAGGCGGTACGGATTTTCTGCCAAATTCATACAAAATCAAAAGCTATTGCTGATAGTGACAAGTTTAAAAGCTATAGCTGATAGTGACAGCATGACGTCATATAGGTTTTGCCTTAGCAATAGAGTTAGGCGGTAGGCCCGCGGGTCTATGGTCTAGATATGAATGAAAATGTTTGACATTAAATACACATTAAAGTTAATTGACGTCTCTGAGTGCGGAAGTTAGCTCTATAACTACCAAAAGAATACAAGGTGAATAATATTCAGTATAATGTTGTATTACATGTTAATTGTTCCTTGAAAAATTGCACGGCCCGGACCAGGTGCTTGTACTCCAATTAGGTAATGTCATGCAATTCAATGAACGACGAGAGAACGAGCGATAATATCTCTTTCAGCGCGATACCATCTGTCCCAATGCCATTCCCTTCGACAACGGGGCCGTATTCTGCAGAGACATTACCTAAAATCAGCTCTCCATTAATTGTGCTAGCGTTATCTCCCGGTTTACGTACTCTGTCACCGACCCTAATGTAGCATCACAGTATACCCAGAACAGTAATATATTTTCATACAAACTGGCCGCTGCCCATTAGAGTGTGTGCTTTCGTACTCGGTGATGTGTAGCCACGCACTGTAACGCACACATTGACATAAAATACGGAGGCACAAGGGTTCGGTTTGATCGAGCGTGTACAAGGTGATTGCACTTTCGCTCGCTGCTCGTTCCCGCTCGGCACATTCGCGCTCGCAGCCGCCGCTTTAGTTACAACCCTAGCGTCACGCAAGAGTCCGCTAACAACACGCCGACAGGCCGCAGATAGGCTGCTGTTCTGGTTATACTGTGGTAGCATTGACGCTGATCCGACACCAGATTAATTTATTAGCCGATGTCCGAATGGCCGGCTCGAGTGGAAGTTGACTCAGTGTCATCACAATTAGTGTCATATTTTCCTTTATAGACGCCCTTCCAGGGACGGGATTTGTCTCGTCACTTTCCATTAGCGTTGGCGCTTGTGTGTCCACAAATAAATACGAGTACAGAATTAATACTTATTACATTATCTCTTAGCCTAACATTGTGTAGTTTTGGCATTAATGATGTCATCAACGGAAATGTAATGGGGTAATTTGGGTTAGAACTCCTTTACCGAAATGTTTTTTTTTTGTGTTTGTATTTTTTTGATTGTAGCAATGTGGCAGCGGTATTGGGATACTGTTCGGCGTATTTTGAAGCGTCGCCTCCTGAACCTTAATCATTTCGGTAGCACACAGGCCGAGCACGATTACCCCACCAGCGAGACCCACAGAGGTTGTCCCGGAAAAAAATCACCGCTAAACTGTTCACGCCGGTACGTGATCACGTGTACGAATCTAATCCCGTCCGACGCTGTGCCGTTTCCGCCCAATCACGTGACTTCGTCGCGTAGTCAAGAACACGAACACAAGCACATGAGTACATAAACCGAACAGAGTAAAAGCTTCCTAAGAACGCCGTCGCACCAGCCCTGACATTATGCAACTAGCTGTGCGTCACAAACCTGTTTTTTCCAGTCTCGCCGCGTGCGCGCCAGCGGC
Source organism: Cataclysta lemnata (assembly GCA_963931975.1). Taxonomy (NCBI): domain Eukaryota; kingdom Metazoa; phylum Arthropoda; class Insecta; order Lepidoptera; family Crambidae; genus Cataclysta; species Cataclysta lemnata. Next base: position 10,888,667 of record OZ008353.1, on the reverse strand, counting down.
CAGTGGTAACGCACACACGACCCGCGTGCTTGTAGTGGTGCAACCGATTCGCGCGGTTGTATGGAGGTTATTCTCTGTTCCGTTTATTTACTCATGTGACACAAGCGCCCAATGGACCGTGCAGGCAGACCTTCTGTTTCACGACAACAATGCGAGTTAATTTCGTCGGCATTCCCTGCTTCATTGTGAGTTGTTGGAGTTAACTGGTATGTGACTGCGGAGACAATGTGACGTCCAAAAGCATAAATCTCTTCGTTCAGTGAATTCCTTTTCGTTCTCTTCTGCTCAGTAAGACAATGTGAAGTCCAAAGAGAGTGCAGTGGCTTATTTTTCTTTCTCTTCTGCTCAGTAAAGGATTTTGCAGTATGTCTATTGATGCTGGCCTGGGAGCGAAAAAATGTACCAGAGCCAACACGCGCCTGAGTCCGCGATAGTATCTACACGAAAGCCACATAAAACGGAAAGTTGCTAACAATTCGCAAGTGCCCAATTTAAAAGCACCCCCCGTGACTCGAAGTAATTTGAATTGCTCATTCGTCTTTCGCCGCTGACACAAGTTATACAGTGGCGGACGAACGTGTAGAACAGAGCGCTCCACAAGTTATTGTTAGTTAGATCATAACGGCAGCGTCATAACTTGGACAAGCTGCTAACTCCGCCGGCTGTCTTGTCACATTTACACTCAAGTTTAGTGCTGAATACCAAAATAAGCTGTATTTTATATGTCTCAAAGTGCAATGCAACTGCACCAAATATTAAATTTGAATGAATGAAGTTAAACATCAGATTAGTTAGTAAAACTTTACAACTTTCCTTAATAGTTCCTTATATACCAAGGTCGACAAAAAAGAAGGCCTCAGATCTTTGTTTTATCGAGGTAGGAAAGAGGAGACGGCGGTGCCCGAGGTAGGATACTAGTTTTATGTCACCCCCTGACCAGGTAGTGGGATTTTCCGTACGCGTAGCGGGCGGAAAAGTCCACTTTATGGTCAGGTGTGACATAATAAAAGTAATTAATTGTTTCATTTCATGTCTTTAATATCAAACAGTATAACTAGTATAGACCACTGCGACACAATTATATACATACGTAATGTTTTTTTTTTATATTTAAAAGCACTACACATTTGAAATAAAACAAACACCTAACACCTAATTACGCGCGAGTCTTATTCTGTAAAAGTTGTTTTATTTCAAATATATACATACGTATATGCATAAATCAGGCCTATCTATATCCACGTTCTTACTATCCTTCTCCTAGGCTCTTTTTCTCATGGAATCCCACATACCCCTACACGGACCCTGCCGTTTACAGAAAAATAAAGTTAATTAAAATGAAAAGGAAACAATAAAAAAGTAAAAGATATTCTATCAATTCCCAGCAATTTTTCCATATCGCCATGAAATTATGCAAAGTGCCAATGAAACAACTGTAAACGCGCACCAAACCAGCGAGCTGCCCCGCCGGCAGTGACCGCACGATAACTCGGCGCGAACTGTGTATCCTTCCGGGAGGAGAGACTCCAGATTTACGCTCCGCTCAACCGAATATACTCGCCTCAAACTCAACTATGTCTAATATTAAATATTATTAAATTCCCCCCGCTTAGAGAACGTGTCTAAGTTATTTAGAGGCCAGTCAGTTCGTGGTGTAGCTAATCGGGAAAGTTCTGAACTGTATATGAACTTTGCTCTGGATATTTTAAATGTAGCGATGGCCAAAGAATCTCACATACTTTGGGAGTTGTTTCAATATTGGCTGCATAATCGGACTGGATAGAAAAGTTGAAAGGGAGCCGTTTAGCTTGTAATGGACATGGCATCCCATGAATGTGACTTAAATGAATTAAAAGATGGATTGATTGTATAAGGTATGCATTAAGTTGTTGAATTTTTGTTGTCAATATAAAAAAAGATTATGATTTTGACAGTTATTTAAAGACATCAACGCGAAGCAAGCATTTAATAAAAAACACATATTCACCAACAACAAAACCCACACAGGGCTATAAATATAAAGGTATAAAGAACAAATTGGTGCCTTCACGAGGACTATAAATAAACTTAGTAAACCCTGAACCGGAGAGGGGCCATGAATCAGCGCCTCAGCATGCACTGTTTATGAGTGCAGTTGATGTCTACGGGCATAAATCCCGGCGATTTCTGCCAAAACAACGTGGTCTATCATTTCTCGCTGCGCTGCCGGCTTGCGCTACTTTAGTACCTACCCGTCGGAACATAAACCCGCAAATTGAATGGCGCGAGATTTTTGCTTCACCTCTATTTGGCACGTAACATGCAACAGAGCCTTATCCGATACTTTTGTTTCGAACAGTCATAGCATAAAAAATATTGATACCATTTGATATTATAATTAAATATAATCATCACCAGCCCTTTAATGTTCCCACTGCTGGGGCACACTTGCACAGGCTTTCATTATGAATAGATCACAGAACCTAGAGAACATTCGTGAAACTTATCCATAATGATTTTTTTCTGTTCAGTAAGAAGAAAAATGTAAAGAAAAATAATATTCGAAACTGAACTATTTATTACTCTTTCCTGCCCTTTTATCGCGCATTGTAGTGTCTTTGTTAATAAGACACAACAGCTTCAAACGGTTAGCGTGCGCCCGTACAGATCCTAAATGGGAAAACCCACAAGCATTTCCTTTAGAAGCAAAAATGTCTTCACGGGGCCGCGGTTGTGGGTTAAAATAAAAACGTATACTAAAACCACCTGTGGGCGGGGGGGAATATCAAAACAGTCGGCTTCAAGCGTAGTGGTGCACAGCACAAAGCGTACCTTTTTAGCGGGGCTGCGACTGAAATTTCACGAGTATTTCCGTGAGACGGGCAAAGGCGCCGCAAAAATGTGAAGAATCGCAAAGCCCCCGCGGCCTCAAGCTAGTGTTGCCACAAACATTGCCACGGCTAGGGACAATGTAACGAGACTGGAACTGACGGCCGAAAAGAAACACAAAGGAAGCGCGCATGAAGCATTACCGGCCAGAGTCTGCGGATGACTTTAATTTACTCCGGCATTAAAACGTGCTGCAAAAAGTTTATAGTAGTAGGAAAAACTTTTTGGTATTATTATCATTACGTCTGCCGCTTTTGTGGTAAGCGAAAACACACGAACGTTTTTTTAAGATTTTAACTATGGCATAAAAAATATTTTGGATTTTAAGTTAATGCGGTGACCATGGCATGTGTAATTTGCAGCTTAGACAAGCATGCAGGCAGCTATTTTATAAAACGTACTTCCAAAATTATTTTTAAATCTTAAAAATTTTACTAATAACTAAAATTTTCAAATATAATAATACATACATACATAAGTGACACCTATTTATCCCCGAAGAGGTAGACAGAGGTGAATTAACACCCAAGTTTAGCCAATTATGTCAGCTCCCATGTAACAGGTGGCGAGCCTGTTGCCAACTATCGCCATATAATATTTCAAAATATTTTTAATAAGAAATGGTGAACATTTCCACTCATCATTTTTATCCGAGCAACGGCCACACGCATGGTCAATCCACAATAAGCCACCCAGTAGCTATTTCAAAATAATGCCCGCATTTATTATTCGCACACGTTGTCGCGACACACGTTCTACGTACGAACGAACACGGCGAATTTGATGAACATCGCATTATTAGCTTTCTGAAAAAAAATAAAAAATAATAATAAGAACAGCTGTCTGGGGAGAGCCACGATATTCTTGATTGCTCTGTTAGCGCCGAGAACGTAATAAATGGTGGGTCACTTATCACGGAGCAAGTAAGTGTATATATTGCGCGAATCCGGCCCGTAAGTATTAATGATAATATGTGCGGTGCGTTATTTTAACGCTTATATCGCAGGTGATACGTTGATACGGTACAGTGGCTTAGCGCGCTCGGCTTGCGATTGCGTGACCTAAGGTATTTTCGCTTAGGCCGGACATTGGATGGGTGACCAAAAAAATATTATGTCGAGTTTCGTTAAACCGTTTGTGCCGGCTGCACCTTCTTCATATTCCTGACCTGTTCCCAGACCATCTGGGGTCTCGCAGTATGTTTCCACTTCCATTAATATCGGCTGCATCTGGGGACTTAAATACATAGGGAGACCGCATGTGCCCCAGCAGTGGGAACATTAAAGGGCTGGTCATTAATGATGATTATGATACAAGACAGACGTTTCGAATATATGAAAAATAAGTGAATTTCCCGAAATTTTTAATTTTACAGATTAAAAATGCAATAAGGTATTAAAACAGTGGATGATTTTGAGAGTTTTGGTGGGAATTCATCTTTCATCTCTGCCTATTTCTTCGAGGATAAATTGGCGTGATTTATGTACGTATGATTGTCAACCTTAACTTGTTAGACGTAACGCACGAAGTCGCTGGAGAAAATTTGACATGTTGCGGTAAACTGACGCGCTGTTGGATGTACAACGAGAGCGTTATCGAAGAACAAAGTCACATTGAGCCAGCTTATTAAACCGAGCCATCGAGGTGAGCACACAGCGGTACAAAAGCGTTGAACCGCTAACTTATGATTTATGCGAGTTGCTAGCTTTAGCCACAGTATACCCAGAACAGTAGATTATCTGCGGCCTGTCGGTTAGTTATTAGCCTACTCTTGCGTTGACGCTATGAATGTAACTAAAGCGGCGGCTGCAGGCGCGAATAAGCCGGGCTGGAACGAGCAGCGAGCGAAAGTGCAATCACCTTGTACACGCGCGATCACACCGAACCCTTGTGCCCCCGTATTTTATGTCAATGTGTGCGTCCTAGTGCGTGCCTACACGGCGCCGATGTATACAGACGTATTACTGTTTGTGTGAAGTCGTGTGGTGACGGCAGAGTAGAATACAATTGTCACCACCCCAAATCTCTCTCTCTCCACAAGGCGACTAAGGATAAATCAGTGATGAGGAATGGGTTCAGCGTTCCTCTTATACCACCTAGCAATGTACTGCGACTTTTGTGCCCGATAAATAGCAATAGGTTCGCCACCTATTACATGGGACCTAACATAAATGGCGAAACGTGGGTGCTAGTTCACCTCGGCCTACCCCTTCGGGGATATAGGCGTGATTTATGTATGTGTATGTATGTATATATTACTGTTCTAGGTATACTGTGCTTTAGCTGTGCCCGGTAAGAATGTTTTGTTCCTTTCGCGTGCAAGTTTTAATGAGCCAACTTTAAGGTAGAAACTAGCCTCAAAGCAGCGCCGCCTACCGGGCCGCCGCACTAACCAACTTTCGCGCTTGATAACGATGATATGCGGGAAAGGTGAACGTGTAAAAATTGCGGAGTTGCAACTCGCGCGATTTAATTTCAGGCAACGCTGCGTACTAGTTCTATTTGGAGTTTTGAGAGCTGCGGCTGGGACCTGTGTGATTCCAACTTGGTTAATATGTAGTAGCGCGTGTTAAAATAAACCCCTTTGTTTTCTAAATAAGTTAAATTTATTCCTGGAAGAGGTAGGTAAAAAGCTGCTCATTTCGTTGGTGCTGGTTGCCTACACAATATGCGGTGAACTTTAACAGAAAATACTATTACTTCTATACTCCTACTATTATAAGAGACAAAATGTATTAATGTACGTAATTTTAATATGTTTCTTTATTTACGAATTGCACTTAAACTTAAGCACACAAATAAAAAGATTAAGGTATTTATAATATTATCATTCATTTTAAAAATATACATACATTACATAAATCACGCCTATATCCCCGAAGGGGTAGGCAGAGGTGAACTAGCACCCACGTTTCGCCAATTATGTTAGGTCCCATGTAATAGGTGGCGAGCCTATTGCCATTTATTGGGCACAAAAGTCGAAGTACATTGCTATTGCCAGGTGGTATATGCTAGTAGGAACGCTGCTGCCCATTCCTCATCATTGATTTATCCTTAGTCGCCTTGTACGGCACCCACGGGAGAGATTTGGGGTGGTGACAATTGTATTCTAATCTGCCGTCACCACACGGCTTTAAAAATTAAAAATATACCTATAAGAATAGCTCTTGCCTCTCTGAAATACTGTGAACGCGTCACCCGCAAGACGAATTTATGGATTACTAATTATTGTCGCCTCATTATACTACAAATACGTGAAACAAGAACAAATAACCTTTAAAAAATATATTAGACTACATAGAAGACCTGGTGTGCAGTTCACAGTACGCGAAATGCATTTCCTGATACGACTTACATACATACATACATAAATCACGCCTATATCCCCGTAGGGGTAGGCAGAGGTGAACTAGCACCCACGTTTCACAAATTATTTTAGGTCCCATGTAATAGGTGGCGAGCCTATTGCCATTTGTAGGGCACAAAAGTCGCAGTACCATTGCCAGGTGGTATAAGAGGAACGCTGCTGCCCATTACTCATCTCTGATTTATCCTTAGTCGCCTTGTACGACACCCACGGGAGAGATTTGGGGTGGTGACAATTGTATTCTACTCTGCCGTCACCACACGGCACCACTGATACGACTTCACTTCCCCTATTCGGCTCACAATCTCAACAACGCTTCGAAATATAAAAGGCACATAAAATCAATTTGCGGACAACAATGGCCTCTCAATGGGGGACTATAACATATTGTATGAACTTTATTAGTTTTCATAGCGATGGTACCATGCCATCTTTGTGTATATTGATAGGGCAAATGTTCATCAATAGAGGTGTTCGGAATGATTGTTAAAAAGAGAAATTAACGCCCCAACGGCAATATTAATGGTGTTCAATATTATTTGTTAATCAAATTCAAAATTGGAATTCGAACAAGGTTTTCGGTATAAATTAATGTAGAGCATACATATTATAGATCATGCCTAATTTACCCCGAAGGGGTAGGCAGAGGAGGATTAACAGCCACATTTCGCCAATTATTAAACGTCCTATCTAATAGAAAATATATTACTAGAATCGGAATATATTTTTACTAGGTGATATGACGAGAAGGCTGTTCATTCTTTTTCGCTGTTTTATCCCTTAGTCACCTTGTCATAACACCAGATTGGATTACAAGAAGTAGACTGGCCGATGAAGAAGAAAAAATTATAAATGGAGGCCTAACACTTCCAGTTTCATTACCCATACCATACTTAGGGCCTGTTTCACAATCGACGGGTAAGTTCTGAATAGCTTACTTGACAGTTCAATTGACATGTATATCATATTACAACTGTCAAATGATCTGCCAAGTAAGCTATCTAGAACTAACACGTCCACTGTGAAACAGGCCCTTGACATCTTGTAATATAGTATAAGCATGACATTTATCTATCCGCATCACATAACATACGCTAATAATGGCTCCAATGAGGCTACAATACGACTTGTCGTAGGTCACAAGATTTGAGATGACAAGAATAGCAAAGCATAACATAGCAAGGCTCCCGGTGACAAGTACACCGCAAGCCTGAACAAATAAACACGAAACAATGACAAACTAGAAGAACTCGGCAGACGTTTAGCGGCACTAAAGTTGCAAAATTTCCTTCACAATAACTCATTCTCGACAAATTCCCCTCGTCATTTTTTCACCCCCACATGAATATATTCTGGAGTAAGGTGAAACTTTCTGTTGTCTAGGTCGAAGTCGGAAAGTTCCAAGACATTTTCCATTTGTTCTGTTCAGTTGGGACGCTAAAATAATGCTATGTTATATGAAGGATAAACTCCTTAGGGTTACGTCGGAAACTTTTCCGAAATAACCTTTAACTTTTTGTGACATCACGTCTGAGGCGTTGGAATTTCAGCAAAAGCGATCGTGTTTGTCAAAAGTCACTAAGACAACATATTGTGTATAAATTAAACGCGTACTGTAGAGCGCGTACTTTAGAATTTATATTGCTCAATTTACATAAACAATCTAAAATTAAAACAAAACAAAAAACTTTTACTAGTAATTCTATTGTATATTCACTATCAGAATAGCTGATGTATTGCGAGCTGACTATTTTAACATTTTATTAAAATATCTATTCTAGCAAACTTTTATTTTGACGCTAACAAAACGGTTATAGTTATTAGTCTGCACTTTTCAGATTTGGATAGTAAAACGGTTTGCTAAAGCCGATTATATTTACAAATAAAAATGCAAGCATGATAATTATTATTCCATTTTAGGTACCTACCATTACCCAAACAATACCATACGAAATTACAATATCTGAAATGTGTTAGGGAAAAAATGGATTGAGCGGTTCAGAAAATGTATGCCTTCTTTTTTTCGGAGAATGAAAGCCAATTAATTTACGATGTAGATTATAAAGCCTTTTAAGCAATTTAAAACGATCAATCACAGTGAGCGAAAGAAAAATTGCCTCAAATTTAATATTGCTAAAATATGCAAAAATATACAGCCTTGTCTATTCAAGTATTATAATGGAACTTGAATGTTATTGAAGCAATCCATTGAAGATTCCACTTCAATTAAGCCTACTTGAACCGAAGACACCCATTGTCTTTATTCTGTCTTCACACTATCAAGAGAATAATCGAATTCGTGAACGGTGAGAACAAGTATGATTGCAAGAGATGTAATAATATATCAAAAAACTTTTTTGCTTTTGTTCAAATTGAACTAGACATAAATGAGTTAAGTTAGCAAGATAAATGCGAGAAATTTGTTTTACTTCAGTAGAATTTATTTCAGAACACAAATGTAACCAATTTTGTTTTGTTATTTGTAGTTCATGACATATTAGAGCCTATAATAAGAAAGCCCAGTTGAATGAATATTGAAAATCAGTTGTAGAACTAGTAAACAATCTTAGAGGCAGATCTCTTCTCACAAAAAAAAAACCTAGATAAATTTCGTAAAATTACAGTCTTGATGTGACTTCCTGCATCAATATTTTTAGAACTTTTTCTATCCACAATTTTTTTTTATCCACAATTTTTTGATAATTGTTCTGACATTTATAATGTTCAAATAAAAATAAAAATAACAGATCTGATTATAATATGTCATCTATTCCGATGAGCAATATGCCTTTCCCAGTAAACTTTAAGTTGACATTTTAGACAACTTCGACGGGTTCGTAATCGTAAAGCGTACAAGCTTTGCAGACTCAAATCGGACGAAATGGTTGGTGGTACGTCTTCGTTCAAGTCCGCCTGGCTAGCTACCACCATCTTATCAAAATCTGTCGCCATTATAATAATGTTAACATCATTATTGTGTTCGGACAATGTGTTGATAAGATAGCCAGCCCCTCTGTGGTTGAGGGTTCCAGGTGAAGGTCAATTCCATTTTCGGTCCTTGTCGTCACTTACCATCGGGTGAGATGAAATGCAAGTGCATCCCTGTCTAGAATTTAAAAAAAAACGGACGAAAACAATCCAGCCCCGAGAAGGCGTGGTACACATCCCTGCTAGGTCCGTAGCCGTATCAAATCCGAGCACCAAGTACGTACACAATTATTTGGTAACAAGCGCGAGACGTGGATGTTCTGTTCTGTTGTAGGTTGTCACGCGATGTGGCGTGTCACCCGAGTCGCACTAATGAACACGTAATTACTTCTCCGCTGATTGCTCGCTAACAGGGTTGCCGAGGCCGCGGATAGGCGACAGGCTTTAAGACCGCTGCACAGTGGGACACGCTCCATACAAGGGCGGTCATAAATAGTTAAAGTCATGTTACTATTAATACATTGTATTATTTTAGTGACTTATAGTTATAAAAGTGTTTTAGGAACATTAAAATGAAAGAAGTACATGTATTTACGGAATAAAAAACGTTTACTTCAGTAAAAAACAAATATAAACAATAACATACTTTTACCTAAATTTATCATGCACTCAAACACTTAAAAATTGGAATGTAAAACATATATTTTAAATAAAATAAGAGTCAAAACATTGATAACATTATTTAATTATAATAAAATAATAAAATAAATAAATTAAAATTAATTAAATACAAAAAAAACAAAACAACTAACAAAATACAAATAAATTATTATTATTCTAACAATATTAAACATGTAACAATTCTATTACACTTTGTGACAGAGTATTTTTCTTTTTAGGGGGAAGTTTAAGAGAAGCTGCAACTTATGAGAAACGACCAATTCACGATTGTCGATCTGAATAAAAGTAGGTTGCAAACTTTCAATTTTATCCTTAAAATAAGCTTCCTCTTGCAAAGACACTGCTGTGCTTTCTTTCAAAAATTGAAATCGAATAGGACGGCAGTACCTAGTGGAAGAGGGTCGAGGATTCTTCCATAAAATTTTACAATTATCTTCAGCTAATTTTACAATAATTTGAAGGGGTACGTATAAGATGTTACAAACAAACTACTATCTTCTAAAGTTGAATCTGAAAAAAAATGTTTGTATTCACTATGTCCAGTGCTGCCATCGAATCCCCATTTCCCAAGTAAAGAGATATTAGACAAACAATCATCAGGAATCTGATCTAAGACCTCTTTTTGAGATTCAAGGATTCGAGAAGCTGTGTGATCAAAAAGACTTTGTAATTCAACTTCAGCTGAAGACTCGGAAACAGTTATATTAGAAGGGTAACATCTCTGTTTCGCTTTAGTAATTTGTTGGTAACATGGTAATACATTAGGAGAAATCTTACTATTAACAAAGTTTTTAATTAATAAGTACTGATGTTTTGTCAACTGAGCATCAGTCACAAGTGACAAGACATCATCAGTGCTAACTCTAGATATACACGAATCGAATGAACAGTCTGAAACATCAAGCAATGCACTCACAGTAGAATCATCAGACTTTGACAAATCAGCTACTCTCCGACGTTTAGTCCTTTTACTACATTGCGTAAAAGGTTTTCGAGGACGTGAATGACACGGCGACGTTTCAGACGGAGTACATTGCTTATTGTTTTTCACAAGTTGAATTTTTTCAATAACATTAAACCAATCGGAATTCTTATATAAAAGCTTGGTTTATTCCCTTTTACATTTTTTCCAGAATCGAGCAATAGCTTTACATAAATTATTAATAATTTTCTCTAAATAATGAATATCAATGTTCTCAGCATCGTTCAGAGTAGTCAACAAACTTTGTAGGACTTGACGACACTTTTCCGAGTCATTATCGGTATTGACAGTTAGCCATATTTCAAGAATATGCATTCTTGAAAACGAGCATATATATAAATTACCTAAAACAAAAAAAAACGGTTAAAATTCAGTCACAAAACCTACACAAAGCACTAAGACTAAATAAACTAATTTCGTAGCAAATGCTACGAGATAATCTGGCAACCGTAGCACCCTTGTCATCGCCAAAAGGGCAGATAAGGGCAGCCAAGTTTTAATTTTCCTAAGATAAGAAAGTCTAAAGATTATGGTGCAATATACCTCCATAGTGGGAGCGAGTGGGAACATATTTAAAAGTTTATTCAAACTTTGAATATTAAAATATAATACTCCAAGAAAAGTCGCCTCGTAGCAATGACATACTAAAGAAAATATATACTAAGATACAATAAAAATAAAAATATTAATTATTACATACCCTGTTCTTGGATATCCATTTCAGAAAAAACTCACACAGCACTCACAGGTCCCGCAATGACAACAAATGACATCACGCTTTTTAATGACTCACTGATAACAGTATTTACGATTGGCGATGCGCTCTCTTTGAATGCACAATAGATAATGAAGGCGCACTCTAATTACTGACCTATTTATAGTTTCAGAAGGTACCGCAACTATCCAATGTAACGACAAGGAATAAAATGTAAAACAAGAAAGCAGGTTTTTAAGATTTATGACCTATGGATGTCCCACAGTGCGCTGCCTCGAGTCTAGCGGGTAGAGGCGCGGGAGCGTCATCGATATTTTTGAGCAGGGGCCTTACCATCAAAACGCGACTCAATTCCTATTGTTAAAGTGAGACAACGCTATACGCGTCCCGTTTTGTCACCTGCGTTCGGATCGCACTAATGCATGGTACGGCCACAGGAGGTACGAAAAACAAATTGCGCAACACTATCAATGCAATGAGGATCTCGCTAGCGCAGTGGTATATCAAGCTTGCCCAGCGATCGCTTAAACTAAGCAATGTTCGCTAAGGCCGGTCAAGGATGGGTGACCAAAAATGTTCTAGAGTTCCTCCGTGCTTCGGAAGGCAAGTTAAGCCAGTGGTCCCGGCTGCATCTGCAGTCGTTAATACCCACCAACCCGCGTTCAGCCAGCGTGGTGGGTTATGGCCCAATATCCCTATATTCTCCCATCCATAGGGAAGGCCCGTGCCCCAGCAGTGGGGACATTAAAGGGCTGGTGATGATGACTATCAATGCAAACGCACGGAGGTCACCGCTTGACAAACTCTTCGGCTTTATTATATTAGTATAGATATTCCGCCGCCCCGCTGCCCGCAAAATTCGAGGCAGAGGCCTAAGGACTCGCATGTCGACTTTCGAAACGGGCACGCATAATCTCACACCCTGGTGTATGTAACAAGGACATTATATTTCCATTATCTGATACACTACGGCGCTGAGCGGCTTGGGCGCTTTCAGCACAAACATAACGGTCTTCTTAAAAGGTTTTTGTATTGGATAATAATACCTTTAGTAAAGTAAGTAGTAAATGGTTTGCCTATTTCTCTTCATCATCACCAGCTCCAGCCCTTTTAATGTCCCCACTTACCTATGGATGGTAGAATATAGGGAGATTGTTAGTAGATTGTGGATTGCCGGGTATTAGCGACTGCAGATGCAGCCGGGACCATCGGCTTAACGTGCCTTTCAAAGCACAAAGGAACTCGAGATAATAAATGTTTGGTCACCCATCGAATGACCGGCCTTAGTAAACACCGCTTAGTTTACACAATCGCAGGCTCCTCTCAACTCCAACCAAACTACAACCACAGTGTGGTTGTGTGTCGCTCGTGGTTGTAGATTCGCCAAAAAATGATCTCTATTGGTTACCCTGTGGTTAGACGCTACACTATGTACACTTGCCACAGAGCAGAAAACAAGCGCGCCATATTGGCGGCATCGGCACCCCTAATAACGTCACCGAACATAATATTAATTTAGCAGCCGCGGCGTCATACAGACATGTAAGTACTGTATTACCAAAGCGTCTAATTAACATAACAAGTGTCATGTAATTGGTGTCGGTGTGCCGGCGACGTTCGAAGTCGCATAATGGCATTAAAGCGTATTGTCTTAATTACGCCTACGTGATATCGGTTAATACAAATAGGAAGTTTCAGCAAAATAATTTGAGCGGCGCGTGACTCCAGGCAGGAATGCGATCTTACTTAGCACGCGATATGTGTGATGTAACGGAACATTCTTCTCAATGTTAAGATGCACGTGGCTTCACGAGCGATTAGCATTTTTTATTGATTCTTTGATAATTTTCCTATGTTGAATTCTATTAATAATACATATTCACAACCTATTTTGAACTCTCCATTTCAGATTTGATGACTCCAGCTACTTTTAGAAGTGTTCAAGGAAATCCCATATAGACAACAGTCGAATGGGAAATTTTGACATCTTGTGGTAGCATGTGGTCCTGTTGACGTCTTTCCATTTTCTGTGCATTCATGTATAAAACACATGTATCAATCTTTATGGTGTGATAGATGATATGAATCAAAAGGCAGTTAATGACATCAGACCGATATGAATGGAACAAGCAACATACTGCATCGAAACTAATTATTTCCTGTACACTCCTTAAAGGGTAATTTCAACAATGTAAAGGTTGTATGCAACAAAATACTTATAAAAATACTTCACTTCAGAAGTTCCATTCAGATTTCAGAGTAACTCCTAAACTGGCGATACTCTTCGAAAGTCCTAATTAAACAGCGATCCCCGATAATCAATTTTAGAATTCCGGGAACAAACGGCACAAATCCATATGGGTCGCACACGACACGCGCGCAACGCTTTCGATAGGAATCCGTTGATCGGTACAAGCGCATCGCCATTCAGAATGCATGGAGACCTGTGGATACCACCACTAGTCACTATCACGAGCGGTAGGGATAATTGAACATAGTCGCACAGCGTTACATGTGCAATTGACACTCTTCTACAAAACAATCGAGAATTAAATAAGTAAATATTTCTGACACCGCACACCTCTCGTCTAGCCCAGAGGTTTCTATTTTCTTTTCACATAGACCACTTTAAAAATTTTGCTGGTTCCGGTGGACCTCCTAAAGCTAAATTTCTACAATATTCCCAAAACTCGACTAATCTTTTTTCTCATCTCGTGTTAGGGTAAGAATATTGGAAAAATTATTTATGCCGAATGCCGAAACTAACCATATTCTAAGTCTGATCCCTTGTGGTGCTATTTCTATTATATGTATGCTATATATGGTGCTGATTTTTTCGTAAACGTTTAGTAAACAACGGAATTCAATATCGGATCCGGTTAGGAAAAGGGTTAGGTTCGAAAAAGATAAATATTTTTTCAGTGTCTTAACTAAATTCAGGGTCGGATAAGGTTATTGGGTCAGGTTCGGAATAATACACGTGTGTAGCGTAGCGTGTACTTAAATCATCATGACAATTAATATTATAATAACTGTTGTAGTATGTTTCGATAGATTATAGGTTACGACAGCGAGATAATATTTCTAAACGTTATTTTTTTAATGTTCTCTTATATTTGCACGAGCACTACACATTTGAAATAAAACAACTTTTACGGATTAGACTCGCGTATATTTAGATGTTTGGCATTATTATTTATCCCGACGTTTCGATCACTTTACAGCGGCCGTGGTCACGGGTGACTTTTTTAATAAAGGTGACCATAAGTGGACACCTCTAGGGCGGTCTAGAAAATGAAAAGACGAACTGAACTCATACTGCAAGACGTGGGCGGAATTGGTTCGAGATAGAGGACTGCGGGGGAGGCCTTTGCCCAGCAGTGGGATCTTGAAGGTTAATAAAAAAATATATAATCATCGATGATTACTTCAATACATTTGCAAAAATACTAAACGACTTCAAAACCAACGCCAATTAAAGAAAACAGTGGCAAACAACGTCCCATGTTGCTTTAGCGCAATATTTTCACGATACCCGGTTGGTTTTTCGCAGTAAAACCTAAAAACGTCCCAATAAAACACGGGCCACGTCGGCGTCTCAGTTTGTAAGCCGGCAGGAGCAAAACCATAATTGGCGTCAGAGTACAAAATGGCAAGCTGCGAACGTCTGTAGAGCCACAGTATACCTAGAACAGTAGTTTATCTGCCGCCTGTCGGCGAGTTATTAGCCGGCTCTTGCGTTAAGTAGGATTGTAAACGGCGTAAACTAAAGCGGCGGCTGAGAGCTCGAATGTGCCGGGCGCGGCGGGTACGAGCAGCGAGCGAATTTGCAATCACACGCGCGATGACGCCGAACCCTTCTGCCCCCGTATTTTATGTCAATGTGTGCATCACAGTGCGTGCCTAGCCTACACGGCGCCGAGTACGAAAGCACAGATTCTAATGGGCAGAGCTGCCAGTTTGTATGAAGACATATAAACCCTCTCACTGAGAGACGCAGTCAGCGGTGGCGGGCAGTTGTAACGTAGGTACATAAAGACATTATTCAAACCAGCGCGGTCAACGTTTGTTCGGGTTCGCCACCGCCACCGTTCCACCACCGCTGCTGTTTGAGTGAGGCGTAAAGCCTTATTTTGCCTGCGGTACAACTGCCCGCCATCGCTATCGCCACCGCTGGCCGCGTCTGTCTGTGGAACGCTTTACTGTTCTGGGTATACTGTGGCCGAGCGATCCGATAATAGGCGCGCCTGACCGATGTCCTCGACAAACTCGACGCCCGCCCCGAACATTTGCATTGTGCCGCCATTCCTCTAATCTATACGTGCGACGGATTAAATTGAGGCCCCCCGCTTTGATGTTCGCTTCCTGTCTCGGGGAATGGCCGACAGGCCGACACACAAACACAGTGTCGAAAAATAACAATAATATGCGCAGTACGAGGCACCAGAACCAGAGTCCACACGTCCTACTTGTACGTTAAGAGTAGAGCGCTACTTTTACAAAAAGTTATTTATTTCAAAGAAAATCGTGGTTAGAAAAAGGTCGAACAATTGTAGTCGTACTGCCGCACTCGGAGACGTCAAATAACGTTTATGAGGACTTAACGTCAAAGAAGGACAATTCAAAACTAGTCGCTATTCTTGCCGGGTCTATGGTCTTGATTAGAATAAAAACTTTTGACATCAAATACTCATTAAAGTTAATTGACGTCTCTGAGTGCGGCAGTTAGATTCACTCCACATCAAGACTATAATTTTCCGAACTTTTTCTAACCACTTTTTTCTAATATTTAAATAATGTTCAAATTAAAATCATAACAATAATGTTATTCATTTGTTAATTTATGGTAATTTAATTACTTTTCACAAGATATTTATTTCAACATTATGTAAAAGTTAGTTTTTCCTTGTAACATTTATTAAGCTCTAAGATTATTAGAAAGATTTTGGTAGTTAGAAAAAGAATTTCGAAAAATTATGATCTTGAGGCGGGAATCGAACCCGCGTCCGCTGCTATCCGGGCAGGTGCCTGACCGCTCGGCCACCCAAGACACTAATTAACTTGCCGAAATTCCTCTAACCTTTACACTTCACGTTGTAAGCCAACGGCTTACAACGTGAAGTGTAAACTACCAAAATCTTTCTACTAATTTTTCTAACATTTATATAATGTTAAAATTAAAAATCAAATAGTTTGTAAAGCAAACCCAAGCTTAACCGAACGCACGGTATTTGTAAAAATATCTGCTTTGGAATGTTTGAAATTTATTTCTACATTGCGAGGGTACCCGTTGGCTTACAACGTGAAGTGTAAAGGTTAGAGGAATTTCGGCAAGTTAATTAGTGTCTTGGGTGGCCGAGCGGTCAGGCACCTGCCCGGATAGCAGCGGACGCGGGTTCGATTCCCGCCTCAAGATCATAATTTTTCGAAATTCTTTTTCTAACTACCAAAATCTTTCTACTAATTTTTCTAACATTTATATAATGTTAAAATTAAAAATCAAATAGTCTCTAAGATTATTTTTATTTTTTATTATCTACTAACTAACAGACACTACAAGAGAGTAGTGTTTGTTACTATGACTTGGGCTTCAACTCAAGAGTTTCAACCCCATAACACTTGCGCAATAATACTTTAAACAATTGCTAAGCGATTAATCCAGCTGGATTAAAAGTTTGTATTTTTTCAAAAATGTCATAAATGTTGAGAAATCTAGATCAGGTAGCCAATCCTCGCACAATCGAAATAATTTAGAATTCGAGAAAAGTTCGAATTCGATTTTTTTTCGATTGATAGTCAAGTCAGGCTATTCTGGACAAATCGAGAACAATTTATTTCGAAGGAAAACCGTTCGAATTACTTCGAGTGGTCGGCAGCGGTCGAAATTTAATTTCGAATTCGAAATTATCTCGTATATGGCGAGAATTGCCCCCCAGAACTGTGATATTGAGTCGAAGAACACAATACTCCACGAGTTTTACAAGATCATTGCATCGCTGTTATCTATTAGAGACAATAAAACATACAGGAATCTTAAATCTCAATAACGCTTTAATTGTAAGAATCCATTAAGTCTTAGAATTATTACACCGCTCCAGAATTAAAGTTTCTACAAAGCCTATTTATTGGATTGGACAGGACCCCGAGTATTGGGGGAATTACATTCAGTTGGGCGTGGGATGGATGAAATGCTATCTGTTATTGGCTCTTAACTCGGGAACGCAATTGTATTACGGATGACCTTTAGCGCTTTTTGTATTTACTACATTGATTATACTAAAATGGAATTGTCGTCGTCTGATTAGAGATGAGCCGGATTAGGTGAAAAAGGTATTCGATACATGTAATCCAATACTTGTTAATAGCTACACCACATGCTTATAATCTCGATATTCATTCGATCCATGTGATTTCGAATTAATATTTGGATTGGATATTATCAGTTATACCTATGTAGTCGGATCCGATTTACGATATTTATCTATTTATTTACCATTGGTTTTCATTTTTGCACAAAGCCCTGCTGGTTAGCGTGTCACTCTAGGTATGGTAACGGACCAGTTACGTGTAACAGTAGTTTCTGGAGTTAAATGAGAATTCCTGTTAGACTAGTTAGGGCGCCATTTTACCCTTATTCGTCTAATCTGCCCAAGTTTCTTCGCCCATTCTTCTCAAAACAAAGCCTCCTGGAAGTTTACGAACGGATGGCGCAGCTTTTGGCGTAAAATGTGGGACACCTGAGATTCGGACACATTGTTAAACTGCCGAGACGTTTTATATATTTCTTTCTTACAATCCTTCAGTGTAAGAATACCTTCTTAAGTAAAACACCAATTTTATTTATTTTAATCCTTTAATTTATAACATCAGTACACAAATATTCCACAGCCATACACAAATTATACCGACCTTTTAGAAACCTCCAAAGCACTTTAGCAATGAACGAAGAACGAGCGACACATCTCGATTGAAAAAGATGTGATCGGTTGAAAACGGAACACAGTTTAGGATGAATCAGGAATTTTGTTCATATAGGTTGAAATTGAAACGTCATAGGTTCAATACGAAACAATCCTAATGACCATCACCGGTAGTTTAGTATCCAATATTCTGCGCATTTTGTAAATTTACCCTATACCTAACAGGGATGGAGTGAACAACAATTTCGCAGTTAACTACGGCACGGGGCCCAACAATGATGATGGAAAATAAAACACAACAGCACCGCTCGCTCACGGTGCACGCTCAGGAATAATGAATGGTGCGCGGGGATCGACCGAACGCTGTATTGCTTCATGAAAACTCATTGATATTGCATATCCGCTGAACGCGCGCTTCAGTTGGCTAGGGTAGCCAGGGGGCCTACACAAGTGGCCCAGTCTATTTGAATAGAATACACATGTCAATTTTCGACAACTCCTCTTGCCGTTTGGTGACGGCAGAGTAGAATACAATTGTCACCACCCCAAATCTCTCCCGTGGGTGTCGTACAAGGAGACTAAGGATAAATCAGTGATGAGGAATGGGCAGCAGCGTTCCTCTTATACCACGTACTGCGACTTTTTTACATGGGACCTAACATAATTGGCGAAACGTGCCTATCCCTTCGTGGATATAGGCGTGATATATGTATGTATGTCCTCTTACATTTGACACGACGGTCGCCATACTGTTATACATTAGTTTCGTACATTTCTGTTCTATTTGTCTGGAGAGCAGATAGCGTCACGGGTGGACATGGCACTGGCATAAATAGGGAAGAGTAGACAGGATGATTACCTGCAGCAGGCAACACGGATCCTTACTAAAATATCACCAATGCAGAGAAAAAAAATACTATATCGGCTCTACTACAGCAAAATACACGAGACTAAAATCTTACCATTGATCAAGGTTTTAAATCAAAGTCACAAAACTTCAAATGATAGTATATAGGGGCAACTATTTTAATATCATTTGTAATATCCGTATAATATATTAATGCTTTTCCTTCATTCGTGTACTTTTAATGCACTTGATATTAAAGCATTCAGCATAATCCAACCACACTCCTCTAGTACGTTTGAGTGACGTCACATGAAAGTTTTTATATCTATATTCTTTAAAATTAAGTCTTTGCCAAGACATTATCCAAGATTTTACACATTTAGTACAATCAAGGAAGTTGGCGTACGACCAGACGGCAAAAACTCCCGTACCCGTCTTTATTAGGACTAAAGAAATATACAATAGTGAAACTACGACACTAACAAGCCGCAAAATGGACTCCGGAACTATTTCATCTCAAAATAAACTAGATAAATGTGCAATTCTTTTTTTTTTAATGAACGTTATCAGTTTTAAAGATACGTAATTAAATATTATGACTTTTTAGTTTAATACATGCCACCAAACCCACTGATGGATGAAGAATAAAGGGAGCCGTGTTAGTAGGTATCTTTTAACTAAGGCATATTATGCAGCTAGGCCCAACGGCTTTCTTTCGAAGCACGGTATGAACCAGGCAAGATCAACCTTACGAACGTTGGTTAGTCTACACAGCAGGCTGATCTCACTCATTACCGAGTCATCGAAGTCCTCCCTCAATGGAATATAATGTAATGGAATGGCTGTTAGTAATAATAAAATTCCATTTATTGACCATTTAGTTTTATTTTTGAAATATCTCTTAACTAATTAAGAAATAAATTCTGAAAAAAATTGTGTTCTTGATGACTGAAGCTCCAACTGGTTTCGTAATTATCATAACTTGTTTTTATTAAATGTTGTCAACTAGTCAGTGCACAGTTTCAGCTTTTCGATCAAAAATTTGGTTAATTTATTTAATTAAAACATCGGGAGGCTATTCCACCACTGTTAAATCTACAGCGGGGGTCGTAGGAACAGGGTTAAGGGATTTTAAGCATGTACTTATATTGGGGAATCAACTGCAAAGTTTCTTGCGCAACACGTATGTGGATGACATTTACATTGACATTTTTAGAGCCAATATTGACGGACGAAATGTGGGTATTATAATATACAGCTCACCTGACTTTTAGGAAATACTCGTGAGTTATGAATAAAAGTCAATAACGTCTTCTTTGAAAGAACACGTAGTGACAAGAATTGAGACAGTAATGCTCGCATAGTTTGGTCACGTAGAAAGATTCGTGAGAGAAGATTGAAAAAAATTGACGGAAGTGAATGAAGAAAAAGTGACGGGTAAGGACGGGCTGGGCATAAAATTTAGAATTCGCTGTAAATGTGGACTATTACTTTAATCATACATATATAAATCAAGCCTATATCCCCGAAGGGGTACCAGGTGTGTATTGACACCCACTTTTCGCCAATTATGTTACGTCTCATGTAATAAGTAGTGTGCCTATTGCCACTCACTATATAGGGCACATAAATCGCACTATATTGCTAGGTGGTGTGAGAAAAATGTAGCTGCCCATTACTTATTGCTGTCTTTACCCTTATATAGTCGCCTTGTACGACAACTACGGGAGAGATGAGGGTGGTGGTGGGTGGTGACAATTGTATTCTGTTCTGCGTCACCACACGGCTGATTATAGGTATTAAGCACTACTTTTAAAATCTATCACAAAAAATCCACTTGCTTTAAATGAACCAGGGTATATAAAACCTGTAATTATTAAATAAATTGCATGATGATGTCCAAAATGATTTCTCAGGTACGCCATTTGATAACCCTACTTACCGTGAATATTGGCACTCCGAAAACCGAGCAACCCTTGATGTTTTAGTGGAGCCCAATGTAACACAAGCCTACCAAAACTAACAATAGAAACGAAACAAGAACCCAATGATGCTTTTTAATAGCGCGATGATTGAGCGCTCTGCGTCGAAATAACAATGGACCGCTGAAACAATGCATTTTTCAATGGGGAGAGAGATTTCTACATTCGAAAACGATAATCGGGAACACTCGGAATAATTAATCACACACCCTAAATTGATACAGCCGTGACAAGTTTAGTCGCGAATAGCTTGATTGACGCTCGTATAACTAAAACATGTCCTATTTTAGAAAGTATAAAGTACGATTTATTTCTAATCAGTATATAAGCCCACGGATAAAGATAAGCATTCAACGGCGGACAAGATGATGATAGATGTTCCGTCTCTTTTCTATACATTCATTCATCACTAGAACCTTTACGGTGTGATGGATGATATGATTCAAAAGAGAGTGGATGGCTTGATGACGTCTGACCTATATGAATGAAAGGTGACACATACTGCGCCAACCCCAGATAGACTGGGAACAGGGCCGGGAGAAGAAGACATGTTTTTTTTACTATGACATAACAATTACCTACATGTGTATGTATATTATCAATAACCACCACATTCCTATATTAGGTACCACCCTATCTCTCATATTAGGTATAACAGAAATAATGTTAACTTAACAGCCACATAGATTTGTGGCTTGGATTACATTTTGCTACTTTATATTTCGTATTTTTTATACAGCCTAAGTTTGTAGCTTAATATTCTCGCATAAAACAATTGCGATTTTAATGCTTACTTTGGTATAAAACTACTGAAGTTGTGATTTTGTTTGACGTTCTTGTACAAACAACACCACGTCAAATTGTGTCGCTGTAAAAATACCAATCCAATTCAAAATTTAGATAAAAACTGTTTATCTAAACAGATATTTTTGATTTTTTTATGTTGATTTTGAATTTGCACTTCAATTTATTAAAAGTATTAGGGGTTTAAGTATCGGGGTGCGAAGTTCCGAGACCTCCACGTGGTGCACCCTGGGCAACGTCTGTTCGATGGGTCAGAGCGGCACTGACTTTCCGGGCAGACGGCTAACTTCGGAACGGGGGAGGGACCTTCGGGTCAAAGGTGGTCTCCAATGGTGGTGCCGGAAGAGGCAGCGCTGGCTGGTCGATGCGAGAGCCTGGTGCCTACACGTTGGCGTCGGCTCACCACCTAAGACGTGGTGTTTGCGGCGTCTTCCGGATGGTTCGCCTTTGGTAGGGGGCCAAAGCGTAGACCATAGCCTTAAATTTAGCGCTGAGTTTCATCCGGGCCCCTTTTGACACCACTGTTGGAGACGTGTGTGGGGCCGCGTCGGGGCACTTGCCCGGCGGTCACCAGGTGGAGGGCTGCGTCGGGGCATCTGCCCGGCGGCCGATAGGTGTTGGCCGCGTCGGGGCGTTTGTCCGGCGGTCGGCAGTTTTCTCCAGTGGCGGGTGCGGCTCGTCGGCGGGTGGAGTGTGCGGACTTGTGCTGGGAGCTGTCTGAGCAGTGAGTGACAGAGCCCTATGTGGAGGCACACCACACGATGGGTATGTCCACCGCCCAGTGCCGCACAGTGTCTTGGGCAGGTCCGATGCATCGCCCGCCGGGGGATCGCGATCGCCACTGGAGGAGACGGCAGGACGTAGCGGTCGTATCGGGGCGTTTGTCCGGCGACCGGGGGGTGGGACCACGTCGGGGCTTTTGTCCGGTGGATTCTAGGAGGGCCGCGTCGGGGCATCTGTCCGGCGGCGTTAGGTGTGACTGCGTCGGGGCGCTTGTCCGGCAGTGCAGGTAGGGTGGGGGAGCCTGCGCCCTCTAGCTCCCTCTGGGGCTGGAAGAGCGCCGGTTCCCGTCGTATGGGGGCCTGTCTTGGAAAGATTCCTCTTCGGAGGAAACTTGGTCAGGACGGGCGGGTCCTTTGTCCGGCGCAGTACGCTGTTGTTGGACATTGGACTAGGGGAAACGGTGCACAGAAGGAGCCCGAAAGGGCGGGCGCAGGTGGCTGTCCGGTGACATATCCTAACGGATGACCCCGGATGGCTGCCATAGTGTGCTTTGGCTCGATATGCCCGGAGAGGATGTTTAGTGGTGTAGTGGGGGAACGTCTCTACCCCGAGTCCCACATACCTCTGTAGTTGCACCGTACTGCAGGGATGATGCGTAAATGCAGTTTACCTCTCCGCAAAAAAAAAAAAAAAAAAGGGGTTTAAGTATCAAATTGCCGTTTTGTATGGAGAATTCAGCGAAAATAATTTTTTTCATACATACATATTTGCGATTTTTTTAGGGACCACAAATCTAAATTTTATATAATTTTGTGGGTATATTTAGACAACATTAAGCTATAGGATACCTAGATAATTTTTTTATAATGGAGACGGACTAGTGTCCGAGTCCGTGGATCTAAGTGGTACTTAGGACGAGCTATTTTTGAAGATTTATTGGTAGTGAAAGAAATAAAAATAAGATAAAATTTTATACATAAATATAAGTCCTTGAAATGAAGTTTAAAATAAAAAAAGAATAATGGACATAACTATTGTTTTAAAGGAATTATACACTACTACTAAATAATGAAGGAACATCGACAATTTCATACTTTAACCCCTATTAAAATCGATTGAAAAAGCCAGCTTTTTTATTCTGAGTTGATGGCGTTAGAGGCTGCTTGCAGCAGGCTGTTAGTAACGCATAAACGATTTGCGGTATGAACAGCGACGTAAATCCAACTCTACAGTGACGACGACGACGACTCAAATCGCACCTAAACACAGGCAGACATGCGATCGCAGCGTCACAACAAACCAAAGCCCATAAATCCATATTGGTGGTTTGTTTACGCGAACGGCCATCAACGGGGCGACTGCGAACGATCAATCTAAACCCAGCCTGAATATGTATGGGACCGGACACGAAGCTCACACGGCTTAAGCGGAACTAGCCAACAATTCAGTTTCCAATCGCAGAATGAGTAGGTATAGATTCTCTGACTAAATTAAATGTAACTAAACCCTTTATCTCTACAAAATATAGGATCGCTAAATTAACAAAAGTAACATATTATTATGTCACAAAGAAAAAGGGGTCGGTCATCAACAAAAAAAGCATCAATTTAATTCAATTTGGGATTTTTTTTTCCTCGTTAAGTATTTAATAAACAATTAACATTGAATGTCCATAGATTATGAAGCAAAGCGACTGGCAGAAAACAGAAATATAGGATGCTGAAGTAGAAGGCTATGTCCGAAGACGAACTTGTATTTTTGAGTTTTAAAGCAAAAAACTATAAGTAAAATCGATAGTTATCGACAACGGAGAGCGTTTACTTAAACGTCTAAAATATTTTAAGCACGCTATTCTATAAATTGACAAAACACTGGAACGAAGCCCAGATGTACAGATAGGTAACATACATTATGTACCTATAAACAGGAATTCAGCCCTATCCAAGCTTACGCTGAAACAAGTTCCATTGTTACCAATTCCACCCCGATGGAAGATAAACCGATGCACAATTGCAAATTACTCCCGCTAATAGTCTATCAACAGTGTGCATCAAGATCAAATAATAGGAGAGCTGCACGACTCAACAAACAAATTGGTAACACACAGTGCCTATCGCATCTACCGCTACACTGTGTTGTGATTGCGACTATTCCGCAGACGTGCGCATTCATTACCGCACTATATAGAATTATCGGCCGGTATAATAATGTCGGCGCGCACAATAAACAATGGAACATGCATGACCCCGATATGATCGTGCCATTCGTGTCGTCAAAGACAAGCAGTCTTAATTACAATCGGCCCCTGGCGTGACTGCATCGAATATAGCACTGTCCGTGGATTACACGATAGATTATAGATAGCATATTGAATTATAATGCACCGACCGATGCCGTACCAAGATACAGAACGAACAGTTGGCAACACCATCAGCTCGTACATCATTGGAATCAATTGTTATCTGTGGTTTGATTAAAGTTACCGCTAATGCGGGGTTTGCATAGGATTTTGACATATTTAGGAGGTAGGCATTAGCTGCGTGCATCAGGCGAAACGATTCGTGGGTAGGTACTGAAAATTGACGTAAACAGCGCAGACAGACAGAAAGATATCTCAAATAATAACATAACCAAAAAACAAGAGTAAGTAGGCATTTAAATAAAAAAGTAGTATCAAAACAAAATATTCGACTTGCAACAAACACAGATCAAAGCATTGCCAAGGTTTAAGCTTGCACTTAGATAAGTCCTATTCAATGCTGGCTCTCTTCTGCAACACCGCGAGCCTATTATGCAGCCTCACGGTAAATCCATGCAGAACTTAAGAAATAGTGTCCGTCTCGTTTCAAAAATACATAGAGGTGTCTAATCAAACGATACGGACAATAAGGAGCAGAGTAATAAGAATAAATTTCCGTTGGAGCACGAATAACAGAATAAACTAGGCGAGACGTTGCTATGCGACTTCAGTAATTAAAATCTCCAAGGAAACTAAATTGGCGAGGGTTCTCAGGTTTGATCAGATATTATTTTTTAATTAACTTATCGACCGGCTGGCTTTTTTTTCACTTACGGACATTTAAAGGCACAGTCAATAATATTATGTCGAAGCAGTAGAATTGTCACTTCATCTATACTCTGTCTCTGGTATGTTATAAAAAAAATGTGTTTTATTTCAGTAAATCCGTTACAATTAAGTTTCCCGAAAGTAATCAGAAAATACTTGTGTTAGGAAAGCCTCACTCTTCCTATGTATATTATTCATTCATCTAGTGATGAATGAATCCAGTCCATCTTTCTGGTGTGATGGACAATATGAATCAAAAGGGAGTGGATGACTTGATGATGTCTGACCGATATGAATGGAAGAGGACTCTTATTACGCCGACCCCAGACAAACTGAGAGGGCAGAAAGACGTTGAATGTCTGATGACCAACGAAGAATATCTACAACAATTTATAAATATCGAATATGGTAAACTACTGGAACAAGCACTCGCTACGAAAGGTTGGTTTTAGTTAGAGTCTACATGAGAAATTCATGTACCTTACTGTGAAAGTGCTACACATTTTAACAAAAACCTCATAATAACACGTGTTTTATTACTAGTTTGCTTTTGGTCAGGTCCTTATCATTCCAAGCAATTCTTAGATGTACAAGTAAATGAAACATAATATATTCCGTTACGTGTATTCAATTTTGTTAAGGGCAGATCCCTAAAGACACTCAGCAACCGGCGCGGCGTGTGCTGACGAAACCTCAACCTTATTCCACACCATGAATATTCATGCGACAAATAATGTAAATAACATCCGTAAGATAGTGAAATTTATATAATTTTAGTGGTGATTTACGATCCACAATATATTAAGGTGATGCTCATTCGTGTATGAATATGCTAATGCGGCCAGTGCTAGTGCTTACCGGCTGTATAGTAATTGAGATGATATATTAAGTCACGTCATTTCACATTCATAATGCTAATATTTCAGGTGTTTATTCATATTTAGAAATGGGATTATCAGAATAGAAATAGAAAGGGGAAGGCCTAGGCGGATCTTTCTTAATCAGACTTAAAGTCTATTAAAAAAGGGCCAGGCCAAGAGTACCCGAAACCGACGGGCATGCATGAAGACATTAATGAGATTGGATGAAGCGAAAGTAGTATGTAAGGATCGTAGAAAGTGGAAAGAAGTGATCTCTGCCTACCCCTGTGGGAGTAAGGCGTGACATATGAATGTTTGTATTCATCATTATAATAATATTGCTAATTTTTTATCATTCATTCATCACTAACACCTTTCCGGTGTGATGGATGATATGAATCAAAAGGGGGTAGATGTCTTGATGACGTCTGTTCGATATTAATGGAAGCAGAAAAACACTGCTCTGACCCCAGTTAATCAAATAAGTAAAACCCCCGGGAGAAAGAAGATGGCGGCCCCAACCGATTTTAACGTGCCCTCCAAAGCACGGAGCAACTCGAGATAAGATAATTTTAATCACTCATCCCAGGACCGCCAATAACGAACATTGCTTTGTTTACCCAAGGGCAGGCAGGCTATCGAGCTCTCGGTCGCTAATAACAGCATTCAAATTTATTGCTTATTGCATTATGTTAGAATACATAATACGAGCAATAAACACTGCGAGTACACAGAACTGACATCGAGTCCATTAAGAAATGCACACGTGACATGTCCGTCCCTCGGGTTCCATCAATCATGCATAATTGATAGACGCTTCATCATCTGCCTACTCCGGATGTTATAAAATCGGTGGTTGATACTTTAACCGCAAAAATATGTACAACCATATTATTGCCGTGTGGTGACGGCAGAGTAGATACAATTGTCGTCACACGCCAAATCTCTCCCGTGGGTGTCGTACAAGGCGACTAAGGATGGCGATGGTGATGAAGAATGGGCAGCAGCGTTCTTCTTATACCACCCAGTAATGTACTGCGACTTTGGTGCCCGATAAATGGCAATAGGCTCGCCACCTATTATATTACATGGGACCTAACATAATCCGCAAAACGTGGGTGTTAATTCACTTCTCCCTACCCCTCCGGGGATAAATAGGCTTTATTTATGTATGCATGCCACATTAAATTCCAATAGGCCACTCCATTAGCCAAATGTGTTATGGGCGTTGGTCCCACGTTAGCGGTTGGTCCCATATGCATTCCGTCCTATTCGCAGTTAGCCTCGTTCACAATTCGTGCAAGTAGCTTGCAAGGGAAGACAGGTTTATTGGCCAAAGTGATTTGAGTGGATGGTATAGTATCTACCGGACTTAATTTCGAGTAGACAATATCTCACATATGTTGGTTAGCAAAAGTTCGAAATAGTCTTGAGGCTAAAAGTTGTCTAGAAAAAAAGGTACCTACTAACATCTGAAAGCTTCTTCTTCCTATCCCTATCCAGCTCTAGGCGGGGTTGGCACAACATGTTTACTTCTTCCACTCCTCTCTATCCTTCAACAATTTCTCATCTAGTCCTCTCGGTATCATTTTTCCTTTTTACATACATACAAACATAAATCACGCCTGTATCCCCGAAGGGCTAGGCAGAAGTGAACTAACACCTTTGTTTCGCCAATTAGGTTAGGTCCTATGAAATCGCAGTACAGTGCTAGGTGGCATAAGAAGTACGCTGCTGCCCATTACTCATTGCCGTTTTAATCCTTAATCGCCTTGTACGACATCCGCGGGACAAATGGGGTTGGGAACAATTGTATTCTGCTGCCGTCACCCACCCACCATACGGCTGAGCAGAATCCAATTAACACATTTGTAAACTTACTACATACGAATACTACAAAGCTAAACAAAATCCAAACACGGCGAAGCAACGCGTCCTTTATTGTCTCGCCCGCGATTCCAGTCGAGTCCTCGGCAGGCGCCGTACAGGTCATTAATCCATCACGGCGCCAGCCTCCGTCAATTGCCCGGGTAATCACCGCGCCGTGTTCCGAAATCGGCGTCACATTTTCGCGACAATCCTAATAGAGTCGTTTTAAATTAAGAGTAACTAGCGAGCATCCGTCTCACACGGCGTCGATGCGGTGGCGAGCTGGAAACCCGTCTGAATCGATTTACACGGATAAAAAGATTCCCGCTAATGCGTCTAATGTCCGCCTAAGCGCGTCGCGGTGTTGCCCGAAGAAAAATTCATCCCGCCGGGGCAGTAATCAGTCAAGTTTCAGCTACGCATTATCTGTAATGACGCGCGTTCAGGGGGCTTTGTCTCGTCGGTTTGCGCCTTAAGCGCACTGTGGCGCGCATTACTTTTATAACTGCCCCTTAAACTTTTTGAGCGTTTAGGTACATTCAAATTTGGAACGCCATTTTACGCCATTATAATGGAGTAGGCGTTTGTTTGCGATCAGTTTTGCTGACAAACAATTGGCGCATTTGGTGTTTACGCAATAATCTTTGTGATCAAAGTATTTAGATTAGATCTTTAACACGCCAAAACCTATGATGATGTTAAGAAAAACACATGATTTAACTTTTCAAGATCAACATGATCAAAAATCAAGTGGGATAGCCATTTACTTAAAATAAAAACTGATACTGGTCACATTTTCAAGAAGTTTCTTATCTAACGCTATGACGTCCGTTCATAATTGACTACCTAGTACGGTAGGAAGCCTTGTTCTGTGAAGAACGGACTAGCTAGACTATAAATTAAACGAAGCACATATCAAACAGAACATCTTTAAAAATGGACCAACCGCCTAAAGTCGACCTACAATAGAATTTTGAAAAAAAAAGTGAGTCGCGATAGCCACGGCCTGACTGTGGCCCCGATTCTTTTTTTTTGACTGAACAGCACAACGCGAAGGTTTAATATCACGTTCAAGTAATAGGTACTGAAAGCGGGGGTAATTTAATAAAAACAAAATAGACTCACAGCCAAATGGCGGGCATTCGTGGAAACGGATAAGGGCGCGGTTAACGAAGCCTCCACTTACCTGAAAAGAGAAAAATAATCTTTATTCAGTAGGTACATACCATTGTTGCTAAGGGAAAATCGTCTTCCATGCTGGCCTGGGAGAGAGCATTCACCATAGAATCTGCCAGCCCCGACTCATCCCAGTAGGCCTAGCATGGAACGTGGACAAAATCATTCTCCACAAATTGACAGTGTTTTGTCTCGGAATTTAGTTGAGAGTTAGAGCGTGAGGAAAATATTTTCGTCTCCCCGAAGACATTTAGTCCACGTACCGTGGTAAGAGTTCTGGGGTGCCGTAAAGATGATTAAAGGGAGATTGCCCGGTATACATCACCATCACCAACTCCTGGGTTGTCGTAAACACGACTAAGGGAAATTGCCCGGTATACACCAATAAGCACCTTGAGGCACCTGAATGGTGGAAAAGCACCAACAACAGCATACCCAAAGAGGGTTGGCGTCACGCAGGCATCCGGCTGTAAAACATAAGCCTAAACCTTGAGCAGCATTGAAATGGTGTCATCCCAATCACTCTTCCCGTTCATTGGTCTCACGACAGTATTATTGTACTTCCCATCACTTATCTATACACTCATTCATCACTAGCACCTTTCCGGTGTGATTAATGATATGAATTAAAACGATGATGATGATTTGACGTTTGACCGATATTATTGAGAGAGCATATTCACATTTGAATATGCTCTCTTCAAATGTGAATATGGCCGTGTGGTGACGGCAGAGTAGAATACAATTGTCACCACCCCAAATCTCTCCCGTGGGTGTCGTACAAGGCGACTAAGGATAAATCAGTGATGAGGAATGGGCAGCAGCGTTCCACTTATACCACCTAGCAATGTACTGCGACACTTTTATGCTCGATATATGGCAATAGGCTCGCCACCTATTACATGGGACCTAACATAATTGGCGAAACGTGGGTGGTAGTTCACCTCTGCCTACCTCTTCGGGGATATAGGCGTGATTTATGTATGTATGTATGTGCATATTCACATTCATCTATTGCAATTTCACAATGTATAAAAGGTCTGGTCATAAGTACAATTCGTTGTGTACAGGTCAAGGCACAGCAAATTAGACCTTATTTATTCTTAACGAACTTTTTTTTTTATGTAGGTATAATAGACAAACTAGAAACAGGGCAAGAATTCTTAAGGGAAAATCACCGAATGTGCTCCGTTGACACAATGCGTAGTAATGACAATTTTATCTTGTTGCCCGCCTCTGATAATCCGATGTGGGGATATTTACGAGGAAATCCTATAACGGTTGCAATGAACCAAATAATTTAATGGTAATAAACATTTTCATATTCACGAGAGCTATTTTTGGCATAACCACGCTCGGGTTAACCCAACCATAATATTTTGTGTGTACAAAAACAGAATGGTAGAATAGATAATCGTGAATAAATCAATTTGTAACGATAACTAAACTCATCGGCAAAAAATACAAGTATAAACCAAAACAAAAAAAAGGACTATGTTCGCTATTAATAATTTATCTCAAATTCAACAACTTCTCACAAACACAATAACCACCAATAGTTACCAAAAAACTTAATAATTTAATTTAACTTAATTATTAATTACATATTACATAATTACATTATTGTAATGACATTTAATACTGTGCAATCAACACTGTTGCTAACATTAGAATAAATGAAATTGTTACTTTTACGAGTCTATTACATATCTCACACCGGACTCTGTTAGCAACTGAAACTGTCAAAGGTATCGTTTGATGGTGTGCCTTTTTGTTCAATTGATCCTTACGACACTCCTGAGATATGGGTACCTTATAGTGAAGGGATAGCGATGGTTATGCTCTATACCTAACTATCGCTACCACCATTACCTCGATCTATACTAACAAAAAAAAGTACGTCCTATTGTCTGACGCGGGAAAAACAATGTTTAAAAATATTTTTTCAAAATTTTCTGACATTTATTTTGCTTTGTAATATTTTTTCTAACATGTATTATTATAATGTTTAAATAAAATAAAAATGAAAACATAAAGGACTGTTTGTTTGTCCGTGTTCCGCTGGCTAATTCCTAAACCATAAATCCGATTACGATAAAACTGCGGCGGGTTGTTGGGAACACGCCGGGTATTCGTTTTGTTTTTTCAATTTGCGCCGGGCAGCGTCGCCGCGCCTTGTGACAGCGCGTCTAATTATAAAGTTTGGGCCTTTGTGACAACTCATCTAATATCGTTCGCTATGTATCAAAGAACGAAACAACAACTTGTGATCCATCGTGTAGTCGAATCTCGAGTAGTGGTGTGATCGAGACTCGACTGACGGCTCAGTAAGCACTGGACTACCGTGTTTTAGAGATGGTTGGACTTTGAAGACCCTGGTTGTCTTTCAAGCCTAGCATTCGAACATCTTTATGGACTATTCGATTTTAATTTTAACATTATATAAATTTTAGAAAAATTTAAAGGTTAGAGGAATTTCTTTGAAACACGATTTCTCTTAATTTCTCCCGTGATAAAAACGAACGATTTGTTATAATATAATCCATGTTGAAATCTATTATTATGCAAAATTTTATTCAATTCCGTTAAACCAGATAAGCGTGAACCAATAACGGATATCCAAAAGAGATTGGAATATTTAAACTTCCGCATTTTTTAATATTATCAGGAAGTAAGATGTTTCCGCAAAAAAATGATAGGGCATTATAAGCTTTATGTGGAAGACATCAAATACAAATCCGTTTAATAACGTCTGGTCTTGAAGGTGGAATAAATATGTCGTCGTTACACTAATACTTTATTACAGGCGCTGCCCGCCTGGAAGAAATTTGTTCACCGAGGCAGACACAGATACGTCGCAAATACTCCATTTGAAGGTTGTAATATGAAAAAAATAACCTATACAGCGTCACGGATGACCGCCCAGAGAAGTGACAATAAGCATCAGATGGACACATGCCAACCCTCGTCCGAATGGCGATAGGGCGGCCTGTAGCCGCATCTTAGATAGATACGGGTTCAGCCGTAATTGGTTCTACATGAATTATTCGCCCGTGGCCCAATATCCCAGGGCTACCAGCTGTGAAACCACAAAGTAGGACAAACTGCTTCTAACGTCCGGTTTACGTGTAAACGGAACAATTTGAAAGCCAGCGTTAATTGATTCCCCGGAACAAGATAGAAAGAACACAAACGTTGGCCCCGCTTATATACATTATGTAGCACCCCCCAGAGATGCACAGACGATACGGTCGTAATTAATGATCTAAATATACTACTCAATGGTATCGCACGTGAATAACGCATAATGACTACGATGAAAGCTAAACATCTATGAATTTTAAATATGATGATTAATGAACTCTCATCAGCAGTTACTACACATCGATTCAAGTACATTTTGTTGTCACCCTTACTGTTGATATATTAAAACAATGAATTAAGTCTTCCTACGTATATCGTTTCTGATAAAAGAATATTATAGTAATTACGACACTTTAACTCAACATAAAATGTATTCACGAAACAATTATTTTGCAATTATCGACAAACTTATAGGTAAATGAATAAAGCTTTAGAAATAGTCACTTAAATTAAAACAGTGTTGTGCTTTTATTTTCAGATTTATATATTTACTCACTAGATAAAGACAATCTATCTTGGTGGAGCTACTTGGCACTCTGTGTTTCTTATTTTATTAAGTTATCGCCACTGCAATAATAAAAAAGATCTAGGTTCTACTATCAATTCGCACACAAGAGCCCTAGTATTTGTAATTAATTCAAGACCACAGTGGCTATGACTAATTTAAGCGGCTAGTATTTCAGACGTTAATTAAAGAGCTCCGTCCCAAAGTGCAGCGTCCTGTAATTACGGGATCTCAATTTGGACCACTTGAAACATGATCCGGAGATGGGTTTCATATTAACTGGGAGCTGTATCTTGGCCTGACATCTGCCACAGGCACTAACACTTAAATGTTATAAATAATGTCTAAATAATAATGGAAAAGGCAACAATTAGACATTTGAATGATCTCTACCACTTCAGGTTATACAAAACGGCCAACTTTCTCAAAGCAAATTTTAACAACTTAATACGATTTACGCAACGACCAAGTCTGACAGTTTGTGGCCCTAAAGTATTTGAAACATCTCAATATCACTCAATATACACGAGGTAAATCCTAAAAACTTGGTCTATTTTAGTTCAGTTAGTGTTTTGCGAGGTATTTTTTAACTGTTTACAACAAATAAATAAGGCACAGATGACCAAAACAATTGAACTTTCCTAAAACTTTTTTATTTTTTTTCTGTCAAACACATTGAAAATTTTGTAATTTACAAAACTTCTCGATAATAATGTCCAGAGCACACACAAAGCACAACATCTGTGCCAAATCTACGTACATAGCCCAAAATGTATTTACCTACTAGCAAATAAAGCTGTTCAAGTTATATAATTTCATTTTCAAACCGGTTGAATTGAAATGCCGATAAAAACTAGGAATCGCAAGCACGTAACAGTCGACCGCGCAAATGCACTTTTGACGTAGTAAAGCAGTAAAGAGTAACGACGGATGCGGAGCACTCTTTGAACCTCACAATTTAAGGACTGAAACCGAGTTGTGATGTGACGTTGCGAGTGTACTTAGCGTTTCTTCGAGCATACCTGCGCTGCAGTCGTATTAAACATTCTTTACCACTTAAGTGCGCTCCTCTTATGACACTCGAGCAATAAAAGCGTATTCCATTTCCATTACCTTTCAAGTGCTTGCTTGTAGTGTTATAATGCTGAAACCGAACTGGGTGCTAAATGTAATGTGTAAAGCATTACCAGCACTGACGGTGAAGCCGAAATATTTCAGAGATCCTACATAAATTTACCCTCTCATTATTTGTGTAACAATGAAAAACCGTCGCTTGGAATTATGCGAAACCATATTTAAGGTGACACAAATAACAATAATTTTATGTTGAATAATAGACGCAGTACACAAAGGCCTGGACTAGTCGTATGAAAGCTTATGTAACAACATTTATTAGACACGCAAAAACAGGTTCGGTTGATAACATAGTGCTTGCTTAGGCATCATGAAGGAATTCCAAGTGCTCTTGAAATCGATGCACTGGATAGCTTGGCAGGTCTTGGAGCAAGGCACGTACATTGTTGGACAAGATCTTCTAATTAGTAACACTAACCGCTTACTTGTCTAGCTTCAGGACAATGTATACGGGGAGCTAATTCCACTAGCAAATTCTCGTCCTAAATTCTTGGATCGAGCGACCAGACTCGTGCCCTATTGTTGTAAAAAAGCTGATGG
The DNA here is from genome assembly GCA_963931975.1 of Cataclysta lemnata. NCBI lineage: Eukaryota > Metazoa > Arthropoda > Insecta > Lepidoptera > Crambidae > Cataclysta > Cataclysta lemnata. The sequence goes on along the minus strand of OZ008353.1, from coordinate 10,853,555 downwards.
TTCAGTTCTCTTGGTACTCAGAAAAAATTCAAATTGTATTCGGAAAATCCCAGTAACCAGTATGAGTTAGAGTAAACACTAACCATATTGTTTTATAGTGGAAAACATTGCTCTATCACAGTCATAGTCAATTTAGTAAAGTCAACGTCAAAATTGGCCGTGTGGTGACGGCAGAGCAGAATACAATTGTCACCACCCCCTCTCTCTCCCGTGGGTGTCATACAAGGCGACTAAGGGTAAAGACAGCAATGAGTAATGAGCAGCAGCATTCCTCTTATACCACCTAGCAATATACTGCGATATTATGTGCCCGATAGACGGCAATAGGCTCGCCACCTATTACATGGGGCCTAACATAATAGGCGAAACGTGGGTGCTAGTCACCTCTGCATGCCCTTCGGGGATATATGCGTGATTTATGTATGTATGTATGTAAAGTCAAAATTCGTTTATTCATATCTGGTATGATTACAATACACATAAGAATCGTCAAGACGACGCTAGATACCGAAAAACCGTGTGTCCAAGAAAAGATAGGGGAGTGCGCAGCATGCCTAAAGGTGTTAGAGCTCTGGTTCCGATGACTAAATAGGTAGGTATTGGTTGTTAAAGTCATACTTGGCCTACAAATTTATTTATGAAAACTTCCAAAACTAAATAAATTAGCCTTGTAAAACGGAAGTCGCACTATTACTATACATATAAATTCGTTGCCTGTGCAGCAACAAGTCAACTAAAATAGGTCTCTTTACGTGACGTTGATAAGCGAAACAAATTTCTTTAAAAAAATGGTTTTTACAAAATACAACAGTGAACTAAATAAAATTATGGAACACAGAAAGATAAAAATAAATTCTTATGATATAATGTAAAACAAACACAAAAAAAATAAAGAAAAAATTGGCTATCTTTACAAAATACATCAATGAACTAAATAAAATCACGAAACACAGGACGATAAAAATAAATTCTCAACAACAAGAAAAAAAATAAAGAAAAATATAATATCTTTATTACATATCCGAAACCTAATTCCGTCTTCTTTCCAGAATAAGGCGCAAGAAATCTTCTTGAGCGTTGCTCTGAAAATAAAAAGGTCGGCATCCATATTTTATATCTTCGGAAACTGCTCACACAAAATCGGAAGAAAAGGATATTAAACATTATAACAACCGAGCGGCTATTGGCGCACCGACGACATCTTGCGCTATATCTTCTTGAGCCTATTGAAACGTCAGCAATAATCACGGTTATAAGCTTTCAGATGAATGAATAGATAGGCACTCAAATCTTGGCGTTGCCATAGAATATCTATGAGACGAGTTTCCCTGAATAGACTAATTGAAAACGTGACGCGAACGATTCGCAATCGTCTGAGATATTGGCCCGTTAATACCGTTCGCCGGGCATGTCCTTGGCGATATTGAAAGTGCTACATTTTACCGTTTTCGTGACTAGTTGGGTATTAATTTCATGTACTTTGAGATTCCCTGACACCTTGTAGATTGCAGAAAATGTGACGGTGAACTTAGAACGAGAAATTTATAAGGATATTGAAAACTATGATACCTACATCACTAAGGAAAAACACGTTGAAATCAATCAGCAGGCATGTTAGTTTTAACATACTGTCCTAAAACAATAGAAGATTAGACAATTTTGTGCAATCTATAATGAATCTATAATGATGTTGACTGCATAATACAGTTGATAACACTGATTGTTTACGAATAGGTCCAATTCTGGAGCTTGCTTTCGACGAGTTTCAAGCATACCCGAGAGGGTTTAAACTTACATGTAACTCCGAGTTTGCTGTCAAAGTCAACGACCACTCAATTCAGCGGGAGCAACAGTAATCATAAATGGCCAATTGCCTTGAGCAACCCAACAGATAACTCTTTAATGGCTAGCCTGGGTCAGCTGTGTAACAGTTAACTGGAGCTTGGAATGGCAGAAATTACAGCCGAGTTAAATTAACCCGCGATCGTGTCTCGAGATGTTAAATCTTATTTAAAGGAATGCTTTAGTTGATTCGATCACGGAAGTCGGGCACGAATGTCCTCCGTTCCGTGCATTTAAGTCGGGGGTTTAGCAAAAACAAAGAGTAATAGTACCACCGAACCAGTAAATTAAGCGCAGCCTTCGCAAAACTTGAATCATAAAGAATTCAGTCTGTCCCTTTGAAATATGTTCTGGAACTCATTAACTTACTTGGCAGCAGCACTTCAAAAGCAAGTACCATAGTAGGATGTTAGTTAGCTTTGCTGGGTTTATCTGTGTCTCCTTTCGTTACTCCAACCAGCCCAGACCCCGTATTATGTAAACTGATTTTTGTTGCTTTGGTCTACCCGTCACTCTCACACACAGTTTGCTATTATCCTTAATGAGTAAGAGAGACATGTAGACGAAAGCAACTGCAATCGGTTTGCATAAAAATCCCCCAAAATGTTAGCATTCTTTTCGGACTGTTGCAGGTTTTCAGAAGCGATACTGGTGAATTCATCAACAATTTTTCCATAGAAATCTTATATTAATGTACACTCGTAGGTACAAACGTTTGTACAGTCCACCATAACCCTTTAATTTGGTACGTACATTATTACACCCTTAATTTTTGGTCACCCATCCAATAACTCGCCTTTGCGAACAGTGCTTAGTTTACACAATCGAGACTCCGCTTTAGTGATAAGCCTCCCTAGCCAAGTGGCCAATCTATCGAACGCATAGAAATACAAAATGTATGAAACTGACGTACCTATTACAAAGAAAACAATAAGTCAGTTTTATACTTTTGTTTTCTATGCGTTCGAATAGATAAGCCTCTTGGCCAGGCCCTCTGCTCCTACTATTTGAATAATACTCACTGACATTCGCATGCCAATTCATATGTGATTCCGTGGCTGGAAATCGTTTCGGGGACCTCGCACGATCCATCACGGCTACGTCACCGACGACCGAACAACCCTCCTTGAAATATTAGTCGCCGTTTGCGTCCGGCCCGACGCGACTGAACGGTGTTTGGCGGGACATCATCATAATTAATACGTACAACCAACAGCAGGTCAGGTGGCGACCGTATGTCAAATTTTCTCAAATGACATTAGGCTTTACGTCCAACATTTTAAGGTTGACAAACTTGTTAACGACCAGCACTGCAAAAGCCTCTTTGGCTTTGTCTTTGGGAATAATTCAAAATCATCAGTCATTTTATATTAATCACATAGTAAAACAATTGGTAGTAGTTGTCAAGAAACTGGTGAATAAGGAACCTATTGGTCCCTACCAAACCTATTGGGGATATTTGACAGTTGTGTACAGTTACGACGTGTTGTAGGCTTCACTTGCGTTTCTTTTTTTACTTGAAAAATGCGTCATTAATCAATGTTATAAAAAGAAATTCTAATGTAGGCTTTACTAAGTGCTTTCTGATGCTAATGTATTATGTTGTTTAAGCAATCGCAGACCCAGCGCGCTAAGCTGCGTTATCGAGCTCTTCAAGATACACATAAATACATCAAGCATATATCCCCGAAATGCCAAATTAAAAAATATGTACAAATAAATTAATAGATCTTAATAGGCCAACAAATATTTACAAAAACAGAATATAATCTAAAAATACCTTGCGCGCTATCAATCACGTGCATGTCAACAACAAACGAGAGAAAAACCGTCCAAGCGACACATGTCGCCGTTTGCGATCACGTCGGACGCCGGCGATCGAGCGCGGACAGGTCCGATATATGATGGACGACCAATGAAAAATACCCATTGGTCAGCCTCGTACGCTCGATGGACACCGCGGATCGTAAATAATTTCTTTGTCCATAAGTTATTTGACGCTGCACACAAAACCAGCCACCAAGTATTTTTGATGAAGACTTTTCATTACACTAAGCACCGTAATTATAATCTAACCTAACAGACGGGGACTGGTGGATATTAAGACTGCAGATTTGAGGTGGTGACGGCAGAGTAGAATACAATTGTCACCACCCCAAATCTCTCCCGTGGGTGTCGTGTCGTACAAGGCGACTAAGGAAAAATCAGCGATGAGGAATGGGCAGCAGCGTTCTTCTTATATCACCTAGCAATAGCAATGTACTGCGACTTTTGTGCCCGATAAATGGCAATAGGCTCGCCACCTATTAGGTACATGGGACCTAACATAATTGGCGAAACGTAGGTGCTAGTTCACCTCTGCCTACCCTTCGGGGATATAGGCGTGATTTATGTATTTATGTATGTCGATTTGAGGCAGTCAGGACATCAATCATCATAACTTGCCTTCTGAAATATGGAAGAACTTGACATAATAAATATATTTGCTCTATCCGTAGTTAAGATTAGGTTATATAATAGAAAATGCCACCCTCAACTCACCCCAAGGTGTCGTAAGAGTTGACTAAGTAGTAGACCGGTGTACACCAACACTCACCTTGGGATGTTGGGGCACCCGAATGGAATAGTAATTACGGAGTATTTTATAAAAATGTTAAAAATACTTCACAATTACTTTCTCGATTATGCATCTAGGATTTTATTTATAGCTAGGCCGCCAACGAATTTCCAAAGCGATTATTACAACAGGATTTTCAGTACCGGATTATGAGTATTAACAACATTTCATTTAAAAATTCGCTTTCCCGTTTAAAACTCGCCCGCTATTGTGCGAGAAACGGTCCATAATTATATTTGGGGTAAAAAATATTTATTCTGTTTACTTTGAAGCGTAATAAAATGCCGCGTTTTGCCTCAATACTCGGAATGATCACAGGCGCAGGATTTGTTCAACTTCGTGTCTTAATAGTAATTCAAAGGGAAGGACCGCTGAATGAAAATGTAACAAAAGTTGACCGGGAGCCCAACGCAATCAATTCCTTTGTATCATAAGACCGGGTATCCGATGAAAAATAAATCGATGGGGGTATCGTGTAGACGAGCCCGCACAACTTGTTGAGAGCGGATCATAATAACGCAAAGGGAAACAACAAAGCTAACGGAAAACGTGCAACTGGAAAGTTGGACGTGAATATTTTTCTTCTCACAGTCAAACTTCTTAATGAGGTTGGCAAAATAATTGTTGTAACACTAGGTACGGCAGTGAGTAGCATTAATTAAAAACAGCACCGCAGTCGAGGGTCTGCGGTCAGAGGAAAATGTAACATAAATAATAACGTGCGCCAGCCAGAGTAGAATGTATAAAATGTAAAAAGGGCGGACGCCGCTAAACTTTCGGATCTCCCTTTCATAACTTTTTCGAGGAACCTTTTTTCGTGCCATTATTTTATTATGCCTCATTTGACTAAAAGAAAGTCCGAGTGAGGCGTCCGTGTTATGTGTCGGGCCTTTCATTTAAAATATGTATGGAGGCCGTGGCTATAATATCTCCAAAGTTTTTTATCGCTAGATTGGTTTATACTGGTTCGTAAAGAAAAAAAGGACAGAACATTATGGAAAAAGCATTGTTCTCATGCGGGACAATATTTTTTCGAAATTTTCTGACCTCTGCATCTTGACGATAGTTGTTTAACTTTGACATTAGACCCAAGTGTAGTTTTGCGGTGCGTCTTTACAACAGGCCAACACACACTTTAGCCACACCGACTTTTCTCTTATCTCATTATTCATTCAAGTTCACAAATGAGTCTATAGAGGCTTACCGATAAATGCTTGTTTCAGTGATAATGTTTTCCTTGCAGTACTGAGACTTTTTGTTCGGAAGTGATGAGTTCGGACAACTATTTCTGATTAATGGGTAGAAACCAAACGTGAAGATATTCCTAAAGGTACGGAAACTTCAATGACTAGTTCCTCAGTTCTACGTAAAATTCCTTCGTATCCAGAGGCGAACTTCCGATTTCAAGTTGCTTCGTGTGTTTCCGACGGCAATAACTTCCGCAATATTAATAATTTTTTGCAACGTAGACGCTTAGTTTTTACTTCAGACATAACCTACTTTTCTTTCATGGGGAAGATTTAAACAATAATGATAATTTTCAGGTCTTTTTAAATTGTTTCTTTATTTGGATTCAATAAAGGTGTTAAAATTAACTATAAATCTACAGAACAACAAGAAGCAGTACTGAGAGCAACAAAGCAACGACCCTATTATTAGAGAAGTCAATGACCTCTAGCGCAGCAGTTTTTTTAGATGAGTTAAAAGGGAGATGTGTCGCTTTAATCGAGTGTATCCATCAAGTTTAGTCTCGCTTTACAGACGAGAGCCGCAGGCTATAATGCCGTACCTCCAGGATGAGCATTTTCCATTTCACTTTGAACTGTATGCCGAAAGATTTAAGAGTTGTTTGAACAGAGCACAGACGGCCCGTAGTGTGTTCTAGTATATAATACACATACTTAATGTTAACAGTTGGACACACGGCATGACCGCATCTCCAGCATAGTTTATTCATTTGTAAATATTACTGAAAGTGACAGGTTATTTACCTCTCACTCACTGAACGAGCATATGAAATCGACAGCTTCTGTTGTCTGTGCTATTTTTGCCATTTGCAATTATTCCGTATTAAAAATTCTTCATAAATGTCTTTGAATAAAACGTATCATTGATGATATTTTGTACTGTTTGGAATTCGTACTGAACAGGTTGCCGTATTGTTTATCAGTCATCTTTAAAAAAATGTGTCACTAAACGTTGAATAATTTTAGATAAACCATTTGATCAATCGATTCCCGATTGTGATGTCACCACTCCCGGGTCTGCCCGGCCAGCATGATTACCGAAACACGATATGATATAGCCATTTATCGCGTTGAACAGTCAAAAATCATTGGATTTTAACACTTGAATAAGCCTGAATTGAATATGTGATTGAATAAGCCTCTAAGGCTACCTATATCATAAAAATATAGCCGTTTATCGCGTTGAACTGACAAAAATCCAATGATTTTTGCAAGTTAAACGCGATAAATGGCTATATTGTATCGTGTTTCGGTGGTCATGCTATCCAGGCTGGTGCCTAAGAGTGGTGACCAGAGGAACGAAAAAATAACGCAAAATTTGCCACCCTCGTCTCACCCCGTCGGTGACGTTAAAGTAGACTAAGAAGGGTTGACCGGTATAGACCAATTAGTTAGATGAAGGGCAAGTCACCAACAACAGCCTTGGAGTCAGCCAACCTAATCAGGATTGGAGTACAAAAAGCCAAAACCTTGAACAGTGTATAAAATGTTGCCATCCTAATCATTACAAAACATTTCTTCATCACTAGCACCTTGCCGGTGTGATGGATGATATGAATCAAAAGGGAGCAAATGACTTGACGACGACGTCTGACCGAAATGAATGAAAGATAAAACAAATTGTGCCCACTCTAGATAAACTAGAACCACGGCAGGAATTTCTATACTATATTTTTCTCTGGTTACACAAGCAAATTAGCGAATTCCACTTTGCCGACAGAACGCTATTTTTTCTTATTACTGAGAATGCTTTGGTTTAGATTTGATGAGATTGCTTAAAGTTGAACATAGTTATACATCATGAAGGAACTTGGGATATTAAGAAAATTCGGGGAAACGTGCTTTTGGCCTTTAGACTTTTGTAGTGGGTAGTTGCTTATTTGGCGTAATAACCTCGGGACTTAGCTCAACGTCTCGGAGCTAACAGAAGATTTACTGCTTTCGAAAACAAAGTCCTATTTAGAAAAAAGTATTTTTGTTCTGAAACAACGAACTGATCGATAGAACCTTTTACATTTTACCATTGATAAGTCTCGGTGTAGGTAATAGGCACCTACCATAAATTATATTTATTGATCATTAACAACTATGTAATTAAGTTGTAATGAATAATAAACTTAATTAGGTACTTACTTGAATTTATGACATAGCACGCTGTATTAGTAGTAATTATTCTAATTTACAAGCAACTGTAAGAAATTACCGCCTTTAAAAATATAATTTACAAGATCTTATTATCGGGTAGGGTTGTCAATAATCATTATCATAGAACTCGAGATAAGAAATTTTTGGTCACCTATCCAATGATCGACCTTAGCGAACATTGCTTTGGTTACGCAATCACAGGCCGAGCGAGCTATGCCACTGCGTTGGCGAGATCCTTTTGGTAGTCTCTCAAAATAATACCACGAATTTTCTAGGCGAGTTTGGCTTTTACGAATTGCCTTATTGAAGTTTAAAACGTTACTGTCAAGGAAGTTTGCGTAATAGCCACGGCAACAACACAGCCAGCGGAGTTTGAATAGTTCAGGAAGCTTAAAGAGTCTATCTGCCGCACTCAGAGACGTCAAATAACGATAATGAGTATTTAATGTCAAAAAATGACAATTCAATACTAGTAGCTATTCTGGCTCGGTCTATGGTATAGATTTAAATGAATTTTTTTGACATAAAGTACTCATTAAAGATAATTGACGTCTCTGAGTGCGGCAGTATGAAAGCGATGTCGCAGTGACATAGCGCGCTCAGCCTGCGATCGCGTAAACTAGTCAATATTCCCCAAAGCTAAAGGTCAGTGTATTGGTGAATGAATTAATGAATAATCCGACTAAAATTATATTCTAATTCCTCCATGGTTCTGAGGGCATGTGCTTAAAATGCCTCCCGACGAAGCTTGAATCTTTTTTTACGGTCAATTGAACAAAAATCTAATTAGTGTTAGAATAAAACTAGTATTATTGTTAAAAAACCCTAAATAAGAATGGTTTATGTATGATGAGAATATTTTAAGTCTAGCTTTATTTCGATACCACTAACGCCATCTACACGCGCGCGTCGGAAACACCGCCACGTAAACCGACGTCTGTAATTCCCGTAGAAACTCAAGTCGTTTTTAAAACTTTTATTGCGCTATAAACTTCATAAAGAATAGTTGTCACGCGAGCGACTGTTTATTATGGCAAACGGTTGGTATGCACGGGGATCTAGGTTAAAAGGAACTGCAATAATCTATGCATAATTATGTTTTAACATGGGCTTAGACAGTGGTAGCGTGGTGATTGTAAACAGTAGAATCCGAGGAAGTAAATAAACCTTATAAAAATTAAACTAAACACTATTCAACTTCAAAAAAAAAACTATGGGTAGGCAGAGGTGAATTAACACCCACTCTTCAATTAAGTTAAGTCCCTTATAAAGTGGCGAGCCTATTGCCATCTATGGGTCACATAAATCGCAGTATATTGCTAGGTGATATAAGAGGAATGGTGCTGCCCATTACTCATCACTGTATTTACCCATAGTCGCCATGTAGAAGACACCCACAGGAGTACGACTCTGCTCTGCCGCCACAATACGGCTAAAGAACGAGATACCAGGGGACTTTTTGGTCACTGCAAAAATTTTTGGAAATCGTTCAGACCAAACTGAACAAACGTCACTATGTGAACAACTCCAAATTCACGAAAAACATATCAGCTGTTTCATACAAAATGATAATACCTACTTGACCAAATGTATGAAACTTTATTTTTTTCATGAATTTGGAGTCAAATCCTTTTCCAGGTATATCAAATGGCAATATACTTCGTGAAATACACTTGATCGACGAATACCTTGCCGTATGTACGCAGTTGCTACCTATAATAACATGAAACTAATACTTCATATCCCTGTCACATCGGGTTGTCAATGGTTGTCCCATGGGATATCCATACTGTCGGAACTAAATACTAGCAGGGCAGGTGATATGGTGTTTGATTATATAAATGATCTCAAGTTTATATTCCAAAATGGTAACACCCACCATCAACATTCTTCAACCTAGTACTTAGAAGCAACACTCAAAAAAACTTAGGACGATTTTTTGTAAGCACAGCACAAAAGTAAGCGTCATGTATACGATTCCTGGACTTCGTAATGTTCTTCTGGTTAAATACGATCATTTCAATAGCAACACCAATATGTGTTGAAGTTAATCACCATGAAAATAGAGAAAAAAATGTGTGATATGGTTTTTCAAAATAATATTGTTTACAAACTATCTCACTAAGTATACAAGAATCTTCTCCCTGCCCTCTTCCCAGTCTATCTGGGGTCGGCGCAGTATGTTTCCTCTTCCATTCATATCGGTTAGACATCACACCGTAAAGGTGCTAGTGATAAATGAATGTATAGAAAAGAGACGGAACGGACCATGTCGAGAGATCGACGAACGGAGAGAGTGATTGGAATGACAACATTCCAATCCATACTGTATAATATCGTTTAGGCAAGTTTGCCAACACCAAATTGCGACCAGGACCAATTTCCAAAATCAACAAAACCAGACAAAGTCCCCGTGCAATGCGACAAAAGTGGAGCAAGAATCGCTAAAAAATTGTTTCAAATTCAAGAACAGCTCACGACAGTTTTTGCCGGGAGTCTGGATACGGTGAATTCCGCCAAGTCTCATCGTCGGCGCAAACGGCAAATTGTATTCAAATCCAATGTGTTTTCAACGATTACTCCGCATCCTTTCACTTTTTAAAGACAGTCCAAATAAAGAAGCACCGGCGAGAGATTGCTCTCCGTCTACTTTTATTGGCGTCTGCAATTTATTTTTGCTTATCTCCAAGCGACAATGGACAATGGAAATTAGACACAACTACATGTTCGGCTACTTCACTTTGACATTAACATGAACTTTAGTCCGATGTAATAAGGGTGTTTTGAGGTCATGCGCTATTTACCTAGAGCAAGTCGTCTGTAGATCAACAAAAGGAATGAAATCACTATTCTCGTTCACTTTTTATTCGGTTATTAACATTGTTCAATATTAGTATCTTCTACCACTAGAAGCTTATTACTAATTATTATTGTTAATTACTCTTGAAAATATTAGTTTTGTTATCTTTGTTGGTGTTCCTAAATATCTTTGATGATTGTCACCTGATTTCACATTCCATATAGGGACTTTTATCAAAAAGCGGTGGATTTTAATATTGCTGTAAGCATAAATCATCACATAAAATCTAATATGGCATGGTTACATACCGTAAATGCATTATGTTGAACAACGGAATATAATTCTAACTATCAGCAAGGGGGTATATTGTGACTGCATCGCTAGTTATTTATGACTGATTCTTGGATACATCCTTTGGTCATTGTTAGTTATATTTCGTATAATACATTAAGTGATTGTAAAAAACCATTGTACGGCTGGTTTTCGTATTTCCAAGTATTCAAAATTATTTAATTTTATATATGTCACATATTCACTAATCACTAATGGTTAATAATGATTAATTCAAATGCGGCCTTTGATTCTGAGTGTCCATAGTACACATACTACTGTGAAAGTACCTACCAAGAAAGTGAAAGTATAACGCTTTCGTTTAAAACAAAAGGCACGTGACTATAATGAAAGTTCGAGTAATCATTTCAATACATAATATTTATACATTCATTAAGATTAAAAATATGTTTAGCATTCACCTCTTGTCTTGTTGATCTATATATCGAAACAGAGGGAAGCCACAGAAAATATACGATAAAAAGAGTGTAGAAAGAAGACGAGGATATTTTATATTTGATGCATGAATAGGACTCCTTTTAAAGCTGCCTAGTGCAGGCGAGCCTACAAGTAACATTCTCTATTGTGTCTTTGACAAAGCTACTGCCAATTCATTACTAATTTACTTCTTATTGTAATAGAACAGAACGGAACGTAGAAACACCTTGCTTTAGTTACTAATAGAGTGCTCCGTAGACAAACAGAGATGCAACTGATCAATGGATTTCTAGAATTACTTGCTACTGACAACATAGGTGTGCATATTATTCTATAAATTATATGCCTGCATGTTCATATACCTACTACCAATAAACAGTTGCGCAGTATATTACAAACACAACATATTTTTAAAAACCCAATTAGGTTGAAATGCGAAACCTGTTTTTAGTTACATCCATCGTCACAATAATTTGTAAGCTAAACGTTGGCTTCACATTTCAAAAAAATGTGCAATATTTATGTAATTTGACATAGCTCAGCATTGCTAAAAAGTCAAGAACAGGTAATAGCTAAAAGTGTGGACTGGTTTAATACAATTTAAGTATACATAGTAAGATCATTATAGTGTTACAAATTTTCTTATCTACGGTCACATGCTGGTTTATATGTACTTTTTACATAGTTAAATAAAATGTACCTTTTACTGTCAACAATATGCAAAATACCGATCCTTCAATTGAATAATACTAACAAATTAGACAATGAATATCAAAGGTAGTCAAACCCAGGATTATCTATTGTCAGACCAATGCAACGCAGACATATCTTCAGACAGCCAAATCTATACTAACAATGGATGCGCATAGAGAACTAATTATAATGGAGATGAACTAGGACAATTACGGGCTCCTTTCACGAGCAGACATACATTTTACCTAGCTATTTGACTTTATTATAAGGTAGAGGAAATTATACGTACGCCTTTGATCTCCTTATTTAGGTACCCTTACCTAAGAAATTTTAAATGGCATCAACCCAATTTACACCAGGAAATCGATTACGTTTTAATACGCGCCAACATAATTAAGGAGGGACGGAGGACACATTGTCGCTTACATCCTACATGGAGGACGCGGACTGACATCCAGAGGTTCACGATTTTTGCAGCACGAGGCATCATCAATCAAGTTTAGTCTCGCATTAACGTAATGACCGTCGGCTCGGGCGGATGTCGCCTTATTTTCCCTTTTTTTTTCACCACTTCCTCGGAGGCAATTTGGTACACGATACTTTCTCACGGACGTTTCCGCACTGATGGAAATCTATGAAGGATAACCACTTCGTTTTTCGCTATTATGTTTATTTTTTGTAACAATTTCCATTTCGACACGGCTATCAATCTTCGTTTCGTCTAGAAATGGTTCCGTGGCACGAATTTACTTTCAAGAGGCTGTGCGATGTTGTTTTGTTAAGAGAGGTTAAGGGATGCTGAGTCAGGAGTCACAAGTGCTTTGTTCTTCGAATTAGTGTAGAGACTTCAACCAACTTGCCGTGTGATGACGGCAGAGTAGAATACAATTGTCACCACCCCAATTCTCTCTCGTGGTACAAGGCGACTAAGAATAAATCAGAGATGAGGAATGGGCAGCAGCGTTCCTCTTATACCGCCTAGCAATGTACTGCGATTTTTGTGCCCGATAAATGGCAATAGGCTCGCCACCTATTACATAGGACCTAACATAATCGGCGAAACATGGGTGCTAGTTCACCTCTGCCTACCCCTTCGGGGATATAGGCGTGATTTATGTATGTATGTATGTACTTCAACCAACATATTCAGTATAAAAGGAAAATATTCCAAAAATCACTGTCTCTTATAAAATATAATATGGCTACATGGTTGGTTTGTATACTGTTGAGATGGGAGTGAGGGGTATACCAGCTAAATCCTAATGATCATTACCAAATGACCGTGGCTTGTCTTGAGCTTTCGTAAGTTCTATACTGGAACGTGTCTCACGGAATATTACCAAATATGGCTGGACAGAGAGAGAAGTCTACGTGGCGAAGGTGAGTGTTGACATGTTGTGAAGGGATCCCGTTAACCTTCATTTGGGTCACAAGAACCAAGTCAACCCTGTCACTGACTTCCCCCTCTGCCACACTATGGACCCGGCACCTGCATGGTGAAACCATGGAATGCTAAGAATTGACGTCTTATCTGACTGATGCTTAATGAAGAACCAGAGTAAAGACGTTCGTCTTAAGGTCTTGCAAAATCTGCCTTCTCTGCAGGTCGGGAAAGATCGCAGAATAATGCATTTTAAACTATTCAGCAATGCAGTTAAGGTGTCGACGCCTGGTAAAACTTAATTAGTGCGACTTTGGCCGAGCAAATCGGAGTCGGGTAAACACAGGCCAAGGAGCAAGTCAAGAAGCGTCGGCCGAGAAATTGTTTTAAAATGGGACCACGTAAAATGCGACAATAGCTTTTGTTCAATGTCCCTAAAAGCTTTTGTATTTGGTACCGGAATTGATTTCTAATGAAGCATTATAAGAAATTCCAAGACAGTGTCTGTAATGTAATTGCCGATTTCTTTAGATATCAAGAATAATTTGAACAGTGAACCAATTATGACCAGCGCCATCTAGATTCTTTGAGCGTACCTAAAACAAAAAACAGTCACTTCTTTTTTTATTATAATAAATTTTCTTTTCACGTATCGTTAAATACCTTAAAAAAGGATGGACAAAAACAGATTAGCAAGTAGCAGATATGCGTATAAAAAGATGAAAATTTTTTAATTAATTTTTTTTTTATTTAAACACAAACATTACAACAATATAATGATAAGGTTACTTTTTAGCCACACACGTTTACTATAAAAGTAGGATGAATATTATAGTAACATAATAATGAAGTATTAAATTAATCAAATTGTAAACACAAGAGCCAATTAGAAAACGAGTTCAGAAATTAAATTCCGCTCCGATTGCCTACAATACAATAGAAACGGCGGCTAGACGTCGCTGATTTCAGGACCTCATTGAAATCTCAGGTGAGCTCTATTCCGGGCTTACTGCCGCCCATTCTGGTTCGCAACGGGGAAATTTCAAGAGGGAATTCATTGCATAATTCACTGTTATATTATAAATTGGGTTTACCAGCACCGGGAGCGTTATTTTAAACTGTTAGCCCGGGACTGCTGTTTGTTAAAGGCCAATTTGTGAACTTTAAGCTGACGGCCATAAGTAAAGACGGTTATGAGCTTTTCAAGCGATTACGGGCCTCTTGGTAACTGAATAATAATGAAAAATTAACTCAGATTATGTACGTCTTAAGAAATGGATTTATGAAGCCGTTACCAACATGCCCCTTGGGTCACTATAAGCCCGTTGTCACTATATTCTTCCATCTATATATGGATGACTTATGCCCTCGCACGAATGTGTAGGGATATCAACAGACTTATGTGATAAAAACTCTAGTAGGAATAGGGTTTAATGCGAGGTTTTAGGAGTCACCTAGATCCCAACATGGGCCTTCAATTACCAGAAGCTAGTTATGCTTCTTAGTCAGGAGCCCAGGGTTAGCAAAAGAAAAGGTTTTCTTGTTATGTGTCGGTTAAGAAATGTGATACTTCTGATAGAAGAACAATCGTATTCAACACATACTCGATGACCGAAGAGAGTGATTGGAATGACAGTTTTCCAATCCATACAGATCAAAGTTTTGGTTTAGGATTAACGGCCGCCTGTGTCTGTCACCTCCTCTCTAAACCTCTTTAGGTAAGCTATTGATGGTGTTTTCTTCCCACCATTCGGGTACCCCAAGGTCCTTATTGGTCAATACCGGGCAACAGCTGGCCTGGAAGGCACCAATTAGCATACAGACGTATCAACCCCAAAATGAAAAGGGCTCGTCCATTTAATGTTCCCACTGCTGGGGATCAGGCCTTCCCTATTGATGGAAGAATATAGGGAGAATGGGCTATAATAACCCACCACGCTGCTGGCCAGTGCGAGTTGGTGCGTATTAACGACTGCAGATGCAGCCGGGACCAACGGCTTACCGTGCCTTCCGAAGCAAGGAGGAACCCGAGATGAGTTTTTGGTCACCCATCCAATGACCGGCTTTAGCGAACATTGCTCAGTTTACGCAATCGCAGGCCGAGCGCGCTATGCCTCTCCGCTAGCGAGGTCCTCCTAGCCAATCACTAAAATCATAGGTTCAAAATTGTCTAGGCCAGTGCACAGACAAAAATCGCCCATCAAGCTCCTGCAAGCAAACAACTATCAAATTGGACTGCGAACTCGTAATTAGAATAGCCGCGGGCCAGCAAACAAAACAACGATGCGGTCGCATACATTACGCCACTAATTATGGTTTAGCCGACTGAAACAACTATAATGTGTCCACTCATATTAATGCCCTGTTAAAGCATGAATCAAAAGTGCTACAAATCCGATTATCTCCGGTGCTGCCACCGGCCAATGTTTGCGGGAGATAAGCGGGCGTCACGCTACAGAAAGTTGACATCCAATCTGCCCATTCGGCGGCGTCACGGTTTTAACACAAAAAAAAAAAAACAAAATATTAAAAAACCATTACACAAATGACACACGGCCCCGCTGCCAACATAGCAATAGCAGCAACGTGACGTTATCCGCTGCACGAAAAAAAGCGGCATATGATGCAAAAACTCAAACTGTGCGCTCTGTACACATTATCATATTTATTCGCAATCGGCCGTACGTCATACTGGCAACGTACGGAAAAAAATGACGTGCATGCACACACAGCCGAGCGGAGTGGTGGAAACTCGTTTCGATGTCCGCAGTGACACATTTCTAGCGAACCAGGACATGGCCATCAGTTGCGTACACTTATGTAACCGGCCAGCCGTATAGCTGACGAAATAAGCACCAATTTCGTCCCATCTTGAATAGTTTGCGTCCACTGTGGACTACTGTTGCAGATGGCTATTTTCAACCGCCTCCGTGGTCTAGTGGTTCGCCCACCGGAATGAAGATCCAGAGGTCCCGGGTTCGATCCGAAGGGGGTACTAATTTGTGCTCGGTTTGGATCGTGGTAGGACTTGTTTGAAGGCCGCCTGGCTAGCTACTACCATCTTAACAAAATCTGTCGCCATAATAATAATGTTAACAGCATTATTGTGTTCCGACATTGTGTGATAAGATAGCCAGCCCCTCCATGGTTGAGGGTTCCAGGTGAAGCTCGATTCCATCTAACATAAAGAAAAAGAAGGGCGACTCTATTTACGCAAAGGACGCTTTAAATCAATCGAGAGGAGCTCGATAGCGCGGTGGCTTAGTCGGCCTGCGGCAATGCGTAAACTAAGCCATATACGCTGAGCGGTCATTGGATGCGTGACGAAAAATTTATTATGTCGAGTTCGTCCGTGCGTCGCAAGGCACGTTAAGCCGGCTCCATCTGAAGTCGTTAATCACAACTCACATACCCGCACTGGGCCAGCGTGGTAGATCATGTTCTCCATTCATATTCTTCTAATCATAGGGAAGGTCCAGCCCCAGCAGTCATGTCCCCAACATTAAAAGGCTGGTGATGAAAATGACGCGGACGCTTTAAATTGCCGTGTGGTGACTGCAGACCACAATACAGTTGTCACCACACCCATCTCTCCCGCGGATGTCGGAAAAGGCGACTAAGGTAAAGACAGCGATGAGTAATGGGCAGCAGCGTTCCTCTTACACCACCTAGGAATATACTGCGATCTACGTGCCCGTAACCCGTATGATGGCCATAGCCTCGCCCCCTATTACATGGGACCTAACGTAATTGATAATGCTACTCTGCCTAACCCTTCGGAGATAAATAGGCGTGATTTAAGTAAGTAGGTACGCTACAAATCTAGCGCCACTAGCGCTGGTTTACAATAAATGTCTCCAGTATCGGGATGCAGTGCTCATTTCCAAGTACGTAGAATGTTGTTATTGCTGTTGTTGCTTTGCGTATTCAAGCGGGCGGATGCGCCTGATTTAGAGGCAAAAGGAGGCGAGCCGCTTGCAGCGTAATGTCCTAGCTTTGTCGCAGCGCTAATTCAGATGGATTTATACCGGAGGAGCCGAGCCGGGCGCACCCATTCCCCGAGTTAAATGTCTTGTGTTCATAAAAATAAACCCAAAGATAGAGATCTACGTCACACCCCCAACTTTTTACTTATTCATGGCGCTTAGATTAAATGGCCCGCGCACCGACAAATGGACCGTAAAAAAATTCAAACAGATTCGTTGTATACGCACACACACACACACATAAAAGGGAAAAAAATCCAATTTATAGTACTGTGTGACACATTGCGACAGGCACAGAACAAACAACAAAATTAATTGTTTAGAGGATACACGGTGTTAAATTTAAAACAATAACACGTGAAACGCATAACGTATTCGCTCGCCCGCCAATAAACCGTTTGCATTATTCAAAAGGCCCGATGGATTTCGCGAGCTATAAGCCGAGTTTAATTTCACTCGTAATTAACTGGAGATAGGCGTGGAAAAGAGTTAAATTCATTACTTAATATTGTGGATAAACAGTACGGTGTCGACGGCGGGCGGCGTGATAAAAATCAGGTCTGTTCCATAATATATGTAGGTATTTTAAACGTTCTGCGGGCGAAGGGCAAAATATACACAGTAACTTCAAGTCAAGTAAAGTAAGCAAGTCGTGCTTGCACAACCGACGCCCGATCGGGAATGAGCATTACGACGAAGGGGCACGATCAGAGATTTGTCACTTTAACAACTACTCACTCCCTACACTTTAACAACTACCCACACACTAGCTCTCTTTTTAAAATTTTGTCTTTTTAGATTCAGTACATCCTAATCTAAGTCTGTACGTTTTGATATCCGCATGTATGATGATGATGGAACATGGGCAGTGTTCTTGCAAAAAACCGATGCATCACAACCACACAACACTCCAGAGTCCAAACATCGACATCGACACATAACGAATTCAATTCGAATAAATTCAAATTAATTCGAATGAAAACTGCAAGGCGCCGATGTCACATCACAACACAACACAAAAGACCTAAGAGAGAAATGAATGCGTCCGTTCTAATTGCATCTCCCAAAGAAAAATGGTGTACATTTCTTTGCGAGACGGTGGTCGCATAGAGCGCGGGCACATGAGTAGATAAACCGAACAGAGTAAAAGCTTCCTAAGCCGTCGCACTAACCCTGACATTAGACAACTGGTTGTGCGTCAAAAACCGGTTTTTTTCCAGTCTAGCCGCGTGCGCGACAGCGGCCAGTGGTAACGCACATATGCCCCGCGTGCTTGCAGTAGTGCAACCAATTCGAGCGGTTGTATGAAGCCGTATGGTGACGGCAGAGTAGAATACAATTGTCACCTCCCCAAATCTCTCCCGTGGGTGTCGTACAAGGCGACTAAGGATAAATCAGTGATGAGGAATGGTCAGCAGCGTTCCTCTTATCATCATCATCATCACCAGCCCTTTATGTCCCCACTGCTGGGGCACGGGCCTTCCCTATGGATAGAAGAATATAGGGAGATTGGGCCACCACGCTGGCCCAGTGCGGGTTGGTGGGTACTAACGACTGCAGATGCAACCGGGACCAACGGCTTAACGTGCCTTCCGAAGCACGGAGGAGCTCGAGATAATAAATTTTTGGTCACCCATCCAATGACCGGCCTTAGCGAAATTGCTTAGTTTACGAAATCGCAGGCCAAGCGCGCTATGCCACTGCGCTAGCGAGCTCCTCTTATACCACCTAGCAATGTACTGCGACTTTTGTGCCCGATTAATGGCAATGGGCTCGCCACCTATAGCTTGGGACTTGACATAATTGGCGAAACGTGAGTGCTAGTTCACCCTTGCCCACCCTTCCAGGGATATAGGCGTGATTTATGTATGTATGTGTGTATGTATGAAGGTTATTCTCTGTTCTGTTTATTTACTCATGTGGCGCGAGATCGCCGCCGCGGTCGATTTGACGTTGAGCGATCGACGTGCCACTCGACGGTGGTCCGAGCGTGAATTATAGAGTACGAGCCTGCTCAGGAAGGGTCCCCGAACCACGGCCACAATATATCATAAACACACAAAACATCAAATGTTATTTATTATCGTGCATTATAGGTACTTGAGGCGTCTTCCTCGGTTCGGACCGACCGACATAATTACCAGTCCACCTGTAGGGAGACGGGCGTTTAGGATGTTGCGTGCGAGAGCCTCAATTTCTATACTGAAGCTAGAATTTAAGGCTAAGGCGCGTATACAGCAGTAAATCACGATCGCGATCCAGTGGGATTAATTACTAGGTTGCAATACCACTTGAAATAAGGCTTCGTCCTGACACGGACAGAAGTCAGTTTGGCAATTTTTTATTTTACTTCAAATCTATTTAACTTCTCTACAATCCTTGCTACGTTCATCGGAGACAAGACTGCTTCTCAATTTCCTCCTACTTAAGTATTCCGCTAGCCGGGAAGTCTATCTATTAATCCAGCAATTTCCTTGGCCAACTCTACTTACACGCTCCACTTTAATCACTGTCGCAGTTTTAGATCTCTTTGAGAGTACAGCGTGAAATGCCAACAAGATTAAAACGAAGATCAGACCAAATAATAAATTCATTGCATCCACGGATAATGCATTTTGCAAAGGAGGGAGATGTCAGTTAAAAAATTGCTTTGTCCAACCCTCTGACGATTTTGTACCTATTTTATTAACATTTTCTGTTTAAAATGTTTAAACTATCTCTAAAATCTTGCATATTGAAGATAAAAATAGCTAAAGTTTAAATAAATACAATTTTGTTGTGGTCTGGCATGATGAACAGAGAACATCACAACAATGTCACACGTAGCCATACACATAATATTGCACATTGGGTGAAAATTGTAAAATATTTTTGATAAAATAAGACAACAAGCCAAATTCTGACAAAATAAAGGATCTTTGTTTATATAAGTATACTATTCCAGTACCTCACTAATTTAAGAATCGTGAACGTTTAATTTTAATACTTAGGGCACTTTGATTTCTTTAGAAGCGACATGTTCCCGCAGGAGTATGAGAAATGAAATTTTTCAATTAGGATCTTATTTGTCTGTCGTGGATAATGAAGAGCATTTTGAAATAGAATCCGCGCAACCCATCTCAACACAATGAAGACAAGATCCAAAAGGACGACCTCTCTAACAAGGTGTCAGCTACCTGACACTATTGTGTGATAAAATATCCTGCTTTGAAGGGCGAATATTCACGTTCCAATAAATGGATGTCTCCATAAGCCTGCTGGCCCAAAGGGCTACGCAACGCACCCACAGGGATAGGTACCTATGTATATTGGAAATGTTAATGTAAACACTGTACTAACCGAAAATACCACAGTATTATCAAAATCAAATATTCAAATCAACAAATCTTTAAAACACATATCACTTCAAAAATTATTTAATTTTTTTATATCGAACTATGAATTTGTGACAAAATAACAGCTGCTTCTAATAAAAATGAAAAAATTAAGATTTTTTTATAAAAATAATAAAAATCATTACAAGAAACATTTTTAGTAGGTAAAGAAAATGTAAGCGTTTCAAAATAGTATGTCTTCATTTTCGAAATGCCGAATTCGACGACATTGATAGATCTACACCGCAATATCATTCAAAAACTATAAAAGTCAAAATCAAATTCTAGCTGTCTGATTTCTACGCGTCTATTCCTTTACATCTACAATGTATAACTAAATTAGACAGCTATTCATGATATGAGAAGCTGTCCGCTTTATTAGAAATTACAACTGCAACTTGGACGGAAAGTTTTGCATATGAAAAGAATTCACGACTCCTATTATTTCATGTGGATACCGCTATGAAACATTGGACTTTAATTAAAGCCGCTGAATGGGAACGTTAGAACAAAGGAGTGCATTAACTTTCTTTCATAATACTATTATGCAAGGTCACATTGTGTAGTCTAGCCATTCAATTATTAACTCTATTTACAGCTACAGTAGGTTCCTGAAGTCCGAAAGCCGTCCAGCGTTAAAGCAAAAATTTAATATTTACGCTGAATGCCAAAAACAACAAAGTTGGTTACAATTGGAAAATTTCATTAAGTCACAGGCGTTTGAAAAATGCGAATATTTTATTCAACATAGGTTTCCTTTTACAGGAAGCTTTATCATTGCGATATTTAGAATTGAGTTTTCAGTCCCTAGATAATGTTAAGCGTATTATGCTGATATATTAAAATGTGCTGTCACCTATGATCTGCCTTGCCTACCCGTTCAGTCACTTACATACCCGTATTGATTTAAACAGAAGTATTGCATCATATAACATAAATATTTCTTTGTTATTTAAAAATTATAAAATGTATAAAAGTTAGAAAAAATATTGCAGAGAATAAATAGGTCAGAGAAATTTGATGCGTTAGAAACCCGAATCAATCGCCCAGGGGGCCGTAAAAATTGACTAAGGGAGATTGCTCGGTGTGTAACTTTGAGTCACCCGAACTTTAGAGAGCAAAACACCAGCTGTAGCATACCCAAATAGGGTTGGGGTTTGAATCCCTTTCTTTCTACACCTTCGTACATACATTCATTCATTACTAGCACCGTTTCTGTGTGACGGATAATTATAGGGAATGCATAGTCCGATGACGTCTAAAAAAGAGGTAAAAACAAACATCCTTTGCCGACTCTAGATTACCTGGGGACAGGACAGAAGATTATGACGATCGTACACAAAAAATATACATCAAGGATCTCAATCCATAGAGTTCATAGTTTGGTGGATCTGCATTACTAATGCTAAACCCAAGAGATGTCACAGTCAGAGACTCACTGATGCATTAAGATTAATTGATTTATGCCATGTCAAAGAGGAACCGATTCCGGATAGCAAATCTATCTGCGGTAAAGAAAACCCTATCTTGTGTAGTACAACATAAGTTGTAAAGTGCCCTATGCAATCTACGCGCCAAAGATATTGCAAGGTTGCATAAATAGCAAGTGAACAAACCAGTTATTCTAGCAGCAGGTAACGGTACAGATCAAATGTATCACCAAGGAAATATAAGATAATAAAATAAACTGGCCGACCGCAGTGAAAGTGAACGGAGTGTCGATTTCGCGAGACCTCGAACTTAGAGGTAACGAGGCGGGCAAGTGCACGCGTCGCCGTCTCACTCACTCTGGCCCTGTGTGACAAAGACAGCTGACAATTACAGTTACACAACGAAATATATATTTTATTCCTTTACGATCTTTCCTGTTAAATACATGTAATTTATGAAAAAAAAAATTTTTCATAAATTTAAGTATTTATTTATTAAATTAATTATTTATCCATTGTTTTAGAGTTGGAGGTTATTAGGAACGTCTCAGATTTGGAAGACATCAAAAGGTTTTATTGGCGTTTATGTTAATTAACCATAATATAAGACATTATGGTTAATTAACATAAACGCTTTACATGTCTCCCAAATCTGTTTCTTATTAATAACCTCTATGTACAAACGAAAAAATTTTCTGAAAAATACACCTCAAAGTACGTAAGCAAAAGATTCGTCCGAAAGGCGAGCAAGGAATTTTTCAACACAACTGATAATGCTCAGCGCCAGCGGTAGAAGCCTCCAGAATAGAGTCCCGCGTGTGACCGCTGTCCGCAGCCACTTTTATTTCGACACGACACAATGGCCAATATTTTGATAAACCTTATTGTAATAATCTGCGTGAGTCACAGTTTTGGCAACACCGGACATTGTTGCCTGCTTTCTTTTTTCAACATGACATTTTTGAATTGTTACTCACGTATAATACTTTACTTTTTGTATTGTAGTTGTTTGATAACAGCATCATGTAGGCATTCATATGAAATATTTAACTAAATATTTAACCTAACCTAACCTAACTTAACTTTATGATCTAGGGAAACTTAACCTTCAAACAAACGTTTCCACTTGACTTGAGTGGTATTAGTTCTCAACTCTAGAGAAGCCAATTATGTATGTAAAGTTTTCTGTATACTTCACGCCTTATTCCTCTAAGGTAGTACACAGAAGTTAATACTGTTCTGCCTATCCCTGAGGGTAAAATAAATTGGCGAATTGTGGATGTTAATAGTCAACCAAATTCGCTACGCGGACTAAATTGTCACCGTGTAATGACAGAGAACAATACGATTGTCACCACCTCTACCTCCATAGTGTCCAGGTTCGCCCTTTAGAACATGGGACCTCACATAATTGGCGAAAAATGGGAGTTTATACATTACTTCGGGGATAGATAATAAGTCGTGATTTTTGTATGCAATTATCCAAGTTATTTAAAATAAAAATATGAATTCTTTTGCAGCACATTTAACTTATTCGGAGAATCTGTCTTTAGATAAGGTTCCTTAAAAAGCAGAAAATCACCTCCAAACCGTTAAGTCCAAAGATGGATTGCAATTCAAATATTCCATTACAAGCGTTCCGATGGCTCAGGTGTAATGGGATTGTGTATAATTAACAAGCATCCAACGGCATTAGCACCTCTGAAGTATTAAGCCACCTTACGAAGTTCGGTTCAGTTCAGAAGGTGCGGTCACGGGCATGATCACCTATTAATATCCCCATTAATACCACCAATCAAACCAAGTACAAATTTCTACTCTGTTTTGTTAGTGGTAGGACTTCTTTCAAGTCCACCTGGCTAGCTACCACAATCTTATTATAATCTGTCGCCATAATAATAATGTTATCAGCATTATTGTGTGAACGAATGTATAGACAGAAAAAAGGAGATCGTCGAGAGACCGATAAACGGAGAGATTGACTGGGATGCAACATTCCAATCCATACTGCTCAACGGTTTTTTTTGTTTTACAGCCGGCCGCCTGCTTGACACCAACCCTCTTTGGGTATACTGTTGTTGGTGGTTTGCCCTCCACTATTCGGGTGCCTGAAGGTGCTTATTGGTCTACACCGGGTCTACCCTTAGCCGACTTTTACGACACCCTGGGGTGAGTTGGGACTGGCAGGCTGGACTGGCATTCTACGTTATTTTCTCGCTCCCAGTCCAGCATTTTTTTTTTAATGGCTTAACGTTTATGGATACAAGTCCCTTAGGAACTGTCTTTGCATACTTTCGTTTACTTTTCTTATTTTGAATAAATGATAAATGAATGAATGAAAATAATGTATGAAATGATAATATAACCTTTCATTCATTCATTCATTCAAATGAATGAATGATCTTAATGCATGAAATGAATTTTACATTAATATATGGGTGAAATACATTTTAACGCATCTAAGGAGTGCTTGGCGCGAGTCTTCATAAATGAACATCAACACGGATCCTTGTGCATCAAAATAACACCACTTTTACTACACAAAGTCCACTCTGAAACAATTTTTGAATGATTGAAATAAAAGTTTGACTGACGCCATTGAAAGCCCGCCAAGCCCCAGTCCAGCATGGAAGCCAAGTGTGAACTCATCAAATCGTGTAATAACACGAAACAGATCCGAACGCTGTCAAGCCGAAACAGAAAAGGCCAAGTCGCAACAAATAGAAGCATCCCCAGCCAACTATTGTCCGTTTGACAATCGGCGTGGAATCCGTAGGAGCGCGGCCGCCGCTGCTCTGGTGAGACGCCTGACTTTTCCAGAATTGACTTTCTATTTTATTGTGCTGGCAACACTGAGGCTAACACGACATTGATGGCGGCACTTATTGCACTTTGCTCGACTTTTTACTCCGAATCGAATAGCCGGGGCGGCGTCTCACGAAATTGCACTCGTGTCCTATTCGACCTTCGATTGTGATTACAGACGAAAACTGAATGCACTCCAAATAATCAACTATGTTGTGGACTGAATTCAGAGGGACAGTACTGTTTAAAGTGGACTGGTAAATACAATTCATTCGTAGTCCACATTTAAGATACCGTTGGGATGTGTCGGGACTGGCACATTCTACGTATTTTTTTTCGCTTCCAGGACGTCCATGTCACCATACAAACCTACCCTGCCCCTACCAGGATTCAAACAGCTTACCTGAACTTTCGGCCAATCGGTCTTCAAATATGTTTTAAAATCAACTATTGGAAACTGGCTGGTCATCAGTTCCGTTTTTTATTTATATTTATGTATGATATGTTTTTGATACACTATGTATAATATGTTGGCATTTTGCTGTTTTTGTCACTTAATTTTGTCACGATCGATGTAATCGGTTTTGAGCAACTTATTATAAGTTATATTGAATACCTACGTGTTTCATTCCTACAGTCCATTCCGTCGTTAATAATTGGTCCTTCGAGCAGGATCTGAAACAGCGACCTATGGATCTACAGTCCGCTCCATCGTTAAATTAACAACAAAACTTTGCGGTTAAACCGAGTATTATATTATTCATTCCATTCGTGCCGTTCACATCACCAGCATTGTTTACAAACTACAATGGGAAGCCTCCAGCTAGCCCATCTGTGCACCGCACCGGCTCTGGAGGAAATCGAACGGCGCTAAAAGGACATTGATTGCGACACTTATTGCGCTTCGGATGGCTTTAATTCGTATCCGGTAGAGGAGGCTGGTCGACGACTTTGTGGATCGTCTTGGCCATCGCTTACAGTTCTTTTAAGCCTACAAGAAAATTTATTATATTTCCTTGAAAATATATGAAAATAAATTGATTGGCAGTCACAATTATTGTAGTATATTAGGACTGTTGTTGTAAAGCACAAAGTCGATTGAGAAAATTTGACATTTTGTGGTAGCACTGGTAGCCTGGCGTACTGTTGAGTGCACCTATATGACGGCCGGTTTGGTCGAATGGTGGTCAGAACGCTGGCTATCGGCCAAAAGGTCCCAAGATTCGAATCTCGGTAGGGGCAAATTAAGCCGTTGGTTTTATTATTATAATGGGATATGGCCCATTCAACTTCACTTCTTCTGGATACACTTTTCAGTATATTATCCGAAGAAGGCTCTGGGTACACTTGTTAGTATACTACACCCACATTTTTACATAATGTACCTATTGAAAGAACAAATGATCATCATTTTCGTGTTACAATACTATTTATCCGTCCAATATGACAACCTGTTCCGTTTACATTCTGTCCTGTTTACATTCATCTTAACTCATGACCTTAACACTTAACAATCACAACCGCTTGTTAATGCATACAGACCACTTATTAATTAGTCGTAAGACGACCTCCACAATCGCAGTACATACCTGCAACAAACAATTAAATGCCAATTAGAAATCCTGTTAAATACCTTTTAGAACTCATAAAAAGTGCATTGGTTTAAAACCGCAACTGCTTAATTAAAAATTAGGAACACAAATCGTGATGTGTGACGGTGACGACAGAGCAGAATACAGTGTCATCATTTTGTTTTACATTGTAGTGACCAAGGTATCGTTTTCTGGATCTGGGATTGCGTGAAATAGTGTCAAACTGAAGAATACTGTTTTGACGGCCAGTTTGGCCGAATGGTCAGATTGCTAGCTATTGGCCAAGAAATCCCGCGATCGAATCCTGGTAGGGGAAAGAAAATGTTTGTGGGATTAACACAGTGATTTGTTCTTGCGTCATGGTTATATGTTCATGTAGAATATTTTCAATACACATTATTAAAGTACGTAAATTGAAATTTTTCTCTTCATCTAGTATCCATAAAAGAAGTGCATAAGCTACTTATTTGAGATGAAGATGTAAGACATACATACATAAATCACGCCTATATCCCCGAAGGGGCAGGCAGAGGTGAACTAGCACCCACGCTTTGCCAATTATGTTAGGTCCCATGTAATAGGTGGCGAGCCTATTGCTGTTGCCACATATCGGGCACAATAGTCACAGTACATTGCTATTGCATGGTGGTATAAGAGGAACGCTGCTGCCCATTCCTCATAATTGATTTATCCTTAGTCGCCTTGTACGACACCCGCGGGAGAGATTTGGGGTGGTGACAATTTGTATTCTACTCTGCCGTCACCACACAGCACTGAATGTAAGACATGTTTATTTATTTAATACTGTGTGGTGTACCCAAATATTTAATAGTTCGAGTGTAAGAAAAACATTAAAACAGTAACAAAAACTACGACTTAAAACCGCGCAAATCTTCGACGGCACTCAATAAACGAAGAGCGGGGTAAGTAAATAAATACGCGCACTCATTCCCTAAAACAATATTTGACGTTCGCTCTTCAAAACAAATATATCAGGCGGAGCCCATCAAGAAAATGATGGAATGTGATTCAGTTTAAACGGGGTGCGATCTAAACAAACAAATCAACAATTCGAGCGGCGGTGACAGTAAATAGCCGGCTGGGCAGCTCGCTGGGAATATGACAGAGGTGACGAGTTTAATCGAAAAACAAACGGAGCATAAATATCGCAGTAAAAGGTTGCGCATTTACAACGTCCACTGCCCTATTCTAAAGGCGCTGATCGACGTACGAGCCTTTGCCGCGGTTTTAAAGAACGGTTTTAATCGCATCTCATTCGTGCTGATCGACTAATAAGACCGCGGTATTGCAATGATACACTTACACTTGTGGTAACAGAAGAGCAATATAAAATTGGTACAAAATTGTCTAAGCAACTAATAACAATGTTACAAGCCGTACATACCATGTTCAAACGAACAAATTGTAAACACAATTGTATAATTATAGTATGAAATTTTTGTGGCCGTGTGTGTCGTACAAGGCGACTAAGGATAAATCAGTAATGAGGAATGGGCAACAGCGTTCCTGTTATACCATCTAGCAATGTACTGCGACTTTTGTGCCTGATAAATGGCAATAGGCTCGCCACCTATTACATGGGACTTGACATAGTTGGCGAAACGTGGGTGCTAGTTCACCTCTGCCTACCCCTTCGGGGATATAGGCGTGATTTATTTATGTAGGTATGCATGAAATTTTTCAAAATTGGTTTTATGGCGGAAGAGCATATGAGAATGAATAAATGAGCTAGCAGTCTAGCATCTATAGAAAAGAAATAGAAAATGAATGGAATGACCCTATGACTATGAACTGTCTGAATTACATATTCTGACAAATCTTTCCCGCAGCATATAGGGTTGACGCAAACTGGACACCAGTGCTATAACGTTCCCGATTTATGAAACTGTATTACCTAAGTCAGTCAGAAGGAAAAAACATTAAAAAATGCTATACAAACCGCTAGCAAAATCATACCCATCGATCGAAAGCGACACAAAAATCAAATTTTTCTATTGGATCTTCACGCCACAAAGCATAGGTACCTACTCTTTTCGAAAACAAAAACAAAGCCCTTGGGTGTTTGAGTTTACGCGGCGGGGGTGGCAATCTCCCCAGCTCCAGAGGGCCCGCCAGGGCAATGTGCTACAAAAACATCACTAAAAGACACTTTAGATTCGATTAAAGCTGTTAAATAAAAAGCAACGTGAATGATGGTCCGGTCGAAGCTATCAGATGACTCACAGTCACAATAAAATAGGGAACACTTCAATATGGCGGCGGACAACTAGACGATTTTCTATTAGAGCAAAAAGTGTACGGTGCTCGTGTTAGGTCCTTTTTGATCAAACCTTGCAATCAAATCCCTCTGAAAAACAAGAGACGTGAGCGTATAAAGGTTCGGAAAGATTTCACCAGTGATTAAAGCAAACTAGCTTAACTCCGTACATTATAAGATAAGTCCATAATCAGTGCTATTGCCACCTAAGTTTAAGATGGTAGTTATATGGTAAACATGTGCTTGAAGTAGCTAGTAGGTGTCGAACCAAGCGCCTGGGTTAAAACACTGACGAGGAAGCTAGCAATATAGTACGTACACAATAGAGAGCAAGAGGTTCAAGCCCTATTGCTTAAGATCGAATAATAGTTGGCGAAATTTGGGTGTTAGGTAATAGACCTCTGACTATCCCTTCGCCAATAAATTAGGTGTGATTTATAACATCGCATATAATGAATTAAAACATCGATTCGTTATGGAAATGAGAGTTCAGCAAAGCGAGATGAGCAAGATGAACATTTTACAGGCATCAATGAAGATTAATTAACTATCGATCGCTCATTATCGATTGGCTACAACGAGCCAATCACATTCAAAATTGTTCCAATAGTTGATCCCGACAAAACATATGGTCGCGTAATTGGATTAAATACGTGTCGTAAACGATTCCGAACTAGAAATAAGTAATTCAACGCTTTTCCTAACATTAATTTAAAGATGTCCAGAAGCTTAGATAAATTACTATAACAGAAACGAAAACATAACGTTTTCGTTTCTGGAACGCCTGTACTTAATTGTTATAGAAAGATTTAAGCGATTCAAAATTGGAAGCCATGTAGGTTTAGCCGTGTGGTGACGGCAGAGTAGAATACAATTGTCACCACCCCAAATCTCTCCCGTGGGTGTCGTACAAGGCGACTAAGGATAAATCAGTGATGAGGAATGGGCAGCAGCGTTCCTCTTATACCACCACTTATCCACCTAGCAATATACTGCGACTTTTGAGCCCGATAAATGGCAATAGGCTCGCCACCTATTACATGGGACCTGACATAATTGGCGAAACGTGGGTGCTAGTTCACCTCTGCCTGCCCCTTCGGGAACATAGGCGTGATTTATGTATGTATGTATGTAGGTTTAGATACATGTTCCAAGTAGGAGGGTCATATATTAGTACACAACAACACGACAAAAGCTGATACAATATCTGGGCGAATATCCAAGCCATCGGCTATGCTAACGACAGCAGAGGTGCCGACGGCCAGCAGGAGACGAATAGCACTGGATTAACACCATTTAGTAATGTCCAAACAATTTCAAGTCTAACTACAACAACATAATGTTTTTGAAAGGTAAATGAAAAGAATACAATGATAGTAATAATAATGTATTACTATCATCGTATTATATGATATTATTGTATTATGATAGTAATTGGCCGTGTGGTGACGGCAGAGTAGAATACAATTGTCACCACCCCAAATCTCTCCCGTGGGTGTCGTACAAGGCGACTAAGGATAAATCGGTGATGAGGAGTGGGTAGCAGCGTTACTCTAATACCACCTAGCAAAAGCATTCTACTGCGACTTTTGTGCCCGATAAATGGCAATAGGCTCGCCACCTATTCCATGGGACCTAGCATAATTGGCAAAGCGTGGGTGCTAGTTCACCTCAGCCTACCCCTTCGGGGATATAGGCGTGAATTATGTATGTATGTAATAATAATGAGGGCCCATTAATGAAAACCGTATTGAATAGGTTATATATTTTTGCTTTTATAATACAAACATCTAATACCAGCACAGATATAGAATCATGTGCTGGTATTAGATGTTTATATTAACAAAAGCAACATGTAAATTTTGATTCGTCAAGAGAGATGGACATTGTAAACTTGTGGCTAGCGAAACAAGCACGAGGCTATTTTGTAAACATCGATGCAGTAGGAGCCGATACAATATCCGGTCTGAGTCCAGACTACCGTGTCAATGACGTTACACGGTAGGACGCAAACACTGAAATGCAGGAGGCTATCCAGTACCCCTAATATGATAATACCCTCAAACACAATACAGAGCTTCGACTGCCTCTGTGTGTACGTGACTCTGCAAGTATTTGATCATTTTGATAGCACGCACGGATTGTATTACAAATCTTTGCGATCTCCATAAATGCCTACATCATCTATCCATACCATCATGCACCTATTGACTTTAATTTTTTTTTAAAGGCTAACTATTCTTCTTTTTTTGTTTGTAATAACGTTTCTAACATTTATATACTTAACTTTTTAAATAAATTAATAATTAAAAAGCAAACCCATGCCTAACCGAATGCACAATAGTTAGTAGTAGTGCTTTGGATCTTAGAAATATATTTCTACATTGCTTTGCTGAAGACGCGGTTTCGAATCTCTCATAGGGACTTTTTGTTCTAAATATTCTTGTACCACAGCTTTTACCTATCTTGGTTGGTAACTGTTGGTCAAAATTAATAGGAATGTCGCGAAATTAAATTCAGACAGTTCCTAATAGACGTTTAATGGTGCGAAAGGCTATCTATGCGGTAAAATATGACTTCAAGGTAAACCGCAAATCCAATGGTGAGATAACCTCATGAGTCAATCTTAGTGTGTAAATCTGTGGAAAAAGCACAAAATAAACAGAAATACATTATATTGACAGAGACCGAGATGCCCCAGAAAAGATGACATAGAAACTGTCACACCATTAATACTCTCAATAAATATTCCACATCTGTTCGAAGCATATTCGCTTTTTTATTCGCGCTGACCTAGTCAACAATCTGTTTGTTTTTTATAATCCGTGTATTGAGTCGGAGTTTGATTGCGTTTCCTATTTTCTAAGCAGAGGAGCATCAATTCAACTGGGACGTGATATTGGCCGGATTTCGCCATCAATCAGCCGGATACAATATCCCGGCATCGGTGCCAACCGACGTACGGACTACACGAGACCAGAAACTGCGAATTAATGGGTCACCGAGTCATTATCTCATAGCTGTAGCATTAAAAAGCGTGATTTCAAAATTAAACTGGCCTAACCTAAAGTTAACCTTACCCAAAGGCTTAATAATGGAACTTTTTATCAGGTTGTATCATTGAAATTACATCAACAAATTGGAATTATAGAAACACTACTGCCCTTTCTTATACTTGTTGAATTTCATAAATAAGTTCTGCTTTTAAAACTAATTTCTTGATTCATTATACCTAAACTTGATTTCAATGAACCAGATTAAATTATCTAACGTTATCTTACGTGACATAATATATCGGGTTAACAGTCTTTACATAACCCAGATGTCAAGGGTCGGAATTCGAAGTGTTATCTATTCTTTAATATATTTGGCCATATTCTGCATTATATTTTATGAATACCCATTTAACAAAGCTGGCAGTAAGATTAGCATGATAAATCAGTGAATAGCGCTGAATGTCCTGGGAACACGCCTCTACAATTGATAGCATGTAGGAACTACATTTTAATGTGGCAATGACAAAGTTCTCAAAACAATTAGCATTTCTATTCAGTTAGTGCACGCGAGCACAGGCCACCCAAGCGAATCATTTAAGTGATTTTCCCATCGATTAAACAGTTCGAGTTGTTTAAGACGAATGTAGGTCGCATGCCTTAACATGATTACTTGAGTTCGTTAGAAGTATAGGTATTGATTTTGAATTTAATGGGTTATCTGAAAACGGCGCGGGTGTTAAATATATTATTTAACACCCGCGATTACTTAACGATTTCCTTGGTCAGTCCAGTGCTATGTAATGTAAATAAGATAAAAATAAATTTGAGCACTAGAAAGTTTCTAGATT
This sequence comes from Cataclysta lemnata, assembly GCA_963931975.1. NCBI lineage: Eukaryota > Metazoa > Arthropoda > Insecta > Lepidoptera > Crambidae > Cataclysta > Cataclysta lemnata. The sequence continues at coordinate 10,820,753 of OZ008353.1, read as the reverse complement.
ATCTGATCGATCTGAGTCTGAAAACTGGTCGTAGGCTATTATAGCCCTAGATAATAAGACAAAACAAAGTTTGCGAGGGAACTAGTTTTATATAAGTTGCCTGATTAACATCAAAGGGGATAATGAAATGAAATTATAATCTTGGTACACAATACCGAAATCTTGACAGCTCAATACTCCGATACTTGAACGCTTCAAATACGAAACAGAAAATAAGCAAATTTCCATTGCTCTCACCGACGTTATATCTCTGGGATGTGGTTAAATGACCGAGCAGGCTGACGGCACTCAATCAAACAGTCGTAATTGGGAATTGGCACACGGTGCCTTTTACGATCAGACAGAGCTAGGTACCTACCAATCCATTTCGCTGAGAACCACCGGAATGCCGGCCTTGAGGGTCCCGGCGTGGCGTAGAGATACGGTGACGTCACTTAATTACAGAGGAAGTATTACTGGCGGATTAGAATGGAGCCTAATGAACATCAGATGTGACACACGGCGAATAGGTTTGTTTACCTATCCGTCTTTTTTCTGTTTATTCAACCTCAATCAGCATTTCAATGGCTGATTTCTGAAATAAACATCATCAACCAATAAAGCACAACGTTCGACTCATAGACTGAACCGGAAGAGTATATTCATTAACATACAATAGAGTAAACACGAACAATTTTTGGCCTTATCACATTGAATATGATCTGTGTTGTGTTAATTAACCCCATAATACATCCAAAATAATTGGCATTTGGAAAAACAGTTTCAAGATGTAACTGGATGCGTGGTGCTATTAGCTATTATAAAATTAAAATCTTTCACTAAAAACGGCAATAATGTAGACCTTGACAAATCTACGGCAGTCCTATCCGAATAAGTGGAAATAAAATAAATTAGTGTCTGTTTTAACTATTACGTCTGTATTAACTTAAATCTCACACACATGATCACGGATTTTTACCAATGGTTTTTTTGTTTCATAAAATTAAATATTATATTAATAAGTACTTATGCTTTTTTCGTGACACCAAATTCAAATAGTTTGTTGCTATTGATTCTTGGTAATGTTAATTTAATGCATACTGTTGTTGTTTTAATGCAGACTCCATGCAAAGAAATACGGAGTGTGTGTGATTCGTGTTTGTAAAGGAACTTATTATACGAATTACAAAAAAAAATCGAAGTCGACATTATTTGAAAAATTTATGCTCTACTCTGGTCCCTCATGAGCCTCATGGTCTCGAACCCGAGTCTTTCGCAATAGTAGGCAGCTTTAAACCACTCATATGGACTGCGTCATATATGCTCCGTTCTAGTTTGTCGTTTTGTCTAGCTACTTCAAACGACTTTTCAATCGCACGTCATTAACGTCCATTAGTTCCATTATAAGCATACACACTGAAGTTTATTTAAACATACCTACATAGACTTATGTAATAATTATGTAGATACGCCAGTCTACGTGGCACAGAATCGAATTCATGTGCACATGTGCCCTCTCATAATGCCTACAGACTAATTGCGTGTCGAAGTGCAATGTCAAATACAATTACTATCTATCGGCACTCCGGTCCAATCTATCCGCCATCTCCTGTAACAGGTATTGATAGAGTGGGTACTTTGTTGCTCAAATCGATTAACGTGGATCTTAACTACAGAGTTCACAGTCACTGGAATCAATTAGGAGGAAAAATAGAGGGAGTAGACTCATGCCGAGCCTCAATTGACGAAACAGCGGGCGGCTGGGTAATTGTGAAATTATACGGCACAGAAAAAGGATTAATAAACTTAAGAAAGATAAATGGGGGGGAAAATCGAGTGTCCGAATAAATAAAGCAGATTTCCAATTCTAATTCCGATTGCTAATACGATTTTTATTTGTTTGCTTAGAAGTTGAATGTAACGTTTGATTAGTTAGAAATTTGAATATCTTGCAATAGAAAGTCTATCGAAATTTGGATATTGATGCTTGGATTTGTATGTCCACACACCCGTGAGCAGTCATAAGCTGAATATGGAGCAACCCCTTTTAAAGCTACGCGTGCAAAAGAAAAAGTTTACCTTAATTTTTCATAAAAATTTTGAAAAATAATTCTTAAATCCGCAATCGCAGAACATTCTTCAAAATGTCTTAAGTTTCTTTATATTAATTCTTGTAACATTTGTATAATATTGAAACAACAAGAAAATATTATACATTGGTCAAGTTTCAGAGATGTTGTGATTCATATTTTAGATTCTCTATGCCGTCTCGAGATGGTCATAATAATATGTGCTTTTTTTTGTGCTGTAATTAATTATCAAGAAACGTCCTTAGTAGTTATATACGCAGTGTTTATTTATAGTATCCCGTATGAACGTTGTAAGCTATTGAACGGTTATCGTATTACGTACAATGACAGTAGTGCTATCGTAATAAACGTAGTGCGCTCAAGGTTTTAAATTCAATAAAGGAATTTACATTCACTTATTGAGTGCAATTTATTCGTAGCTCATTCACCGATACGCATGGCAGCTTATGGGAGATATACTTTATCAGACGCGTTGTAAATATTATTACTCACAATTCCATATTGAAATCTGTTAATATCGAAACAAGAGCTGTGATCCTGTAACTCATCGGCATTAAAACAAAACTGGTCAATCTAATATAATGAAAAATGGGAAGATTTTATACTGGAGTTGTTTATCATTTTCATACATACATACATACGTCACGCCCTTCTCCCACAGGGGTAGTCAGAGATCACTTCCTTCCACTTGCTACGATCCTTACATACTTCTTTCGCTTCATCCAATCTCATCAATCTCTTCATGCATGCCCGTCGGTTTCGGGTACTCTTGACCTGGCCCTTTTTCAATAGACTTTCAATTTGATTATGAAAGATCCGCCTAGACCTTCCCCTTGCCATTTCTCCATTCTCTTTCGCCATGTAAATACTTTTTGTCATTCTCCTTTCATCCATTCTTTCGACATGACCAAACCATGCGAGCATCCCTTTCTCAATCCTTGTAATTACATCTTCTTTCAAACCACACCTTTCTCTTATCACACTGTCATACAATCGGTCGCTCGGCCTTACTCCAGCCATGCTCCTCAACGCTCTCATTTCTACTGCATTTATTCTACTTTCATGCATCTTCTCCCATACCCAACTTTCGCTTCCATACATTAATGTCGGAACCAGCACTCCGTTATGAACAGCCTTACGAGCCTTTCTGGACACGCTTTGGCTTTTCATAAAAGTGTGCAAAGCCCCGTTTACCATATTCCTAGCTTTCACCCGCTTTTCAATATCACTATCATTTTCGTTATCACATTTTTCCTCTTCTTCCTTCCAGTAGGCACCCTCCTCCAAATGTATGTCATTGTGCCTGAAACCAACGCAAATATTCTGTTTTGAATGGCTTATTTACTACTGGGTGTCTATGCGGACCCTCTGTAGTTGGTGGTGTTGACAGTTTGACGTCCTGTGAAGCAACATTTGCTACATAAAAGAAGCCTTACAAAGTGGAGCGAACGGACCAGTTCTATCAATCTACCCTTATCTTACATTTACCTAATGTATACGTACAAAACGCTGCCAGTGATACATGGCATCATCAGCGCCGTTGTATCGAAAGCCAAAAACTTTGCTCTCAAATAACGCCTCTAAAAACAGTTCTCCATTTATTTTCCTGTGCCTAATTTGTTTAGCGAAGAAACCCATTACACGTGAACGTGGATCTTCGATGGGACACCGGTGCCTGGCGTTCCTCCTGTCCGATCTGACGTTGACAAACGACCGTGACACTTGAAGAGGTTGGACAGGTGATTCGGAGGCCCATCGGCTATCGGCAAAAGTTGCCGCTAGGCGCTGTATGCGCATATCTTAACTGATGGCTTAGCCAAGCGGCCAATCTATCGAATGCATATAATACAAAATGTATGAAACTGACGTATTACAGAGAAAACAATACGTCAGTCTCATACTTTTGCTTTCTATGTGTTCGAATAGATTAGCCACTTATCCAAGCTCTCAGAGGGCCGAACCAAGTTGCAAATTAAACAACGAGTCGAGAACAAATGTAATTTTTGACAACTACTATTACAATTGACACGACACGGTCGCCATATGGTGTTTTCTCAGTATTTTTTCTTATTAGCTCATGTGACTAGAAATCATTAGAAAATACAAAGTTTTTAGAGAAGCTTGTCAACTCGAACATAACTTAATAATCAATTTAACCAATTTAAATATTAAGTTAACATTTAGAAATTGAATTAATCAGAAAGGTTTTTGTTTTCTAACCCGCTATCGATTGTTAAAAGCAAAAGTTGTAATAACTAGATAGATGGACAACGGTGATTTGTCGGAATTAGAACTTGTTAGACAACAATCATCTTGGCTTGTTCTGTAACCAACCAACAACCGTGACCTTAAAGAGCCGAGCTCACTTAATAATCAAACGCTTGTATAATCACCATTAAAGCGTTGATATGGCTGGGCCTTCACTAACAAAGATCAATCTAAATAATTCTATATTACTAATAATGTTATCGAGTATGAAACAAAATATTGATAATGTTACATCACAAGTAAATGTAGGCGTTTATAATTTACAAGGCACCAACAATAGGCCAGTTAACAAATTTTGGAAAATTCTTAAACAAAAAATAGATTATATTAATAAAAATAGGCGTTTAACGTTTTCTAAAAACCAATTTTAAAGCCTCAAAACGGCCAAGACTGTCATGGCACCTTGAATGACGAGAGCATGAATGAATATTGAATTAAATGAGTATGTATGAACGCCTTTAGACATACACTCAAACTGTGTTGTATTAATCAACATAAGTATTACTATAAGAGGCTGATTTCTAGGTGGTGTAACACCTTTAATGTAGAACGGATTCATAAGTAAATGTGATGTCGAAATAGAAAGAGAAAGTACCGCGTCTTATATTGACATTGACTGAATTTTATTTCTATTGTCTCAGCTCTGTTTATTTTAATCAACTTTTAAAACTATTTCATTTCTTATACTTTTCAAAGATTAACAGACTCATTAAATTAGGTTTGAGATTGGTGACACAGCATATTACATAATAGCGAATATAGCACACTGTTGTTATTTTCAAAACTCGTTTGCAAATCTAAAGATGTTAAATATTAAAGTGGTCACGATTCAATTCACTCAAATGTGTTATAAAAACACTACAGTTGCAACGTTCTATTAATATTATTACACCACTATAAAAAAATTAACTGTCAACTAATGCGCCATTGATGTCAATATTACATGGGTGACCTAAAATACGTATCTCAAATTATTCCGTGTTTCGAAAGGCACTCCAAGCCGACGGGGATAGAACGGTGTTTTCCATTCATTTTAAATTCTTCCATCCACAGGGAAGATGATGATCATAGAATTAAAAATACGACCCTAACCTCGGTATATCTCATTAATCATCATTCGTCTTTCCTGTTCTTTGTTATCTGGAGTCTGCGCAGTTAGTTTTATGCTTCCATACATCTCGGTCAGCCATCATACAACCACCCACTCCCTTGTCATCCATATTTATCATATATCATCTTTCACGCAACCCATTACACACTCGGAAGTTCATAAATCGTAATAAACAATACATAGGTACCAATTTATAATTCAGACTGCTAAGTTGTGATAGCGAGACTGCGGAACGGGTTCAACTAACTTCAAAACTGGAATATATGAAGGCCTATACACATATATAATATTATCTCCAGAAATATTTCACATTCATCACATGACCGTCCACTTGCGAACTCCTTATCACTGCCTCGCGAACAAACAAAGTCGGGTAAGAGCGAAATAATCGCTGGTTCGGAAACTTCACCGCGTTACTAGATAATTGATAAAGTTTAACATGTTATACGTACGGGGAATGGGCCAAATATTGGTAAAACTGCTTCGGAGTTGGGGAGTTAATGATTCGCTGCACGATTCGCTGAATACACATAGTGGGATTATTATTTCCTTACATGCATCTGTTCGTTTGTCTTCGATATTCCGGGTACCTACCTCCTTAATGCCCGCTCCATTTGAGGAAAACTTCTAGCCCATTCTAACGAATCAAACAAGTGATCTATTTAAACAGTCGATGTTTCTTTAGGCAATTAACTTTTTTGCCCGATCCAATGCCGAATCACAGGGGATTTTTTCATCAATCACGTGAGCGCCAAAAAAAATGCCGACTTTTCCTTGTTATGTGTATACCCACTTGACGTAACGTTTAATTTATTCCACGAGCATGAAGAAGATTAATTTAATAATAGCATTTCCAATTACGGGTTTGGGATTGGGAGCCATATATCAAAACAGATAGATCTAAGTATAATTACATACAAAATGTAGCTCATTAGATTCCACTGTTTTCTTAAAGAAATATTTAATGAGAATATTATTATAAAATATGCTGACTTCGAAATTAATAAAACATATAAAACATATGGAATGGTTATTAGAGAGCAGATTGCATTGTTTTAATGCAATTTTTTTCGTGTGGTATAATAATATTATTACAAAGGATTCATATTATGAAATATGATAATGTAATATATCTTGAGGAGTGGATGATGTATGACAGCCGCCGGCGAAGGATAATGATATAAGGGCATTGTAGGTACCTATAGTAATACAATCACTTGAGTAAACACGCCTTACTCACTACTATCTAAAGCTAAAAGTTACAAATTTATTAAGACAAGGTTTTGATGATAACCCTAAAACTTCACTTTTGATGGTTTCTCCGAGTTAATTCAAACCCTTATATAATTTTATGACGATAATTTCCTCTGAATCTCTCGCGACTAACATAATTTAAGTAAGTACTAAAGTATTCTTGCATACAGATACACAAATCAGGCCTATATCCCCAAAGGGGTAGCCAGAAGTGAAATTACATATTTTCATTCTACTCTACCCAATCTAGTATACAACAACAAAGTCAATACCTACTACAATTGTTTTCCAAAAATGTGATTTTCGCCTAAAATGTATAAGCAGCACATTCTAGTTATCTTCAGCGAGCTAGGAGCGCCCGATAAAGACCCTTAGTTTCGTAAGCCCAAGAGGATTAGGTACGCGGCGTCGTAGCATCCGGCGGGATGTATGCTCGCTGGCTTTGGTGACAAAACAAAACAGAACAATTCAGGTTATCTGCGAATCTGTGACAGTGAAGTTGGTCGCATTGCACAGCGTTTTTTTGTCGCAAGGGCTGGAGCGGTGCTGTGCGCGGCCGACCTTGGCGCGTTTCGCTGCGGTCGCGCTCTAGTTGCTGCGCACGCGATGCTATCACGCGTCGCCTCAGCACGTATGCGAATACGGGACAACAGACCGCGCGACCCACCAGCGGTAAGAGACGGTGGCGGGGACGGGGCGCTCTGGATGTTGGCGGGGGTGGGTGATGCGGGGAGGGGCGAGTTTCCCCCCTCCCCGCATCACCGACTATAGCACGGCGCGGGCTGCGTGGCACGCACGGCGCTCATCATACGGCTGGATACTACAACGAGGAGCTCGCTAACGCAGTGGCATAGGGCGCTTGGCCTGCCATTGCGTAAACTAAGCAACGTTCGCTAAGGCCGGTCATTGGATGGGTGACCAAAAATTCATTATCTCGAGTTCTTCCGTACTTCGGAAGGCACGTTAAGCTGGTGGTCCCGGCTGCATCTGCAGTCGTCCAACCCGCACTGAGCCAGCATGGTGGGTTATGAGTATGTGGCTCCCTATATTTTTTCATCCATAGGGAAGGCCCGTGTCCCAGCAGTGGGGATATTAAAGGGGCTGGTGATAATGATGATGACTACAGGGGAAGGTGGTCCAAGAAGGAGGCGAGCACATGTTCCTCGTTTCTACTCTAGCTCTGACTAAAGTGTCTACTCTGGTGTATAAAATTGTTTCCGTATTCCGATTCCGTAAATTTTCAAATGTTCTCCCAAGGAAACAGTTAATAAGATTAACGGGGATATCCGTTATGAAAATTAATTTGATACACACGAGTGTTTTAGTGAGTGCCTACCCATTTTGGACAACCTTTCCCTACTCTTCAGTTTCATTCACTCAGCTGCTATTGTAACAGTTCAGAGGTCCCGCAACAAAACCTGAAAATTGATTCGAGTTTACATACATACATAAATCACGCCTATAGCCCCGAAGGAGGTGAATTAACAGCCACATTTCGCCATTTATATTCGGTTCCATGTAATAGGTAGCGAGCCTATTGCCATATATTGGGTACATAAATCGCAGTACCTATATTGCTAGGTGGTATGAGAAAAATGCTGCTGCCCATTACTCATCACTGTCTTTACCCTTAGACGCCTTGTACGACACTCAACGGGAGAAATGGGGGTGGTGACAATTGTATTCTGCTCTGCAGTCACCACATGGCTGCGAGTTAACACTTCCATTTTTAAAATATTTCATTTTCTAAGCTCGAGTTTTTCTCTCTTAAAAGTTAAAGCATAATTGTTAGGCTTGGTCGGATGATCGGTGTCACTGGTATAGTTATAACAAGCATTTTTATTGCCTATTTCAATCTATCTATCTATAAATATAAATGTTGATGTTTCAATACTATGCCTTAATCTTTATTGTGCATCACAACCCCGTCAATACTTTCGTAACTTAGTAGGTAGTACCCACAAACATTATAGACGACAATAATTCTGAACTAATAAAGTATAATAAGGCAGATAAAGTATCCATTTTATTTGACATTTATTCATGTATTCAATTGTTAACCGGCAAAGTTACGATAAATGCTAAAACACAACACAACAAATGTAAATGATTGTGCCTAAAGTAGGACAACAACGTAGTTTTCACTACTATTGGTGTCAAGATCATGGGTCTGCCTTGAAATAATTGATTTCACTATACTTATAACTATACAGATATGTAATGGCAGGTGTTGACGTTAAGAATTAAGTGGTCCTAATAATATTAGGCACAATAATAAACAAGGCACTGATAATAACAGAAATCAGTTAAAAAATTAGTCAGTAAAACTAAATTCAAAACAGGCTACAGTTTCGCAAATTCAACTTAATTTCAAGATAGTGTTAGCAGAAACCACATCGTTACTTTAAAAGATATGTTCAACTGTAACCACACTGCTGGATGCACAAACTTTATTAAATTAAAACCGTACCGTTTGCAATGACAATGGCGCCTGTATTTCATGCTAAATATATTTGGAATGCAGTCGCGTGTCACGTGATAACCTATGTTGCAACCAAGGCTGAACAGCCCGGTGACATTAGATGTATTCAGCGTACGAAACTGTTAATAAAGGTGGGTGACATAATGACATTTCAACGGTGGAAAGGTCGAAGGTTATAATGTAAATCATTACTGCGCTGTCAGTAGCGTTGGGAATAAGCATCCAATTCTATCCCTCGGCTTTTGTACTTTTCTCTCTATTCTGTGTTGGGTTTCCTCCGACGGTCCCTTGGACCGAACCCGGGACCTCATGATATGAGGCGGTAAACAACTTATTTTTAAACAATATGTAAAGAAGGAAATAATATATTTTAAATATGAGTTCAGTTTAAGGTCTGAATTCAATTCATTGCAAAGTCTAAACCAAGTGACGCGCTCCAAAGTGTTAATCAAGGATAGCTTTATCTAATGAGGCGGTAAATCAAGTGCGGTAGTCGAGTAACTTTCGGAGTATCGTCCGGGGTCTATTGCCGATATTAATTTACCAACATGGCCGGTCAACAATGCACAGAAGTCTGGCAAAATTCCAGCCGGCAACTGACGGCGGCACAAGGCACCCCGACCAAATTCCGCCCGAATATATATATCTGACACCCGATAAGACACTCAGCAATGTTTTATGGTACATTTGATTTTCGACTTTACTTATTCAAACTCAGTGAACTGCCTCCGAATAACGGAGCGGTGCCAAAATTCAACCAATCCGCTTAATGGATAAAGTATTCTCTTTGTTTCTGTACTTCACATCTACGCTTTACACAGCTCCTAGCTTCATCCGTAAGATCTGCTGAAGCGTTCACACTAAATCTGAACACCTCAAGAATGTAACTTAGCATCTGCGACGCTTCTCGAAACCTGACCAAATTGCCAAGACCGATCTGTCGTTGCTCGTTGCATAACGTACTGGACCACAATGACCTCTATTCGATAGCTCGTCAACATCCGATTTCATTAGATTCCATAGCGTACAATGTTCCCGCTGAAATGAATCACGCCATTAGCGACGTTGCCAGTGTCAATGCGTCTGAGCGACTCAAAACTTGAAAATACAGCAAAGAGGTTATATAAAGTGCCAATATCAATTTAACGTGTGGGAGACGTCATTAGACGGCGTTGGAAGGGAGCCAAGTTGATCCCGGCACAGCCAAGTCACGGCCGAGGGTGGAGCAAAACAAGCCTCCTGCTTATTCCGAGCGGTGAGTAAATAAAAATGTTTCTGCTTACGGCTGTTTTCATCTCGATTCGACTCACTGTGTTGCTACTTCGTTCAACTCCGCTCAGATAAGAATAACGATATTGTCTCGGCACTTACATGATATGACAAAAGTTTTATCAACGTCGACGTAATAATTTTCTGTTGGCGTCTCGACTAAGGGTCACTGATGTTGGCACACCTCTTTTGATTCCGGAAGAAGCACTTCTGATTGTTAATTGGTCACGAAATTACGACAACTTAATAACGCTAGCCGTTAAAAATATGCTTTTACTTAATGATATAGGAAAATGTATATGTTAGTAGGTGCGATCGACTACTAACCAAGCAGTATTATATTCACATACAAGTTGGACCTATTCTTCAAGATTCACTCAGCGGCAATTAGTGCTCTGATATAGCTTTAGCATTTCAGTGTCCTTTTTTTGCATAGCAACCTAGTTTAGACTCGTTTTCTGAAATAAACTTTTTTACATATTATTAATATTCTGATATAAACAGAAACCCCAATAAACAATAAATAAATTGGGCAAATTTAAATGCGCCGCCAATTCTGCCCCCGAGCTAATGAACTTCAATTAAAGTTACAATAACCAGATGTGATTGAAGGAAGAAACTTCGTGGCACTAATCGGGAGTATTTAAGTCGTAATTCCGAATTACTCCCGGGAAGCCAATAAAGCGGTTCCAACCACTCACGCTGCATACACAAGGCGCAATTTAACTCGCGCATAAACAATAGCTAATGCTATTAAACATCACGAAGTGCTTCTATACCTTCGGAACAAAGAACAAACGATGAGTACAAAAATAAAAAATAATAGCGAGTAATCCAATCATGGGAAAGTAATGACAAATCTCGAAGTGTGAAATGTTCTGCGTGAAAAAGGATCGAGGGTCAAAGCAATTAAGAACCAGCGTGGCATTTATTGCCTGGAAAATGTTGTAATTACTTAATTGAATTAGATTGTGACAGAGATGCTAACTAATTTGCGCTGAAATAATATATTTAAGTTTATTCTAGCCTCCCTCATTAACGCGTCCATGAAGATGTTGAAGAATATTCCATCCATCCACCACACATGAATCAATGAATGAACACGTAACCTTTATGTGGGTAATGAAAATTCTTCTTCACCAAATTTACAACACAAAAGATGCTATTTATAAAATGTTCATAAGGCGAGACGTGATTGAGTAAGTGAAAAAGTGAATGTGAATGGTGGTCAATTTAATGAATTGTTCCATTAAATAAGGCTTGATTTTTTTTTATATGTAATACTAATCATAAATCACAGCATAATAATGTAGCTACGATTTTTTATAGAATTAATCAAAGTGAGAAAACTATTATATTTTTTCTCTTAGAAAGTTTAATAAGGCATTGTGTTTACTACAAAAATCGCAACAATTCCCTAATGACATGTATAACCACGTAATCACGTTTGTTGTTTTCTCTTTGCTTTTTAAGTGCCAAACAGATGTGCGCTCAAATTACAATGCCAGATATGAGCCATTGATCACGCGAATAAATTACGCACTTTAAAATTATTAGTAGGTGTATCAAATCGACCGATTGCGTCTGTGAAGCGAAGTGACTGGTAGTTCGCGCTGATTTACACATGAAGAGTTCAAGCGGGGGACTCGAATCTGAATTAAAATGAAGCGCAGAAAGCTACTTGTATACTACCATTACACGATTGGAGATTTAGGGCGCCCTCAAACCATGCGATTAAGTTGGACAACTAAATCGCAGATTGTACCAATAGTCATAGCCCGCACATCATTCCAACTAACTCGTACATACGTTTCAATGATTATTGGTCGTATGGTCTGCGGGGGGCCCTTAAACGTGATCGCAAATGTATTAGAATGGCCCCGTACGAAGGCGCAATATCTCGCCCCCTCGGGCTCTCAGAACGAAGCGGCTCCAATTGTTTAATCGGCGAAGTTCCTCGATACAGGGCCGCCGGCGCGGAAAGTTCAGCACAGCTGATAGGGCAGGCTCGTTTCGCTTAATGCGCTGGTGGCGGGCGTGCCTCCAAAGTGCACTCAGCCTCCGATATAATCGCCGAACACGCCAGTCCGCGTCGCTTAGGGCCGGTTTTTTGGTGCATAGTTAACTCAAACAATTGTTACTAATGGTTAAATATCAGACTGTTATACAACCATTGGTAATAATTATTAACAATTGGTTAAGTTAACTTTGCATCAAAAAACCGATATAAGCGTGCAAATTTATGTGCGAATGTCGACACCATGTATTGGTTTGCTTGCATTCCAATTGGCCGGCACAGTGTTCTTTCTTTATTTCACTTTCTCTTACATTTCACTTTCTACGTGGTTCTTTAAAGTTAATCCCAGCTCGGTGTATCTGAATACTTCGCTGCAGTGTTACAAATCTAAATCGTGTGCACCGTATATAGCAGCTATGTTTTATCGACATTTTGGATGGAATCCAACGATATCTGATAGATTAACGTTTGTTTCCCAACAAAACACATAAATCTTGGAACAGCCTGTGAAAACTCCGAATGAGTAATCCAATCGTAAACTTTCTGGCAGTCTATTTTGATATTCTTAATTTACGGAGCGAGACGTCGGCTTGTGTTAACCAAATACCTGGGGGAGGTAACGTTTTATGAACAAATGTGCGTGTTGCATAATTCCAAGAAAGTCTTTGCGTTACTTTTGATTATGTATACGCCGCGAACATTCCGTTCAAAGATGCTTGAGGAAGTATATAACAGACACAATAATTAACTTACTAGTAAAGTCCTTATTAGCAACGCTCTAAGCTTGTCTTATGGCAACATCCTGCAGCGTGACACGCGACATACTCAAACAAAGGGCCTGTCGCGCGACACAATATGCAGCATGCAATCGGCACATGTGCAGCGTACTAGAAACACCAAGCTTAATATATTTCATGGGAATAATAAATATGCACGGTAAGGCCAATTTGAAAACTGGGAAAATGTTACCAACTTCCTTTTTTTTGTTCGCGACACATTCAAAACTAAACTTGTAGTCCGCACTGTTAATGACAATCATCAGCTGGCCAATACCTGCTCGGCTAGCATGACCACCGAAACACGATATGATAAAGCAATTTATCGCGTTTATCAGTGAAAAATCATTGGATTTCAACACTGAAATAAGCCTGAATTAAATAATTGATTATGCCTTTAAAGCTTTATCCTACAGATAAGCTATTTATCGCTTTTAACTGTCGAAAATCAAATGATTTTCGTAACTTCAACGCGATAAATGCTATATTATATCGTGTTTGGGTGGTCATGCTAGCCGGGCTGGGATTGGTTCCTAGCGTTTCAAAGGACTCTCAGGTGAAGCGCGAAAGTAAGATGACGGCATAGAAAGACTGGTAAGTCTCAATTAAATTTGTCATTGCTTAGGCATCAAAGATGTTCGGGTTGATATATCTAATAATATCTTGTGGTATATGAATGGAAATAAATTACATTCGTCAATACACGTTGTAATCATTGTCAATGACTTTTAGATATAGTTTTGTCTTCGTGCTTCAGTGACCCTATACACAATATGAATGTTATAAAAAGGATGCGATCCGACACACCTTTCAGAGTCTCCATAAACAGAAATGAAACGTCTTCCACAGTCAGTATTGCGACAGTGTCTTTGAATAAAATCTATTTGCAACACAGTCAATGGTGTACACGAGCGTGTAAAGGAAATTGCACGCTTATCACTTTCAGTTCCTTGCTAGTCGTGGACTAAAAACTAAGATACCAAGTAAGTAAGTGGTCAGTCAAGTAAGTACCAGTCACTAACAGCTAACGGGGCTCACTCTTGGTGGCAAATAAATATAAGTCTAATAATAATTTTACTAATTCATCGTTTTGGAAGTGTCTGGCCAAGCGATTTACATAATACATAAATCACGCCTATATCCCCGAACGGGTAGCCAGAGGTGAATTAACACCCACGTTTCGCAAATTATTTTAGGGACATAGATCGCTGTATATTGCTAGGTCGCATGAGAGGAATGATGCTGCCCATTACTCATCGCTGTCTTTACCCTTATTCGCCTTGTACGACGAGAGAGATGGGGGTGGTGACATATTTTGTATTCTGCTGTGCCGTCACCATACGGCCTATTTACGTAATGACTGGGATTTATGAGTGGAGAATACAAATAATACATACATCCCGACATACATACGTCACGCCTTTCTTTTAGACATTTTTATTCGGAAAAAGATTGCGGGTCTGCGTTACAGGCAGAAACTAGTTAAACAATCGAACAGAATCAGATACGACATTCATCATTTCCATTGCTAAGCGAATAAGGTTGCAACTTAATTCTCACGCATTTTTTAAATAAAACCACTTTTGCGGACGTAACCGGTGTATTGATTATTGAGTAGCGATTTTTGTCACGAACCTTTAGATTACTTCACAGTGGTCGTGCTCAGAGCTACCAATACAATAAATCCTAAGCGTCTAACGTGTAAGAATGATCTATATATACAGGGCGTCCCACGGACATGCCACACGGAGGGAAAGTATATTAAATATTGAACGTAGGATATTTTACTAAAAGAAGACATCGTTTTATTTCTAATAATAAGTAGAACTGCATTCACAGATTTTTTAAAAATCGCCTACCTCAGCCGGGAATCGAACCCGCCAAATGTGATAGAAAAATTACTTTTATTTTATAATAGCGTTTGAAAGGGCTACTCATAAGCATTGTATTTCCTAAATAACCTAGCATATTAAATGAAACTATGATAAAATTTTTCATTTTATTTAAAATTTTGTCCAGGGAAATTTCCTCTGACTTGGCCATGCTTCCAACAATTAACATTATCATTTCAAAGACCTACCCACTTGAGATACGAGATTTCCGTGGTGTAAGTACATGATAATAATAAAGTGATACATGAAGTGTAGTAGGTACTTGTATGCATTTCTTCATGAGCTCACAATTACCATGCAACTGGCTGATATTAGTAAAAATAAATAATTCGAAAATGGAACACGTAAATTTTTGTGATGAATTTGTATACAACAGAACGGATCACATTTTGAGCATTTGATAAATTATTTTATTTTAAATAAAATGAAAAATTTTATGATCTTAGTTTCATTTAATATGCTAGGTTATTTAGGAAAAAATAATGCTTATGAGTAGCCCTTTCAAACGCTATTATAAAATACAAGTAATTTTTCTATCACATTTGGCGGGTTCGATTCCCGGATGAGGTAGGCGATTTAAAAAAAATCAGTTCTACTTATTATTAAAAATAAAATCATTGCAAAGAGAGAGCTACTCTTGTTTTAGTAATCAAATCGAGACAGCGCCATCTAGCGGCCCTCATCGCCTCCTCGTCTCGTAGAGGATAACTAATTATATTCAAGGAGTATCCTCAAGAGGGTATGAATATGGCGCGCCTAGTCCTACATATCGCGAGCGCTGTCTCCGCCAGGCTTCCGTCGCCCGCAGCCGTCAGCGAAGATGTTGATACAACTAGCTCCACTCGCGGAGATAGGACGCTTAGCGGCTTATCGCTTTTAAATAACACGCCTCGAGCAAGAAGGAAATTCTGCTGTAGGTACCTCGGGTGGTAAACAATAGAAATATCGAACGCGAAATTTCAAAGTGCCAAAGATAAGAGGAACAATGGTCGCCACAGCAAGGCCAGAGCAATAAAGGTGAGATGCAATTGAGGAAAACTATTGCCTACTGACCGTTGCGCAAAGAGGAATGATTCCAGTGCAGTTCGTAAATTTATAGATTTATAGTTGCAACACTTAGTGCTGCACTCAGAGACGATAATTAACTTTAATAAGTAGGTACTTGATGTCAAAAAAAATCATTTAAATCTAGACCATAGTACCCGGTAAGAATAGCGACTAGTTTTTAATTGTCATGTTTTGACATTAAGTACTCATTAACGTTAATTGACGTCTCTGGTTAATTTCCGTGCTAGGCAACTAAAGCGAGGGATCTGCATGCAGTGGAAATGAGATTGTTATGATGAATGGGTGATGGTGAACACGATAGACAGGATTAGAAATGAGCACGTCAAAAGAAGTTCGAATTTGAAAGTAACGCCAATTATCGAAATATCCAGGAGCGACACGTTAGCGGTACGGGCCACTATGATGAGGAGGGATGAATGTAACTAGAGGTATGTTAAGTATGGGCGTAGAATGAGTGGAAGACCGAAGAAACGGATGGATAGATTTTGTGAAAGATGATAATAATATGAGGTAGGGGGAGTTCGTGCTGAGCTCACGTTTCACTAAAGTGTCCGGAAGAATTTTAGGTTCAGCGTTATATTAGTATCCAACATTATTGGCGAAATGAGGTATTTAACAAAAACAATGGTGTATACATGTATATTATGTAGTGTTACCCTTGCACTATTAATTTGCAATGCTTACGCGAGCACATTTCCAAAACATTGCACCCACAGTTACGTGAATTAAACTCGCGCAAAACACGCAACGAACCAAGAATGCATGGTCCTCACTTGATAATGTGAGTCACTGGGTACGCAACCGGCGACGCAGCATTTACATAATTGTTGCTGTGATATTTAACGCTCGGTGACGGAGTAAAGCGAATTGAGAAACAACTTTAGTTCGGGGACGCTATCTTACAAATTCACTTAACGTGCCTTGCGAAGCACAGATAAACTCATACATGATTACACACGCATATAAATAACGCCTATATCCCCCGAAGGGGTAGGCAGAGGTGAATTGACAACAACTTTCCACCAAATAAGTTAGGTTATTTAGTAGGTGGCGAGACTATTGCCATCTATCGGGCACATAAATCGCAGTACATAGCTGGTATAAGAGGAATGCTGCTACCCATTGGGTACTTAATAATCATCGCTGTCTTTACGTCTGCCGCTACGCTATCTGACGCCTTGTACGACACCGACGGGAGAGATGGGGTTGGTGACAATTGTATTCTGCTCTGCTGTCACCACACGGCCCGGCATGGACACAGAGGAATTCGAGATAATTCTCCCCGGGCCAACGGTCGCTGTAAAGTGATCGAAAAATTTAGATAAATCAAAACTATATTATGTTAGAGTCTGGTCTGACCATTCGACTAAACTGGCCGTCTGTTATGTAGATACCTAAATAAATGTAATAGATGACCAAGTAATTATTATTTAATGGTATGCTGTTTGAATGTTCATAAATATTCCACTATTCAAATTAAGTAATTTTGTAATTAATTAAAATTCAGACGTCCCTTCCGTTGTTTTTAGGTATTATTGTTAAAATAATTAAAGTCGAAGCGGGGGCCAAGGACCGTTAATCGGTACCTACATCTGAGACGGGCTGAAGTCAACGCATCGGTGATTTAGATGATAGATCGCTCATAAGATCAATCGCATGCTTAAACCTATTAGATGAGAAATATGTCGTGAGAAACATGACACGATTGAAATAATCAACGTCTCATAACACGAACGCATCGATACATTGTAATGTAAACAGTATCCGCGTATTTCGATTTAAGACAATATTGTCGTGTTTGGCTCATTCGTTGATTCATGTTTGCCGCTCAAACGTTCATGTATACCTCATTTCGGAGGCAAGGGTTGTTTACCTATATTAGCATAATGTCAATACTTTTGAGATAGGCTGGTACTTCCCGAATAAATCACATTGACATATTAGCCCATATTAGTAGCATGCACGTATTGGTCTCGCTTTCAATACGACTGTTTCACAATTAATACTTCTTACAATGTATTGCAACTGTAAGATTATGTATTGGAGGAGCTACGATTGAAGTCCTAGTATGGATTTAGCTATCTAGAATGTCTATATAGTTGAGTCTAGTCTGAATGTTGACATGCGATATTCATCTTAATGTAACCGTAATAGAGCATAGGAGAACGATGGCGCAGTGGCTTAAGAGGAACTCGATGCGATTGTTAACCAAGCAATTTCAAGGCCGGCTATTGGATGGTGACCAAAAATATATTATTATTATTACTACATAACTGTATATCGTTTCCATAGTGCTCGTGCAAAATATAAAAGAGCATTAGGTTACACATGTCCATCTTGTCCTTGAAGAAGTAAAAAGAGATCAATCATCCAGTACATGTAGAAAATTGGGCTAACCTTTTGACATCCACCGTCTGTGATCATTGGTCGTTTCATTCAACACCTAATAGAGAGCATGGATCATACCAATTGTATCAAATCCGTGTCAATGTTTTAACCATGATACTGGGTCACGGGTAAAATGTTGTCGCGCTCAGTAGGATTCAACTTCCAACCCTACACCGAATACCAATAACGTCCATTATCTCGCTCACAACAATTGTCCGTACTTCGACAGTTTGGCGGTTCCAATCAGATGTATAACTATACGTATTTGTATATATATGGTTATAAAGCCTTATCAAGTTTCGATGCGAACCGCACAATGTTAGGGTATCAAAATTTACAGTGTATTCCGGTGGGAAGTCAATCATAAAGATAAAAGCCGTGGGGCAATAACAGCCGCTAAATAGCCAGTGGGCGACACCCCGCACCCCTTCGCCATATATAAAGTGGGATAGGGGAACGTGGTACAAGGCGGGCGCACTGCGTGAAGTGTATAAAATTGTCGTTTGCAGGAGAACCGCCTAAAGATGGGCAAAAAATCGTTTGCATTTGCTCTTAGGGGACAAATGACATAGATGAGTGAATAAAAGACCCCTACGTATTATCCCCTAAGGGGCCGGCAAAGGTGTATTAACCAGGGACCATCGCATCGGAACCGGTAAATTTTTATTCACAAAAATCTGAAACTCAGCTCACCTGATAAATGACATTTCCAAATATTCGTGAAAGCCACTGCATACAAAGTTATGTGAAAATCTTATAATACAATAATGAAAAATATAAACAAAATCATTTATTTTAACGGTTAAGGTTTTTTGTGATTAGGAAAAAATACAGCCGATAGCCAAGTTAGGTAGGTTCCATGCAATAGAGAGCGAGCCTATTGCCATCTATCCTGGCACGCAAATCGTGGTATGGGCGTAACGAGAACTCTGCTAGACAAATAAGAACTTCAATATCCACATCCCCTCAAGGGCCCAAGAATGAAGTTGACGTGTATGTGTCAATTCTGGAAATGATTTTGTTTATACACGAGACTGCCAGTTTTCGGCAGTACTTCCTCCACGTCATCCATTACACGGTACGTTATCACGTCATAAAACGAAGGAGCGCGTACGTATGTCGGCCGTTAATTGTCATATTTTTGTGCTAAACGGTCGGGATTAACTCGATATTCATACGCGTAACGCGGCTCTCTAAACGCGGGATATCATTTCCTGGTGTTGATGTAAAAACGAAAACTCATTTCGAAGAGTGTGCGTTTTCAAATTCGCTCAGTGACGTGAGGATTTTTGGCCTGTGAGGACCTGTTTTCTATGATAATATAATTATACAAGTTTAAAGTAATTAATGATGTCAGTAGTGAGGCTAATTGCACGTGTGTATTTTTGTATTTGGTTTAATTATTAGATTTGACTAAAATGAAGCTATGTCTACCAATAATGTATTTTTTAATTTTATACTTGAAGAAAGATGCCCATAAATATTGAAAGCAAATCTATTTATAAGCATGGTAATTATGGTACTAATATTATATATTATAATAGTTTAGGGCATCTTTCATTACTTAACTCATAATTTCATGTAAAGGGAGGTACAAAACTAGCTGAGTTTAATGCCAGTTGAGTTAACGAACGGATGGCGTAACTTATCGCGATGACTATTGAAAACCTTTTAATTTTGACACACACGTTTTCAATGTTCAACGTATTTCTTTGACAGATAAAGAGTGTACGTAATAATACCTTATATGAATAAACCACATTTTTATTTTATTTATAAACAATCATGACTCAAGAGCTAATGTGTATATTCAATTTTTTTGCACAAATATCTGGCTCTGCCAGGACTCGATCCCGGGACCTCATAATAACTTTCAAAAGCCAGCGACATTCGACCTGGTCGTCGTGGCGGATAAACAAAATAGGCGTAATTTACGTAATCGCGTCCAATTAATTAATACAATCTGTATCAGTTTGGACAATTGATAGGTACGTAGCATTTGCAATAGAACTCTAATGGGAGAGTCCACCGTTCAGCGATGTAAAATCCACAGGCACCACAAACATTGCGGTCCGAATGCAACGCGACCGCCTCATTATTTTGAATGTATAATGATGTGGCACAGAGAAATAATAGCATTGTATACAACCGTCGGTGGATATCTAAAAGACGTCGCAAATAATAAGTCATAATATCAAACCGAAATTCGGTTATTCAAATCAGTGCCCCAAGCAGCATTTTAAGGATTCGTAGCTTAATAGTATCTAGAAAGCACCAAGTATTTTGTGTACTTGTTATGTTGTGCACCAAGTGACATTAATAATATTAACTTTACAAACAGATGCATAATATCTAGATTAGATCTATTAAAATCTTTTTAAACATAACAATAGGAAACGCAAGTAGGTAATTTAGTTGTAGGTAAGTTGGCAACACCAGCATTGATTTTGTGGAATATCATTGTTTTTCTATTTTCTTCTCATTCGATTCTGTGGCTGAATGGAATACGTCAAACGTCTATTTGTCTATTTGTGATCCAAATATTTTGGCCTCTTCTTATTTATCGTCTGACTACTGTATCCCTTATTGTCAATGTCTTCCTTAATGGTTAGAAACAAAATGAATTGAAGCAGGTCGCATTTATTTAGATTGCTTACTCACTTCATTAAACAAACGAAACCTACTATTTTTAAATAAACAAAGAGTCACCATGACCATTACTCTAAAATAAACACGTTACACGTCATATGTTGACAAGGTCCAATTTAATTATTTTGCTAACAAAAATATTCTAACTTCAAAAAAAACGAACGAAACACCAATTCCGAAATTGAATTGCTAGCGTTTTTATTAACATGAGGCGAGTACTTTTTTGAATGGTTTTTGCAGTGCAAAATTACTAACGTATTATCAATGCACAATAATATGAAAACATTAGATAGTAGGTATTTTTATCATAATCAACGACTAACGACATAATATTAAAGGTCACCCATTCATGCATTTTCGAGTATGTATTGCTTAGTAAGCTGTGTGGTGCCGGTGACGGCAGTGCAGATTACAAATGTCACGTGTCACACAAAGCGACTAAAGGTTTAGACTGCGAGTTCCGGGCTGTAGCGTTTCTTTTACATTACCTATCAATAAACTGCGATTTGTTTGACCGATAATGACAACAGGCTCGCCCGTTATTACATGGGACCTAATATAATTAGCGAAAAGGAGGTGTTAAATAAGCGTGATTTATGTGTCTTTTATTGTTAGTTATTTGGCCTAGCACGCTAGCCACTTCACTCTCTACTCTAGAAGTATTATGACAGATGCATTCCCTAGTTTCATGTTCCGAAACGTACACACCGAAACCTTTTGCAATATTTAGCCAAGCAACACGAGGCAAACATCGTCCGGTAAACGTAAACTAAACTAGTCCCCATTGTCTACGTTCAGCTGGGTAAAATTTAATCTATTTAGAGCTCGTACAAACAGCGGGAAGAGAAGGCATTATAATCAAATAGCGCGCTGAACCTTCACACAGAGATCAAATACGAATTAAGTCAGTATTTCCGGCACGCATGTTTGCCACTGTTTACATAATCCAATATTAATGTTAAAATGGGAGCGAGCAGAGCAACTATTATTGGGTGTACAAGACTATGATCCCGGGCTCAGGGTGTAAGGGTCCTATTCTGAACCGGCGCTTAGTTGAGCCGTGTCGTAATGAGCGAGAGGTGTCCGCTCCGCTGGTTCCTTTGTCTGGCAGCTCCTTAACAAGTTCAGGGGCAAAATGAAATGTCATCCCCGTGTTACTGTCGCCGGGGTATTATACAAAACAGTGGCGATGCAACTGTTATCTCGGGTATTAACGTTGATGGACAATTTACCCTACAAACAGTTGTGTCTGAAGAAAAAACTACACTCAATCTACTCAATGCATTACTTTCCTACTACTGCAGAAATACTAGCAAATTAAAATGTAAACGCATCGTTTGTACAAACTAGAAATCTAGAATTGGGTATTATATATTTGGGTATTTGATATGATAATTCTGACGCAAATTGAGTTAATTTTAATATGCATGTAGAGTAGGTAGTTAAGTTTATGCATACCTAAGTAACTTAATTTTCTTAGCAGTCAATGACGTTTCTTTTCTTTTCAATGACGTTTCAATGACTTAGCAGTCAATGTGTTTATTTGATAGACAGACGCCTTTTCGGAAAAATGTAACAAGCCAAATTATTGGAACGATTGAGTAGGCAAGCAAGGGTGTCGAAATGGCGGCCGACCCCTACAATATGCCTCAGTATAAGTGAGAGACACTAAGCTCTGTCGAAACTGCGCATCCTATCCACTTTATAGGTCATTTCATTCATTCCATTCACTTATTTCCGCCAAAGGGATCTTCTGTTACGACCGAGTGGGTTTCGCAAATAAACCTAATTCTATCTGAACAATAAGATGTTTCTTTTCAATTTAACAAATTAAACGGCTCGCTTAGGTACCTACAAGTCGAAACGGTTTTCTGAGTTGGAAAGGTGGGACAATAATGATCCTGAACGGTGTTAGGAGCGTTTAACTTTGGGCCTTTTGTTATTACCAGAGCTTCGGCGGAAATTACAATGTCACGAGCAGAAAAAGTCACATCACCATCAGACTTAATTTTCTGATATCGCATGGAGCGCAATTTTTGAGGAAGTGAAGTATGCCTTTGGCGCTTTATTAACTTAAGAATGAAAATGGAAATTGTTTTAAGTTCTCAACTATAGACTGTAAACCATTATCCGAGTAACTGGGAAAGAGCTCGGCCTTGTCTCAGCTAATGAATAGTCGGGTATCGTTTGTGCAGAGAATAATTTCAGTCCTACCCACTTTGGCGATGAAATTTCGCGTCGACGCTCAATATTTGCGTCGTGCAAATTTTGTTTAAATATTTGCGCTAATTTCCGGATAATTTATTTAATATTCCCCGGCGGCGGGGTATTTAAACGGGATAGCGGAAAACGGGCTGGTCCTGCCTGATGATTTTCCGGTGCATTTAAAACGAGCCGCTCGGTTTGAATAAAGGCCGCGATTGTTGCGTGCACTCATTAATAGATGCTGTGTACACTCGGTAAAAACATTGTGGCCAGGCGACCTAGATTACTAGCATTTTAGTCATATTTCATTTTTGACTGGTCTAAAATCTATGAAAGCTCAACGCAATAGTGCTTATGAAAATAAAAACAAAGAAAAAGCAATTTACAATAGTTAAAAATTTCATTTAAAATCACTTACACACTGACCTACCTATTGAAGTCTTACAGAGTTACAAATTTTCAAACAATTTTTTAATACACTCATAAGCAATGAATCCAGAATCCATAACTATAATAGGGCTAGAAATCTTGGATAATCGCAAGTAGACCGCACTGTACACTGTATCAAGCCCCTTGTATATTTATAAATATCCTCCATTATCCTATTCATACTTGTATACACATACAAAAACGTCATTGCAATTAAAAATATTCGGCTACCGAGTTTTTGATAAGGAAACACGCCGTGGCTCAGGCGGGACAGGATTCGTGCGAACCTGTTTATTTATATTCACACAAGCACATTCACTGCAAAGAAAATGAAAGTTAGTGAACGTGCTTTTTAAAAATATATCCGCGTTAAACATATCCTATGCAACATCGGCTGGCACCTATATATAAATTCAACTTGTACATTGTGAACAAATAGCGATAATTATCCCACTATCAGAATACTGTCTGTCTGTAATGTTTTCATTATCATCATCATAAACAACCTTTTAATGTCCTCAGCCTACTACTGGGCACGGGCTTTTTATATGGATAGAATATGTACAGACAACAGCACATCAGGTTACTACAAACTGTCAAATATTTCCAATCAATTTAGAACTTTATAATAAGAATGTTAAGGTTGAAAATTTATTTGAGAAATTTGACAGATTGTAGTAACCCGATGTGTTGTTGACTATACTTAGAGAATATGCCTTAGTCTAGAGACTAAGATCAAAACAATCAATGAAAAATAGGCAGCAGCGTTCCTCTTATACCGTCTATCAATATAGGTAGGATGCTGATTACGTGTCCAATAGATGGCAATAGGCTCGTCCGCTATTACATGGGACCTAACATACGAGTAATTAGCGAAACATGGATTAACATCCATGTTTCACCAATTATTTCTATTATATTTAACCTCTGCCTACCTCTTGGAGGATAAATAAGCGGATATATGTATGTACATCATAGTTCTCACATACATCAGTGTTACATAATCAGAAGTCATTGGTCAAATTGCATGTCACAATTTACAAGCGGCCTTCTTCAGTAAAATAACTTTAAACAGAAGCGTACCAACATCCTTGGGAGTTGGTAATACCTATATTGCGTAATCCAGCACCAACATTTCGAGTCATATAAGTAACAGAACCAGATTGGTGGCGAATCATTGTACAGTCAACAGCAGGTAAGGCTACTACAATATGTCAAATTTCCTCAATCGACTTTATGCTTTACTACCAAAAAGTTAAAGTTTGACAATCGATTAAAGAAATGTGACAGTTTTGGGTAGTATGAAGTGCCGTAGAACATACATCGCACAAGTTTATAATGTGAGCGTCATTCTTTTTAAGCCGTGTGGTGACGGCAGAGCTGAATGCAATTGTCACCACCCCCATCTCTCCCGTGGATGTCGTACAAAGCGACTAAGGACGCAGCCATGAGTAATGGGCAGCAGCATTTTTCTCATACCACCTAGCAATATAAATGTTAATGTGCCCGATATATGGCAATAGGCTCTCACATGGGACCTAACATAATTGGCGAAAAATGGGTGTTAATTCACCTCCACTTCTTGCCTACCCTTTCGGGGATATAAGTGTGATTTCTTGTATGTATGGATTCTTTTCAAAGGAGGCTCCTCACAACAGCCTTGACAGCAATAAACAATCTCCTACTCTCTCGGTTACGGCAAGCCACTGAAACATCGAGTTTTTTTCCACTACTGTCAACATTTAACGAGATAATACACACAAACCGACTAACGATGCAGTAAAGCCGGAGTGTCCGTGTCATTTGTATGCGGGGTGTGAACCAGAAGCGTCATAAAGCCAAGGCTCTCACTGCGTTATTTAACCATGGCAGTGCAGGTGGAAATTGTTTTACAAGCCGTCTAAGTCAGTTTGAGAAACTCTCGGCAATTATCTTTAGCCTTCGTTAAGAGGACAGTGGACTAAACAACCACACATTTACCAAATAACACAGAAAATAAATTATTGTTAAAAACCAGATTTTACCTCAAATGTTTGGTCAGAAAAAAAAAACATTTAAGAGAGTACGACCTATTGGATTTCCCTAATTATAATATTGCACCCGTCTATTCTGGCTAATAAAATGTTCACTTTGTATAAGACCGCAGCTAAATTAAATTTATATGTGTAGGGTTGTGTACCGGTATGGGCTTAGAGAACACGTTGAGGAAGCGTTGTGATTGATAGCTCTGAGGGAATACAGTGACAATATAATACATCCTCTTTAGTAGGCCGCCATGATGGAGCCGACATGCAGCTACCACGCCCAAATATGTCTAGCCATTACAGAATGGCATACGTTATTGCCAGTATTTCTGGAATAAAAACTAGTATATGGTCCTTTAAAAGAGTTTTGGGATCATCAACAAATATAATATATTATCTCCGGCTAGACCAAACAAGAAAACGTCTTATATGTCGGGTATTATTGCAACGACGTGTTTTCGACACAATTAAAGAGACAGCCCCAAAAGGTAAACATAGCAAATACAAGGAAGGAAGACGTCAAGGATAAATGACAAGAATCTAATAAAAAGTTTCACTTAATATGACGATATCAGCAAGTGTAAGACAGAAATCAAAAGCAATAAAGATGATGTATATATTATAGATACTGCAATATTTTTTTTTAAAAACTCTGCAATATTTTTCAATACATTAGATGAGCAACGAGATAGAATAATGGAACAACAAGGAGAAAACAAAGCACTTTGCTTACCAATTAAACTTTGTTGTTCTCTTGAAAGAATAAAGTTGTTGAGTTTAAAAATCATATCAGAGTTTACTTCAACTGGCTCTCGCGGCTCCATAATCAAAGCGATATCTAATAAAGACGAGACTCACGTGAAAAAAGACCTTTTAGTTTTCGCAAGAGTGAATAACGTTAAACTTTCCAGCTTTGAAGAAACAACGCCAGAACCGGGAACAAGAAACTGCGGAAGCTGACAAGTTGGTAACAATTTTCCTCTTTGCAACTCCAAGTGCGTTAATGAACGCGCCGGTCGACAGCAACAAATACCGATGTCCAGTGTCTATCATACAGTCAACGGCTCTTCAGACTACCCAAAACTGTCAAATTTCTTCAATCGATTGTGAACCTTATCTTGTTGGAGTTGTTGGCAGTAGAGCCAAAAGTCGACTGAGAAAATTTAACATTTTGTGGTAGTCTGACGTGCTGTTGTCAGTACAACACAAGCCATCGCAACGGAAATTGAACTTAAAATACTAGTGCGTAAGGCCGTGTGGTGACGGCAGAGTAGAATACAATTGTCACCACCCCAAATCTCTCCCGTGGGTGTCGTATAAGGCGACTAAGGATAAATCAATGATGAGGAATGGGCAGCAGCGTTCCTCTAATACCACCTAGCAATAGCAATGTACTGCGACTTTTGTGCCCGATGCAATGGGCTTGCCACCTATTTCATGGGACCTAACATAATTGGCGAAACGTGGGTGCTAGTTCACCTCTGCCTACCCCTTCGGGGATATAGGCGTGATTTATTTATGTATGTATGTAAGGCTTTGAAAAAGCTCCGCGCTTCCAGGAGACGCGACAGAATTTAATGTCAGTAATCACTTTGGTAGACATTAATTCATCACTAGGAGTGGATGACTTGATGACGTCTGACTGATATGAATTGAAGAGGAAACACACTGTGCCAACCACAGAATAACTGGGAACAGGGGCAGAAAGAAAGATGAATTACTTTTGTAGACCATCTGAAATCGCTCATTAGTATTAAGAACTGTTAGGTTACAACAATAAACACAAAGAGGAGAGGTCCAACGGTGTTAAGTCTGCTAAAACCAGTCTCAGTACAACATAAGTTTAACAGCGCTCCCTTGCGTGGAACGGGGCAGTGTCAGAAATGCCTAATATGTGAAATTTTTCCTTACTGTCATCGTCATCTCCTCATCCAAACGCATCATCTTCATATCATACCTCACACAATCATCCACCTTTCCTGTGATTATTGTTTATTTCGCTTACCGCAAGATCTTGTTTCTGAGTAATCATCTACGTAGTGCGGCATAGTGTGAGGATCGGCTTATGCAAGAGAAAAGACCTGCTTGTCCACGTGAGAGTTTCCCGACCACGGAAAAACATCGGCGGCGTCGTGACTGCCACGGACGTGACCGGCGTCGCGATCGTCGTCTGCCGTCGACGCAAATTTCACTGACCGATTCGAGACGTAGGTAATGAAGTCTTGACTCTGCACTATGCACCGGGCGTATCCAAGACTCGGCCAGGTTGGATCTCGTGTCTCTGCATTTATTACCATTGGATTTCGACAGGTGCAAGTTTTGGGATCGCTGATTTTTATTAGGTTCTCCTTCCTGTTTTTCTAGAAACGTATTTTGGTATATTTTATGATTGCACGGATATGTGGTGACCGACGGCAGAGTAGAATACAATTGTCGCCACCCCAAATCTCTCTCGTGGGTGTCGTACAAGGCGACTAAGGATAAATCAGTGATGAGGATCGGGCAGCAGCGTTCCTCTTATACCACCTAGCAATGTACTGCGACACTTTTGTGCCCGATATATGGCAATAGGCTCGCCACCCATTACATGGGACCTAACATAGTTGGCGAAATGTGGGTGCCAGTTCACCTCCGCCTACCCCTTCGGGAATATAGGCGTGATTTACATAAATAATATAATATCCATACGGATATCACAATACATTCATAAATTACGCCTATATACCACGAAGGGATAGACAGAAGTGTATTAATATCCATATTTTTTCAACTATTTTAAGTCCCATATAGGTACCTAATAGGGGGCGAGCCTATTGCAATACCGGCCATACGCTGCTGCCTTCGCCATTCCACATCACTGTTTTAACCCTTAGTCGTCTTGTACGACGACATGTTCGGGAGAGATTTGGGGCAGTGACAATCAATGTGTTCTGCCGTCATATTAGTGTCAATCAGAACCACTCTGGAGAAAGGTGCCAATGACTTATGATAATTATCGACCTTCCCTACCTAGAGGTTAATTAATGCTTTGCTCGGCTCAGGTTGCTTTATCGATTGCATATGAATATGTAATCAGTAATATTACTTCCGGTCACTAACACTGCCAACGTGATTCACAGGCGTTAGCACGCTGAGGTATTGAACAAAGAGGCCTTTCATTTACACCAGCCCGGCTAGCATGATTACCAAAACACGATAATAATAAACGGATTTATCATAAATCCGTTTATTACTTCGAACTGTCAAAAATCCAGTGACAGTCCGAAGCGATAAATGGCTATATCTTTATGTTAAAGCAGTAAAGGGCTAACATATAACCATTTCTCCATTTGAACTGTCAAACATCTGTGGAGTTTGACAATTCAACGCTATAAATGGCTATATCATATCGTGTTTCGGTGGTCATGCTAGGCGGGCTGAGCCAGATAGGGGGAGATCCAGGATGTCCGGGGGAAGCCCCCCGCCATCACCCCGCGTGGAAATTTCACAGGTAAACACCAAAGTGTCGCTTCGTCCAATTCAGCGGGGAACGAGCAGCGCCGCCGATTGTTTGTTGGAGCTTAGAGAAAACCGTGTTTGCAAACACACTTTTTGAACAATATTCGTCCTGCAAGGAATTACTGTAAGCAAGCAATACAAGATGTGACGAAAACTCTTAAGCCAGACGAGTGTAACGTGTAATGTAATCTAACGTGTAATGTAACACGAATTCAACGTTAGGACGGCACTACGAGCATTACATGTAACGCTCGGAGGCCGTCCTGACGTACAGTCAACGGCTCTTCAGACAGACTACCAGTGGCGGAGCGTCCATATAACCCGATTCCCAACAGCCGTACCAAACGAGCGAGCATAAAAAAATCATTACCATAATTCAAGTACAATACCATTTTATAAGCAAATAAAAAAAATCCATCAATATAATCTTATCATAACAGTATTAAACGCGCGCGAAACAATATGCAACACAGGTACATACAATTCGCTCCCGCTCTCTAGATTCCTTCAACTAACTCGCTAAATATCGAGTTATGGACGCTATACAGCGCCTGCAGCGCTATACAGCGACTGCTATACAGCGCCTGCACGCACACAGACAAGCGTAGTCTTGTCAGGCGTACGCAACGCGAAATAGTACCTAAAGTTTGCCTACAAGCCGGCATCAAGCCGGCATTTCGGCAGCCTACGCGCTTATGCATCGATACACTACGACACACGCACACATTAGTAATAAACTCCCACGAAAACAAGTTCCGTCAAAAGTAAATATTTTAGATCTTATTGCAATAGCCATAAAAGCGGAATTTCTTTTGTGAACTGCACTTAATATCGCGGTCGTGCGCCGCTCCTGCAAGCCGCTCCGGACCGAGTTGCGGTTGCAAAAGTGGCAACGTAGTTCTCCGCTTCGTCACTAGATGGCGTTGAACAGTTGTAGCCGTGTCCTAGCAGGCGGTGTTAAAAGTTAATGCTTAAACCATAAGAGGCTTCATATAGTTGTGGCTTGCCTAACTTGTTTTCTCACGCCACGCCACTGCAGACTACCCAAAACTGTCAAATTTCTTCAATCGATTGTGAACCTTATCTTGTTGGCAGCAGAGCCAAAAGTCGATTGAGAAAATTTAACATTTTGTGGTAGTCTGACGTGCTGTTGTGTGTACATTACACGTTATGCTCGTCTGGATCCGGCTTTACAGCATTCCATGGATTCATCGTGCGGCATAGTGGTCATAAAGGGGAGTCAGTGGCAGTGTCTGGTACTAGTGACCCAAGTGTAGGTTTAAAGGGCCCCATGACAACCTAGTCAACACTCACTTCTGCCACCCCGACTTATCTCTCTGCCCGCCCAGCCATATTCGGTAAGATTTTGCGAGAGCCGCCTTTGACACACGTTCCAGTGGAGAAAACTTACGTAAGTTCTAGACAAGCCAAGGTCTTTCAGTAATGTATATAGGGATTTAGCTGGTATACCCCTCGCTCGCACCTCAATATTTTCTGGCGAGCCTTGAAAATTCGTAGTAACACAGCCAAGCTTGCATTAAAATGCCGATCTCGTTCTGAATAAAAACCTAATTACATGCTGGTGCTTGGCATTTGGTTAATATTTTTTAAAAGTGTCTCATAAATATGTAAGCAGCGCAGCCGGAGCGGTCGCCGCGTCGACTAGGACCGGCTACCAGTCCACGCTGTTTTTCTCCTACAATTTACAACCGTTAAACTGGCAAACAAACGCCGGGGGC
Source organism: Cataclysta lemnata (assembly GCA_963931975.1). Lineage (NCBI taxonomy): Eukaryota > Metazoa > Arthropoda > Insecta > Lepidoptera > Crambidae > Cataclysta > Cataclysta lemnata. Next base: position 10,789,615 of record OZ008353.1, on the reverse strand, counting down.
TTATTTACACGGCGCCACCAAAAGGAAGTCCGAAAGAACGGATGGCCGCTAGCAAGGGAAACAAACATGAATCACTCGCTTCAGGACAAACATCTGAACAGGCATTGTTACTTAAAATAAACACGCGACGCCCGCTAATAGGCAAATTAGAGAAAAGCTTGCTCAAGTAATGACTCTTGCGAGTTTTAAATCTGGAACAACAGCTCGATCTGACGGGAGGCGACGGCTGTTGTCTTTTGCTCATGTTACGCAAATAAATCGGCCGCGGAGGCGCAAAAACCGCCCGCAAAGCCGGAATCTAAGAAGATTCCTGTGTAATGTTGACCGAGCAACTTAGGGAGTTCTGTAATCCGACAATTTGCCGTTTCTAACTCGCAAACACAACAAAACAAGCCGAACATATTCCCGGCTTGAAAGGAAGTTCACTCGACAAGGCAACTAGCTGCCGGGAAACCTTATATTGTACAATTTATGGTATATGTTCTTTGCCACGCTCCAGTTTCTGGGGTCATTCGCGGTGGTATCTCGGTGGTATTTCGTTAAAATTAATAACAGCTGGCCCGGCGATAGCAGACTTATCTTTGTGCTTCACAAATAAATGTCTTGTTTTGTTCAAGAAAATTGCGGGTGTATTCGACGGTTTGAGCCATACATACGCTCACGCCATCATCCGACAGTACTTTGCATCCTTAAGGGTGTAAAAAACAAAATAAATATGATATTGTACTTTTCATAATTACCTATACTACTAAGTAAGTAAGTACCTATGCATTCAATTGCATTATTAATTATTATGATTATGTAAAACGGTCAAACAGGACTAATGCTCAATTCTTTATCTGGGCCATCTTTATAGTTTATACCAATGAGGCGCTCGATCTCACTCGATCTCTGCGCAGCATATACTATAGACACTGCCGTGTCGGCAACAAAACCTTGCGGCAGCGTCTTACTGCCGCACTCAGAGACGTCAAATACCGTTAATGAGTACTTAACGTCAAAAAATGACAATTCAATACTAGTCGCTATTCTCGCCAGGTCTATGGTCTAGATTTGAATGAAATTTTTTGACATTATGTACTCATTAAAGTTAATAGACGTCTCTAACTGCCGCACTCAGAGACGTCAAATAACGTTAATGAGTACTCAATGTCAAAAAATGACAATTCAAAATTAGTCTCTATTCTTGCCGGGTCTGTGGTCTAGATTTAAATGAAATTTTTTGAGGTTAAATACTCATTAAAGTTAATTGACGTCTCTGAGTGCGGCAGTTAGTAATCAAAATTATTTAAATCAAAATCAACTATGTATTTGACTATTTAAATAAGTAAATACTTACATACATACATAAATCACGCCTTTATCCCTGAAGGGGTAGGCAGAGATGAACTAGCACCCTCGTTTCGCCAATTATGTTAGTACCCATGTAGGTATAATAGGTGGCGACCCTATTGCCATATCGGAGTACATTGCTAGGTTGTACAAGAGGAACGCTGCTGCCCATTTCTCATCCATCACTGTTTTATCCTTAGTCGCCTTGTACGACACCCACGGGAGAGATTTGGGGTGGTGACAATTGTATTCTACTCTGCCGTCACCACACGGGTTTAAATAAGTAAAGGTTGAATGAATTGCGGAGACATAGACAATGTACGTGGTCCCTAAAAGCGAATGCACACACCTTGTATGTACAAACGGCACGTAACGATTTACTGCTAGAGACAGATCAGAATGAACGGCATCAGTCATAATCGTAAACAACGCACCGCATTATGACATAATTTATCGCAGTGCCCCAGTTACGCGCATCGATGCCAATAAAGCATTAATATTCGTAGTATCACCGTAACGATGTACTGATTAGTGACGATAAACGTAAACACACGCATGGCGGATTCTATACGCTAAGGTACAGTCAGTGTCATAAGTAGATTAACGCTTTAATACCTTGACACAATAGTTGTTCTTACAAATTGGTGGCAATTATTACTATTGCGCGTTTGCTGTATATGTTATGGACAGAGGGCTAAAGTGGTAATCGACTTATGATGCTGACCGTACATAGCGTAAAGATCAGCCGCTCTGTCGCCAATTCCCTCAAGATTATTGTTATACTAATTACTTAGTAGCTGTTACATGGTAGCTCGATGGTGGTGCAGTGAAATAGCGCGCTCGGCCTGTGATTGAGTAAAACAAACAATGTTCGCTAAGGTCAGTCATTGGATGGGTGACCAATATTCGCTAAGAACGGTCATTGGATTGGCGACAAGAAAATTATCTCGAGTTTCTCCGTACCTCGGAAAGCACGTCAAGCCGTTGGTCCTGGTTCGTCTGGAGTCGGTAATACCCACCAGTCCGGAAATTGACTAATTAACGTAAAATTATTTTTAAAGGGAGTGTCGAAAAGGCTATGAGCGCCAAACAAAGCTTCTTATTTTATTTCCTTTACAATTGACGTGTGTTAATCCACCTCTAAATATAAATCTATATAACCTCTAAATAAGCGTGATTTACTATATATTTTTAATACGAGTTTATTTGAGAGCGCATTTTTGCGCGTAATTGTCATTTTAATTTTAATAGCAATTTTAATACAAATAGCACAAAGTTCATTCAATCATATAGGTCAGAAATTTTATGTAAAATTATGTAATGACAGGATATTCAGTTCCGAATCAAGACTTTTTTTACATTTTTGAACTATTTTTCATTGTGCTTAATATTTTTTTCTAACATGTAAATATACCAGTAATGTTAATTAAAATAACCAATAAAAAAAAGCCAAAATTCATAATCACCACCTTTCAATTTCTACATTTTAATTTAAATGAGAATAATAATTGTACCTTGTCCGTTATTTGTAGTGAGTGGCATTTTGACACGACGATAACGAGAATCAAGTCAACAATGTTACGCTCACAACACAATGATAACATAATAATCTTGCGTCTTGAACTTGAATAAGTAGATGTTAAAGTGCGGCATTAGGTATAGTCACCATCACGTCAAGACGATATTAAACAGTCACTTCCTCCTCCTGTGGTGACGGCAGAGCAGAATACAATTGTCGGGGACTAAAGGTCCGTTTCAATATTCTATCAACAGTTGAAGATAGGCGTACCACAGTTTAGTTGCTTAGCAACTTCTGATATTTATCGTAATATGTATTAACAAAAAATGCCAGACAACTTTAGTATGCTTACTTTTAGCTGTTGATAGAATATTGAAACACACCGTTATAGTACAAATAGAGTTATATCCTGTTTTTATCATCACCGGCCCTTTAATATCCCCACGGCAGGCTTTCCTTATGGATGGAAGAATATAGAGATAATGGACCATAAACGACAACGCTGGCCCAGTGCAAATTGGTGGGAAATATTCTGCTCTGGCGTCACTTAACTGCCAGAATGACATTGCGAGCATTGTTGAACTTAGTTCAAGTCCGAATGTCAATACTTTCTAAAAAGACAATGGAACGACAACGAGACAGAACCAGTCTCTAGGATAGCCGTCGGATAGCCCCGACAACAATACAATGTCAGTGTAAGAGCGAGCAGCTCTCAAAGCTAATACGTTTCGCAATTTTTGTCTGCCGAGTATTTGCTCCAATCAGGAATTAACGCTTCACTTGGCGCGGTGTAGCACCAGTAATTTAATATGATTAGTTACAATCAAACACAATACGTAATCAGACGCTCACAGAAATGTTACGGTAGGTACCTATGAAATTTAGTGGAATAGCATGAAGTTGTAGCGTCTGAAATAAATAGCATCAGTGAAGCTTATAAAAGAAATAGGTAGAATAAATTCGGAAGCCTTCTGATTAGTGCCGAGATCGGAGAGGTTGGGTAGTAGGTACTCTGCAAACCAATTGCGATCGTTAAAATGTATCCGTCTCTCTTTCACCATCATGTCAAATAAACGACAGGGATGGCTCTCATTTCTATATCACATGAGACCTAACATATTTGTCAAATCGTAAGTTTTTTTTCGATTTAGTCTTGACCCATATTTTAGCATTCGCAGATCATGTATCTGCAATTTTCTTCTCCTTATTTGTTTCCCCTTTAACTATTTACGACTTAACTTTGTAAAGATTTTACTAACTCCTAGTAAATCAGTAGTGTGGGTAACATAAGTCATAACTGAACCAATAACCACCCTTACGTAAAGCAGTGACACTATCATTACATACACAAAACCGAATATTACCTAGGGCTAATTTTGATAATTATTCAGAGTAATTTCGCGTTTCGATACCATAAATCACATTGATTTTGAGATTATGTAACATATTATTATGATGGTGATATCATCGTAGAAACATTATTTACTACAGTTTCCAACGTTTCAGATTATACAACATTTTACATCTACTTCTGTAGTATTTTTGTACGTTAGCATAGGTCTTAAGTATGCACAAACAACAATCACCTAATTTACGCCAGTTAAATCCTTAAAAATATGTATGTTTCAAAACGTTACATATACGTTACGTTATTATTATTCAATTCAGAACGTACACCTAATTCTGTTAAATGTCTATTGAACACATTTATTTCCAGCAACCAACTGTTAAAGAAACTTATCCAAAAGATTCTCGATTTAGTCCAACTTTTTCTTGTCTAAGTTCAGAGTTCAAAAGTTTCAGAAGAAGTTTTTTGCTATTAATGTATTCAAATTCAAACGTAGCGTTGTTTCGCTTCTAGAGATGACATACATACATACATAAATCATGCCTTTATTCCCGAAGGAGTAGTCAGACGTGAATTACTATATCGGATAACTACATTTATCAGGCACGAAAAACGCAGTACATTGCTAGGTGGTATAAGAGGAACGCTGCGGCTCATTCCCTATTACTGTTTTAACCCTAAGTCGCCTTGTACGACAACCGCGGCAGAGATGGGGGTGGTGACAATTGCATTCTGCTCTGCCGTCACCGGAGAGCTACAGATGACAATTCTATTAAAAATTATTACAGTTAAGTTTTCAAGTGTTTCAAGTTTTTAACCCTTAATTTGTATGGTAGGTCCCAGGGACTCCAGGCGAAACTGTTTTGGTGAATAAAATTTTTCAATACGCGGATACAGCGCTGTGCGCTTGAGTAGCTTCCGTCAGTGGCGCAGACTACGCGGAGACGAGAGGTCGTGTGCGGGCGTATCACAGGAAGGTGAGTAATTGACGGCTGTAGAGTCCCGTGGACTCCACCATACTCCCTATGTAACAAAAAGTGATTTTATTGTATTAAGTTTTTTCTTATACTACTGTTAGATTTACTGTTTTAGATTATCGATATGGCATCTAACAGTCGCAATATAAGATCCATCAATATGGAAGATGCAAATGCGGCCTCAGTTATAAGTGACTGGCTAGAAAATGTAGAAGACAACGCAGATGATGAAGAAAAAGAAGGGGACACAAAAGAGGAGACAACTGAAGATAAGTTTTCTTTGTTCAAAAAAAAAATCAAAAGAAAGACTGCTTATATTTGTTATTCATGTGGCAAACCAATATGTTTGACTTGTTTGAAAAAGGTTTGCAGGCAATGTACTGCACGTACTAGTGATTAAACCATTGCACGTTCTTTCATGTTAATTTTTTTCTTATTGTTTTTATGTTATTTGCCAAGAAGACTGTTCTGTTTACTTAGTTTAGATCTCTAAAAAAATTGTTGATTGTTTTTTTCGAAGTATAAGAGGGACAAAATGGCTATGTCAATTTTTATGTGATTTTGAAGACTGAATGTAAAGTTGAAATTTCAAACTAATGTTTATTAATGTTTCAATTTTTTATGTCTATAATCAATAGTAACCATACTACCTTACCAAATAAACAATATGTTACTTTTATAAATATGAGTATTTAGTTTTTAATTTACAATATGGAGTCCCTGGGTCTCCACCTTACAGTTAACGTAAGTTTTAGTTACCATACAAATTGAGGGTAAAGTATTTAGTTTAGTTAGTCATACTTAGATTTACTACAACCACTTGGTAGGTATTAAGTATTGGTTTACAGTCATATAAGGAAGGAAACATCGAAAGTGAAAGTTTGTTTTTGGTTGGGTTGCTGCAGTACGATCGATTAAATGCAAACCTGAATATTATTAGCTTATAACGTGTTCAATGTTTTCTTTCATCATCACAATTAGGTACTATTTGTGAATCTATATTTTTTAGGTAGGTACACTTGAGTAGCTTGATGCCGTAGTGTCTAAGCGCAATCGACCTGCGATTACAAAAACTAAACAATGTTCGCCAAGGCCGGTCATTGGATGGATGACCAAAAATAATGTATATCAAGTTGTTCCGTTCTTCAGAAGGGAACTTAAGCCATTAGTCCCGTCTACATCTGTAGTCTTTAACACCCACTATTCCGTACTAGGCCAGCGTGGTGTTTTATAGCCAATTCTCCCTACATTCTTCTATGTGGGGACATTAAATGGCTGGTGATGATGATACTTCAATAAATTAACAAAGGTGGCAAAATAAAATCTTTAAACCACTCCCGAGATCAATTTCGGCTTACAAAATTCTACTGTACCAAGTGTTGACCAAACTTTGGGAAATAGCGACAAGGAAGCGTCTCATCTTCCGTAACAGTCGCCATCCGAGTCCGTATTAAATACAACAATCCTTTGTGAAAGAAGAACTACCTAGTTACTTATTTACAAATAACTACGGGCAAGTTTCAGGCAGAGTGCTTTTCATTTGTTCTCCAGATTAAGTTTTCATTCGGAGTAGCTATTAATAAGTTTACATTTTGTATAATCGCTACTATGTTGAGATTGAGATGGATAATATGCGGAGTGACAAAATTTGATAAGACAAGGAATGAGTAGGTACGTTAGGAATCTAAAAGTGGCGCCAGTGACAGAAGAGTTGAAAGGGAGCCGTTTAGCTCGGCATGGATATGTTATGAGACGGGATGCCATGAATGTGAGTACAAAAGTTATGGACGTGATGTTGATGAGTGTCTAACTAGAGGAAGACCACTGAAAAGATGGATGTATTGTGTGAGGTATGATAAAAAAGTGATGGGTGTAGAATTCAGCAGCTTATTCATATCTTCACTGCTAGGGCACGGGTAATAATGGATCAAATGTATGCCAGATTAGGTCCGTCGGTCTGTTACCCCAACTTACCATTTATATTTCGTGGGTACCTATTGTGTCTTGAAGATGCAGTACTAATAAATGTATCGAAAAGCTTGATGACAAAATTCCTTTGTACACCTATTTGGTAAAGGCTCGGCGAAATCCGAATCCGAATGAATGTAGCAGTTTTTCATTAGTCACATGCACCATCGATCTCTAAATCCAAAGCCGCAGGCAAAAAACATATATTCATTATTCTTAGGTATTATTCTTGAAAGTTAGACCGTTGCTGCAAACCACCCACCCAGTGGTACCTACACACGTAAAGCCTCTATTAGCAGCACTTTGAGATTGCCGAACACGCAATTTCGGACGCTAATTATACGGGATTTAGCACAAAAAGCCAACGGCATTGTCCTTACCAGTGGGTAATTATTGCCGCCTCACGTTGCGTTGCGCCATTGAAACGAATATGCAAGTTTTTAATTAACAACACTGAGCAACGGTAGCATCGCGACGTAATTTGCGAGGCAGCCTCCTGTCACTTTTTGTGCTTGCTCGTTTTTGTTGTGAAAGTGTTCTTGCAACTCTTTCACTACAATGTTTTACTTGTACTGTTCGTACTTTGTCTCTTTTACGTTTGTCTACTTACTTATCTGAGGGATGATTCTGCTAACGGCGGGTTTCAATATCCTATCTACAGTTGAAGATAGTCGTACCGTAGTTTGGTTGCTAAGCAACTTTTGGTATTTATTATAATCTAACAAACAATGCCAGGCAACAAAACTTTAGTAAAACCTACTTTTAACTGTAAATAGAATGTTGATACCCACCTGCCGGTCTACTCACATCTATCCGTCTTTCTCACGCCACTGCGTGTTAAAATAAGAGCAACAAAGACGCAAAGACTCGATCGAACGAAATAAACTTTCAGAGTAACGTCTCTGAAGTCGTTGTCGAACCAGACTATGCTATGCTAAGTTTTTCAAAAAGTATACATTTACGATACCTACCCCTTTAAAAAAAGTTCTGTAAAATTGTATATACTTATTATATTTACTTAATAACCATCAATCAATGTATCACCTAAAAGGCAGTATTATACATTTAAAGTTATTCGTTCTTTAACCATGGAGATTATATTGTCTCGACGGGGCAGTACCAATGCCAATTTCATTTTCAAGTAATTTACTTACAAATATTTCTTTGGCCTTCATCGATTTTCGCATATTTTGATGAAGGCTATACTTAAAAATATCCCTGTTAAAAATATATTAAGAAAACACAAAACGTTGTCAAGTTTGAAGTAAAGGACAAGCGCTAAGCCGTTTCAAATACAGTTTTATAGAGATTCTTTGTCAGATGAAACTGTTAAATAGGTTTTTCACTTCTCATGCTCTGAAAGTGCTCATTTGTGCAGGATATAGGCTGCACAAAATCGAATTTTGTGCTCTAGAGCATTAACGTATCTACTCATAAATGTGTCTATATTAAGGCAAAGAAAATGAGCCATGCAGCCAAACACAATGAGAAATTCAGAGATAGAATTTGTTATATTTAAATATTTACTTAAATTTATTTGCCTAATGTGTTTTTAAGATATAAAAGATATTAAAATTTTAATTCAAGTAGGTACGGTAGGTTATTAAATTAACTTACGAAAATTATTATTTCAAAATTAATTTAATACTTGGCTGTATAGGTCTGCAGCCCAAACCTAATATCACTGGGAAAAACTTTTCCTTCGGTATCCAAAACTGTACTAATTTTAGTTTAAATTTTAAGAAATTTTATGATAAACTACTGTTTTATTTCCTCGCAATTGAAGTGAAAAGCAGAGTTTCTACCTCGTCCACAAAACCATTTTTATCCTCGACATTACTATCAGCCCTCGCCTTCGGCTCGGGCTGCTAAAAGTCTCGGACAAAAATGATTCGTTTTGTGCACTTGATGGAAAATCTACTATTGTTTTTAATGCTTATTAAGGACAGAAGCTATTCAAGATGGAATTTTATTTTTACTGTAACGGTGAATAGTTTTGTTTATTGGTCTAAATAGGTTCGATGTGGATTGTGTTGCTTTTAACAATATTCTGCGGTGCGTCGTGCCCACGCTGTTCGCTACCGTAGCACTGACGTTGACTAATATCCTCTTCCGCAAAATCTCTCCAACTCCTCAACGGATAATAAATTTCGCGTTGAAGTAAGAATTACCAGCTAATGGTGATAAATTGTCAGCTGTCATATTTCAGTTTTATTGTCTCAGCAGGACGTCGAATGGGCCGAGCTGTAATCGGCGCTCGTTTACGTTTCGTCCAGCGATTTACGGGGTTTTCTGATGACACAACTTCGTTGCAAATTGCTCTATAAAAGTTATTTGTGTGCCCGCCGTTTTTGTAGTTCATTTTACTTGGGACACATTCGTGCGGCGCGCGACTCAACTAAGTCATGAGGGTCGAAAGAGTTTCTGGGAAAATTGCCGCCCTGAGCGAATGTTGTGCCTCCTACCCTCAATCAATTTAGATGATTGCTCCATTTGATCGGGCGGGTTTACTGATAATTACTTAGCTCGTTGTTGCCTGGCGTGTATTCTTAGATACACACTTAGAACACCATTATCTCGGAGGCTCGAGTAATGTATGCTAACAGCACAATTCGGGCCCACGTCACGGACCTCGTTGCATACAAAATGCGACCTACACTAATAAACCCTTACAGGGCGCTAGACTGGTGAATATGCATTAGAACTTATTATCAAACCAATATTATTTACCAATTATATATTTGTTGTTCGTTGTTCTAGGTAGTAGCGATTCATCATCATCACCCTGCCCTTACCCATTATAGGTATTTAGGGTCGGCGCAGTATGTCCTTTTTCTCTACTCTCTCCTGTCACTTAAATTGTCATCTCCTCATCTACAGTCTGGTGACGTTGGAGACTACGTGCAAAAGAACCAAAAATATATCCGTCACTTGGATAAAAAAAAATTGGATTTTAAAAATAATACTACTGTCAACAGCTTCGTGAATCAAATACAAACAATCTTTTGACTTTAATTAACAAGAAATTGATAAACTTACTTACTTAATTAAATTGCTTAAATACTAACTTAAAAATATAATTTTTCATGAAGGTACACAAGGATAGTCAATAATAATTGTAATTTATGAAATGTGACCTTTAATATTTGCAAAAAAGGTCTTATAAAGAATGTTTACTTTTCCAGTACATTGGATTGGAACGGACTATACCTAGACTAGAAAAGAGTAGGTATAAAAATATCTCGCAAAGTTCAAATACACTTATTCATAATAATACTTTACACAACTCACCAGTTTACCGAAATCACAATACGCTGAAACCGTTCACGTAATACATCCTTAAAACAGAAGCATTAATCACCGCCACTAATTAACGACTGTCCAATTAATACATCTGCGTGCACCAATTGTTTGCCATTTCGAGGAATTTTACCCAAATACAATAACTGTCCATATACCTACCTACGAAAGCGCAACATCAAAAGGGAGGCGGTTGGACCATTGCTTAAGTTAAAAGTACCTACTTATGTATTAATAAATCACGCCTATTTGTCCCCGAAGGGGTAGGTATATAGAGGTGAATTGATACCAACGTTTCGCCCATTAACTTAGGTCCTATGTGCACGTGGCGAGCCTATTGCCATCAATCGGGCTACAAGACAAATACTGCTGCCCATTACTCATCTTTGATCTAAACCTTAGTCGCCTTGAACGACACTTGCGGGAGAGATTTGGGCGGTGACAATTCGATTCTCCTCTGCCGTCACCACACGGCAAGTTTAAAGTATGTACCTAAGATATGAAAAACAGACAAATCACGTATTCAGTATATACACGTGTAATATTCATATTAAGTTGAGAAAGCGTGATTTATTTGGCGCCTGTTCATTTCGCGTTATGAGCTTGCTGGTAGATACAACGCACTTAACCTCTTAACTATGGTAAAAAAAAACAATTTAAGTCACGTTTTTGTGTCCGACGGATATCACAAACATACCAACTATTCTAGAATGTTTATAGATTACAGAAGATAGAGAAAAACACTATGTCAAGGTATTCAGCTTCTTCCTATCCTGCTACCAGTATCTAGCAGTGTGTCTATTGCTTCTTCCTATACTGCTACCAGTATCTAGCAGTGTGTTTATTGTAAAACTCAAACAACGCAATTTTAATTTCAACCGTACAAGAGAACCCGGAAGTGATGATAAGCGCGTGTTAACAAATGATGTCAAATTATTAGCGTATATTATACAATGTGATTTTACTAACTGGGACAGTATGGAAAAACTTGAAACCGTAAAAGATATAGGAAGACTGTCTTACGAACCATAAGATAAGATGTTTTTATATGAAAACAACTTCAGCACTTAACATCACCTCAACACAGAGAACATGTTCACAAAGAATAAGTTTACAAGGTAATCCTAGTTTGACACATTACATTATTTGACAGCAAAATGAAATGCCAAACAAAAGCATCCATATATAAAATAAACGTTTTCTTAAAAATAAAATTACGTAAGTTTTTTCCCTTGACTAACTTGTGGTTACACTATTGAGGAGTTTTACTTAGAAATCAGTATGAACATAATATTTAGATCTTTGTAACCCTTACAAAAACAAGTAATTAAAAACATTAATTATGTTGAATAGGACACGCTTGAAGTACGATTAAGGATATTAAAAAAGACAAGTGGATAATAAAAATTCAAAAATTATAATGTAAGAAACCTTGAAAATAAATGACTTATGCATTGTAAGATTGGCAAGGTCAACCCGCTCACTGCCTTTTGGCAGAGATAAAAGTATTACAGTATCCGCCTCTTAGTCTTAGGCAGAGTTAAGACGAATAGTTCTCAGAAGATAAATGAACAAAAAAGTCCAGCCAACGACTCGAGATGTATTCAGAATACTAATAGTTCTAGCTTAGCTAGGAATACACAATGCCGAATTTAAATCTGCGTCTGTAGGTTTTTTTTATGTGTGCAGTCTATCAACTCTATCAGTTGAGTTAAATTGTTGGTTTAATTGAAATATTGCATGCTTCACTTAGTATTTGTTACAATTTTCATTGATCAAGGTTCACCTCGGGTGCCTACAGAGTTGTTAACATTCATACTTTTCCAATCCTGTTATAAGTATAAATAAATAAATATAAATAAATATTTTTACATTCACACCATCTAGCCCAAAGTAAGTGGCCTGCACTTGTGTTATGGATACTAGATGACGGACATATTTTTAATATAATTATGTATATAAATATTGAAAATATACTCCATAAACATATACACAACCATGACTCAAAGTTTGCCCCTACCAGGATTCGAACCCGAACCCCGAACCCCTTAGGGGGCCGTCAAAAGTATACTATACATACATACATAAATCACGCCTATATCTCAGAAGGGGCAGGCATAGATGAACTAGCACCCACGTTTCGCCAATCATGTTAGGTCCCATGTAAGAGGTGGCGAGACTATTGCCATATATCGGGCACATAAATCGCAGTATATTGCTAAGTGGTATGTAAGGAATACTGCTGCCCATTAATCATCGCTGTCTTTACCCTTAGCCGCCTTGTACGACACCCACGGGAGAGATGGGAGTGGTGACAATTGTATTCTGCTTCCGTCGCCAGAAAAAAAAAGACAATTCCTTAACCGTTGTTGTAAGTTGCGAAATTAGCGGGCAGACACACGAGACAGTCGCTATGACGCCACGCGCCCACTTTATCTACAAAGTTGGGCTATAGAGATGCAGTGGCCCGGAAACTTCACGCTGTTCCACGTAATGCGGCCCACATAACGCGTTTTCATGACGATTCATTACGCCCCCGGAGAACGTAAAATTGACCTCTCCGCGGCTACTATGTCTTTGCTAAGCGTTGATAAAGTTTTTGCGTTTGACAACATTGTAACGTGGCGAGCGATGAGGTGTTTATTTTAAGATAACTAAGACGGACTTTTTTTAAGTTAAGTATATGGATTCACCGTGCAGGTGCCGGGTCTATATAATGTAGGAGAGAAGGAAGACAGGGGTAACGCTCGGGACATGACCTGTGTGACCCAAGTGTAGTTTCGCAATATGTGAACACTCACAATTTCTCTCTGCCTAGCCATATTTGGTAAGATTCTGTGACAGCCGCCTTAGACACACGTTCAAGGTATAAGACAACGCAAGGTCTTTAAGTAATGTATTATACAGGAATTTAGCTGGTATACGCCTCGCTCCCACCTCTACAGCATAATAACCAAAAATGTAGTCACTTTGTGTAAGTTGGTTTGTTTAATCAAATAGCCATGTCATCCTTCTAATCTAAGTTCAGAACGCTTTCAAATATATTTTTACTTTTAGGTGAAACTTAAATCTATAAGTTTCTTAGACAGAAAGCTACTAAAATTTGTTAGGCAGAACAATATTATCTTATACTTACAAGAATTCAAAAAGCATAAAGTATTGAATTAAGTGCGGAGTAATCACAATACTTCAGTTTTATTATTTTTAGGAGGACGGGACGGGACACATAGATCTTTATTATGTTTACTTACTTACGACCTTGTAGACCTCGCTTGTACTAACCATTTCAGTTATCACCAAATATGGTTAATTCTAAGTATTGCTGTAAAAACAGATTCCATAAACACGTCAAACAATAAAACGGTTATCTCTTCAATGACCAGAGATGTGGCTATTGTATCCCTGGTATTTAATGTCCAGTGTAATGATCGCTGTCACCAATTAAATGGTTTTATCAGTAACCAGAACTCGTTGATAACTTGGAACTGTTCGTGTTATTCGTTAAAAACAATACGCACTATATTTTAAAATCAAATTGGGTTTACTCAAATGATAGATAGATATTGTGCCGTGTAGTGACGGCAGAGCAGAACACAACATTGTCAGCATCTCTCTCGCGATTGTCGTACAAGGCGACTACTGAGGGTTAGGAACTAAGGACAGCGATGAGTAACGGGCAACGTTCTTTTACCTAGCAATACACTGGGATTAACGTGGCTTCTAAATTGCAATACTCGCCCCCTATTCCATGGGACTCAGCATGATTGGCCAAACGTGAGCGGTAAACCCACTACTGCCTACCCTTTCGGAGACAAATAGCCGTGCATTTTGTACGTGTGTTTGTAATGTATGTTATGTGTGTACCTATAGTTTTTTGAAGTCAATCATTAGGCTTTAGGTCTTCGTCCTCTCAAACACCGGATTATTCCGGAATGACGTCTTTACCCTGTACTTATCCCATTCCGAGCTAAAATGGTGCGTGGGTTGCACTTCTATCGAGTTACACGAAACAACAAGCGTGACGTCACAAGAACAGTAAACAAAGGGAAGTCTTTAAAGGTGGATGGAGGAAAGAAAAACATGCCAATCAAGTGCCGATTCCCTCGGCACGAGGCCGATTGTGAGAAAGCAATCAAGTTAAAGAACAAAAGGCAAAGACTTTGCTTTCGCATTCTCAACCTTCAATCTCGTCTGGTTGACATGTCAATAGTTTTAATAATTCCTATTGCAAAGGCGGTAAGGTCGACCGTTCAAGCCATTTCATTACAGGTGGCAATAGGATTGCGTGCGTCGAGTTTTTCTCCATGCAGAAGTGTTAGGGGTTACATTGTTTTCATTATAATGCCAGTACGGTAAATGCACGTCTGTCAAGATAAAATAATTGCCTACCCAGTTCAAAGACTCTAAATTCACACCAATATGACGACTCTAGCACACACGCAACTGTATTGTTTACGTTAACAGAACTAACAATAGAACTAGGGAAATAAACAAAGGTGTGTCAGAGCATTAGTAAGATTTTGAATGTAGTGTCTGTTAATTTTACAAAACCTTTTGTACATTTTGTGTCATCATTATCATCAGCATTTTTAATGTCCCTCTTCTCAGGGCACACATCTTCTTTATGGAAGGAGGAACATTTAGCTAATGGGCCATAACGCTGGCCCAGTGTTAATTGGTGAGTATCAACAACTGCAGATGCAACCGGGACCAACAACAAAATGTGCCTTCCGAAACAGGGAGGAATGTGAGATAATAAATTTTTGATCACCCATCCATTGACTGGCAATAGCGAACATCTATTAGTTTATGCTATCGAGGCCAAGTGTGCTAAGCCAATTCGCTGTCTAGCTCCACACAATAATTATAGAGATTTTTATCCTATAAAAATATTTGGGCAGTCTTGAAAATATAAGATTGTAACACCAGTCAAATAAAATAAATATTATCATGATTTTACACAAGAACATTAATTTATTATTTAAATATTACTAATAGGTATATATAATATTGGTCAGTGTTATCAACCAAAGTTTCTTGGTATTAATCCATGGATTCAAGAGGGTTGGTGTCAGGCTGGCGGGTAAACGTAAGTCAAAACTTAGAGCAGTAGGAACGGAAAGGAATATTGTCAGTCCAATTACTTACACTCAGTTCTTCCATTTCTCTAAATGGTCTTTCCATCTGTTTTCTATGTACTTTACATAGATACATACATAATTCACGCCTATATCCCCGAAGGGGTAGGCAGAGGTGAACTAGCACCCACGCTTCGCCAATTAAGCTAGGTCCCATGTAATAGGTGGCGAGCCTATTGGCATTTATAGGGCACAAAAGTCGCAGTACTTTGCTAGGTATAAGAATAACACTGCTGCCCATTCCTCATCACTGATTTATCTTTAGTCGCCTAGTACGACACCCACGGGAGAGATTTGGGGTGGTGACAATTGTATTCTACTCTGCCGTCACCACACAGCCGTTCTATGTACTTTCATCAAATGTGTGATGATGATGGATAATATGGATCAAAAGTGAGTGCATGGCTTGATGATGTCTGACTGATATTTAAGGGAGGAGAAAACACACTGCACAGTACCTGGAGAAACTGGAAATAGGGCAGGAAGACTGAGATCAACACTTCTAGCTTTTTATAATTTAAAACGATCATATTGTTAAAAAAAGAATTAAAGCACAGCCAGTACGGTATTTCTTTAGTTCTGTTATATATAGCAAAATGTACAAAAAAAAATAGTATATCCAATTGATAGCTCTTTATATTATTTATAGAACTAAATGAAAAACCATATAAAATAGTTTTTACACATAATTATGATACATTAATACAAAAATTTGCAAAGCAAGTTTACAGTTTATAAGAACAATAATCTATGTTCAATATTCATTTGGTAAGGTTTTCATTATAAGTGCACTTACCTACATGACTTTAATTCTCTTGGGATATACTTAAATTTTCAACAAATTATTAAAAAAAAATATATTGAATCACATATTTTATATGAATTTGACTTTGATAATATTACAAAATTAACTTTTGTGCAAGGTTACCCAATTGGTAGTCAAAATAAATAGGTATTAGGTACTATCATACTAAGGGTATACTTCGTATAATTGTATAATAATGGATATAATGTTTGGTAAGACCAGTATTCAGTTACTTTGGCACTACTTCCTTGATATCAAGACCGAAACAACTTTCGCTACAGTTGCGCCTGCGCATGCACAGACTAGCGGCCTCGTATACGCGCCCTGTGCCTCATCTGCATTCTCCCTCAGCTCACAGCGTCCGAGCACATGAACATTACGCAAGTTGTAGAATTTTAAAGTAGGTAGAGGTAGGTAACATTATAAATGAGCAAAAATGTTACTATCACTACAAATTATCCACGCAACCTCAATCAAATGAGTGCCTAAACAATGTACGCCACTTAAGGGAAATAAATAACTTCACTTACCGTAATGTTTATCGCTCCAAATCCCAAACAATATAAAAACTCAACTCACACGTTATGTACACAACACAGATTAATCACCTCTTGACATCTAACATGTTTCAGTGAAACATACCAAAAATACACAATTTTACTTCACCATAAATATAAAAGCGTTACCATAAAAACAATATGAATTAACAAAATCGGGAAAAACGATCGCAAAATAACGATACAAAACGTAAACAGCTGGCTCCTTTGACAATATCTTCAAACAAACTGACAACTACGGCTGCCAACTGCAACAAACCACTTTCGCCTTCAAAATTATAATGCCAACATTAAGCAATGAACTAGAAAGGAACATGATTGTACGACTTGTTCGGATACCTACATGTCCATTCCTACAATGATAATAAAATAAATTAAGAGACTTCGTAGTAATGTAGCTTTTTTGTTATTTTAAAGGAGATTAAAAAAAAGTGATTACAACCTTAATTACAACTATAACACGTGCGAGCTAAATTACTAGTTATAAAATAAATAATAGAAACACTTTACATTAACTTTAGACCATTAAAGTTCATTTCACTATATAGATTAATTTGGATAAACATTCATTTTATTTTTTTAAATTACATAAACATTTAGACAATTTTTACATTATTTTTATAAATAGGCAGTGATTATTAAGCCTATTAATAATACAGTAAAACAATTTTTCTATTTATCATTTGTGTTAAAAAAACTAAGAATTTTATTTTGAATTATTTATAAATTGAGCTTATTTTTTTGATATGGTGGACTGGCATACATTTTTTTATCTAGTAACACAATAACTAGTGTCAATTTTCGTCACCATCAGCAAGCTGTCATTTCGGTCGATTGTTATCTCTTCAGTGCTGCTAAAATACGCATTTCAAAGTGCTTAAACTATTTCTATTGTATGCAGTATTAGTAACTTATTATAAAGTGGCGTAAATCAATCTTAACCAATGTCGAAATTCGAGGATAATCCGTTTAGTGATCCAACCATAGACAACCCTTTCGCTGTAAGTATCCCTCAAAAAGAAAGGGATTGTTTGTATGTGAACATACATTATTTTCTATAACATTCCAGGATCCTTCTGTCCAGCAAGTGGCGAGAAACACCAACAATGCCACCCGAGGTTTGGATGATTACAACCCCTTCGATGGACAACAGAACGCTAATCAGGCTACGGTAAAAATGCTTTATTAGTCACTTATTTAGTGGGTGTCGATAAAACGACCAATAATAGATGATACAATATTGATAAAGAATTGTCGCTGTAACGAACTTTGTATGTATCATAAGATCTATTTGCTTAATTTTACTGTTTATAGTTAAAATAGTTGAACACTTTCAAAGTTCTATTTAACAATGTAAACAACATACGCTAGAACATAACCAACAGAAGCTATTAGTCTATCAATGTGTAAACCTTTAATTAACATCACATTAGATTCACACAGATTACTCAATTGAATTAGAAGTTAAAATTGTATAACAATAAAGGCAATATGTTTAAAACTTGTTATCTGACTAATAGTCCTTACAAAACCCTTAATACAATGATTTTGGTGGTTAGCAAAAGAATTTCGAAAAATTATGATCTTGAGGCTGGAATCGAACCCGCGTCCGCTGCTCGCAGCGATCATAATTTTTCGAAATTCTTTTTCTAACCACCAAAATCATTGTACTAATATTTCTTACATTTATATAATGTTAAAATTAAAATCGAATAGTTAAAACCCTTAATGCTGATGATTGACCATAATAAGAAGACACCTCTCCATTTTTTTTATTGCAATAAATAATAATGGTAACTAACTTATCATTTTAGCCATCACAGCAACCCACACAGCCAGCAATTATGCAGGCAGTTTCACCACCCAACAGCGGGCAGTACCAGAGACCAGCTCAGCCACAACAACAATCACGGGGTCCACCTTCAGATTTCACCACTGCTGACTTCCAGGTAACTACGACACACTTTAAAAAAATTATTTATGTGAGCTGTAAATAATGTGACAAATCTCAATTTATTGATTGTTATAAAATAAAAATCTGCCATACATTTTTCTGATAATTGCTAACAACTTTCTGGTGTGGTGGATAAAATGATATCAATGAAAGAACGTATAGCGAAGTTGGCAGAAGAATGTTGGGTATGAACGTGAAAGCATGTAGAATGAGAGGAAGACCCAAGAAAAGATGGATGGATTGTGTAAAGGATGATAACGTAGCGAATAGAGGAGTTGATGAGAAGTTGGTGAAGGATAGAGAGGAGTGGCAGAAGAAAACGTGTTGTGTAGACCCTGTCTAAAGCGGGATAAGGGCAGGAAGAAGAAGAATTAAAAGAATGTATATGCCTCAATGGCATCTCATAAATATAAATAGAATAGGAAATATACTATACTGACTGAAAACATTCAGAATTGTTTTATTATTAACAGAGTCGATTAAAGCCTCTCATGAAAATTTCCTTTGCCAGATAGTGGTCTGATTTATCTTTGTCATTAACTTGCTTGCTGGTTCTTTTACATTTTAGTGAGGTGACTACTTCCACCACATTTGTAAATATAATATATAATAAGTTTTAAATCCAATTACGTACTAGATGCATATAACTTCCATGTACTTTATTTTAATAAGGAAACTGATGTATCAGAAATTTTATTCCACTAGTAACATATTATTTAATTAAATTCTAACTTATTTTATATAATATAATCAAACGGCAACATGTAGGGGTCTTATTTATTTGGTGTTTAAGTCAATGATATTCCTTATCAATGGACGGGCACAAATTTAACCACAATTGTTCAATTAAACTTTATAAACAATGGATGCTTAATTAACTAAGAGCAATAACAATTACGACAGTTATTTTTTGTAAGGGATGGCACTGAAAAATCAATATAGCAATTTATGGACCCTTCACTAATTTTTGATACTTTAATAGCTATTAATGCGGTCTGATATAGATCAAACTGATACCTAGTTTATAATAAGAGCATCCATCCATCTGTTTTTCAGACTGTTTTTTAATATTATGGATTATTTTGAATGTTATTGACTTTAAAATACCAACTGTAAATACCACTATATATTTTATTCTTATTTATTTTAGACCACAACAGAAATATAATGTCCTCATCATTCTGCAAAAATAGGCCCCGTGACAGAAAGCTGAAATGGAGTAGGCTCTGCCTTGGTATGGGCATGTGACAAGCATGCAAGCAAAAGTGTAATGCGAATGGATGTTAATGAATGGAGGGTCTTCACAAAAATAGTTGGATTGCGTAAAAGGTGATATCAATGACAAGGGAATTGCGCCAACTCCAGATAACGTAGCAACAGGCAGGGAATAATGATGCAGCAAAAATTAATAGAAATAATTACTTTTACTTACTACAGCAATATAATATTTTAAAATTGAGATGATATGAAATTGAGGACTATACTTACCCTAACCTAACCTAATTCATAAAAAAAACTATGCGGGCCATAATTATCTTTCCCATTTGGATTTTGTAGTCGTCAAAGACACAGTTTTAAGTTTTTTTGTTTACTTCCCATTTTATTTTTCTTTTTGTCTTATCTTTTTGTAAATATTATTACCTTATATCTGGGTGAAAAGTTTGTGAAATACAATAGACCCATAGTGACAGATTCAGTCTTTCACAGTCTTATTATTTTCTAGAAGGTACTTTCCACTAAAAATGTGCTCTTTCCTAAAAATGTTAATTAAGCAACATTTTGCTTTGCATACCTTAGTTGTCAAAATGGGCCTAGGTATAATATCTCAAAAATGATAAAATATATTTTCTGTGTGATTCTACATGCATGCTATTAACACGCACTTTGCTTTTTATATTGCACAACAGGAGCTAAAGGTAATTCAACAAAATTAAATATTTATTGATATTATTATTATTTAGTATTGACATTATTAATAGTATAAGAGATTATTTCCTTAAATGGTTTCATCGTACCAGTTTCATAGTATTTTATTGGCAAACATGTATACCTAAGTAAGGCCACAATTTCACACATTTGGTAACCCTAGCATTACTCTGTAGATAGCACATACACATAATATGCTGCCCACTAATGTAAAGAGTAGTTATTTTGGTCAATTGGTTGAAATGACATCCTCAGTTAAGATTTCTAGTCTGCAGAAGTGTCCGTAGAGCAGCATAATGACGGTATTTTGAATATTGATAAACTAGTCTCGTGTTTAGATAAAAATTTGGAGTTCTTTGTAACACATAATTAGATAAAAAATTGTAGTTCTTTGTAACGCATAATTAGATAAAAAAAATTAGTTTTTTGTACACATAATGAATGAAGATAAACTTCAGAGGCGGCAAGAGGAGTTGGAACGCAAGGCGGAGGAGCTGGCTAGGCGAGAGGCGGAGCTGCGGGCCGGGTCGGCAGGCCGCCGGAACAACTGGCCGCCCCT
Organism: Cataclysta lemnata; assembly: GCA_963931975.1. Taxonomy (NCBI): domain Eukaryota; kingdom Metazoa; phylum Arthropoda; class Insecta; order Lepidoptera; family Crambidae; genus Cataclysta; species Cataclysta lemnata. Next base: position 10,768,232 of record OZ008353.1, on the reverse strand, counting down.
GCCCGCCTTCTGCCCCGTGCAGCCCTGCTTCTACCAGGACATCAACGTGGACATACCCCTGGAGTTCCAGAGGATCGTGCGGCATTTGTATCATTTGTGGATGTGTGAGTGTTGGTTTTTTTTTTTTTCATTGTTATTTTCGCTTATATACGTATGTGATCTCTCGGCCATGATGTTAAGAATCGGTACTAAGGGCCTGTTCACAATCGACGAGTAATTTCTGAATAGCTTACTTGGCAGTTCAATTGACATATTATGTTTCATATTACAACTGTCAAATGATCTGCCAAGTAAGCTATCCAGAACTTATCCGTCGATTGTAAAACAGGCACAAAGTGTAAGTTTTAAGGAATTGTGTACAGTCAAAAGCACGTCAGACTGTTCAAAATTGTCAAATGTCAAACTTGCAGTCCACCGAAAGTCGAATGTCAATCCTTAAACTGGACGAAGTTAAACGAAAAGGGACCACAATATTAGATAGCAATGTATCATTTTTTTTTACCTAAAGCAAACGTTTTGTAAATTGCAAAACTTTTATTTACCTACTTTGGTCTGAATGCCTTCTGCATAACCATGTCCAATTGTTTCCGTATCGCATAATATCTAATGTAATTTGAGAAAATTTGACATAATATTATGTATGTAAAGGCTGACGTGCGGTCGACTGTATAAAGCAAAGTAGAATAGGAGCTGCATTTGTTTGATAATAACACACGAGAAGGTAACGTCATCTCATCTCGAAATTGAAACAAAATCATTGACAGTGTGTGAATAAGCAATTGTGCATCATAATTATTATTCAGAGAAATGAAAGGATATTCCACAATAGGATATTTATAAACACAATAATCCTAAGATATTATTTTTATCTATTGATAGCGTTGTATGTTTTATGACTTTCGTGACGAACCAGATTAGTAATATGTATTGGTTTGCTGTGACAATGTTTTTTTATCGATAATTGTTTGCTATCAGCACGTCATGATATGACTTATAGTCTGTGCGTTCTAGGATAGGTCCTGCCCATTTAGCAAGGGAGAAAATCTCCTCGGGCAAAAGATAATATTTTCCACACTAAATCCCGAGATAAACACTGTCAAGTGGTGGAGAAATTTTGTCCACATCCCGTGCTTGGCCTACGTGAGGTTATCAGCGTTTGGTCACCGTGACTACGGATTCGCCACCCCACCAAACCCTGAGTTGTGACGAACTTCGAACGAACGAGCACCTTATTATCTGGAGCTCCTCCGTGCTTCAAGAGGCATGTTAAGCGGCTACATTTGCAGTCGTTAATGCCCACGCTCGGCCAGCGTGGTGGGCTATGGCCTATTTTTCCTATATTCTTCAGCATCCATAAGGAAGGCCTGTGCCCCAGCAGTTGGATCGTTAAAGGCTGGTGATGATGAGCGCCTCATCACCATCGTTGGCCTCTGCAACATGTGATGGCTTGGTTTGGTAGAATGGTCAGATCGCTGGCTATCGGGCAAGAGGCCCCGAGTTTGAATCCGGGCCCCTATTAGGATTCGAACTCGGGGACTTGCCGGGCAAGTCCCCGAATTCGGACTAGGCCCCTCGTCGGGGCAAGTCTTGCCATTACTAGGGGCGAATGTTTTTGATGAGCACAGACCGATCTGACCATTCGACCAAACCGGCCGCATATCCGTTGTGGCTATTTATAGTGTACCTACCTACAATTTAATTTGGCGTTGATTCACCTTTGCCTACCCCTTCGGGGATATAGGCTTCATTTATGTTTGTATGTATAATTTAACTATGTACTTCGTCTGATTAACTATGCGACTTGTCCACAGTCCACGCGCTCGTCCTGGCCCTGAACATAATAGGCGGCATGTCCATAATGTTCACCGGGCAAGGCGTGGAGACCTTCGGCCTGTCCATCCTCTACTTCATCCTCCTGACGCCGTTCAGCTTCGTCTGCTGGTACCGGCCGATCTACAAGGCGTTCAGGAGCGATTCCTCATTCAATTTCATGGTGTATTTCTTCATATTTCTGTTCCAAATCATCATCACCGTGGTCCAGTCTATCGGGTTCTCGGGCGGAGGTTCGTGGTGAGTATTAATTAATTTTAGTGGACTGTAGATGTAAATTTTATTGTCTTTCATGCTGGCCTGGGAGTGAAAAATATAACGTAGGATGTGCCAGCCCCGACTCATCCCAGGGGTGTCGTAAAAGTCGACTAAGGGAGATTGCCGGGTGTAGACTAATAAGCACCTTAAGCCGGATCCAGACGAGTGTAACATGTAATGTAATGTTACGTGTAATGTAACACAAATTCTACGTTAGAACGGCACTACGAGCGTTACAGTAACTCGTCTGGACGTAGAATTCGTGTTACATTACACGTTACACTCGTCTGGATCGGGCTTTAGAGCACCGGAATGGTTGAAGGCAAACCACAAACATCAGCATACCCAAAGAGGGTTGGTGTCAGGCAGTCGGCTGGCTGTAAAACCTAAGCCAAAACCTTGAGCAGTATGGATTGGAATATTGTTATTCCTATCGATCTCTCGACATGGTCCGTTCCGTCTCTTTTCTATACATTCATTCATCACTAGCAACTCTGGTGTGATAGATGATATGAATCAAAAGGGAGTGGATGACTTGGTGACGTCTGACCAATATGAATTAAATTAGGTTTCAATCCATTTTGTTGCCGAGGTAAATTCAATCTTTGTATGTCTTTTTCCAAAGACGAGATAAAAACTTTTAGCATTCCATGGATTCACCATGTGAGACTGCCGGGTCCATTGTGTGGTAGAGCGGGAAGTCAGGGGCAGCGCTTGGGACTTGTGACGCAAGTGTAGGTTTACAGGGGTTTACAACATGTCAACACTCACCTTCGTCAACCAGAGTTCTTTTTCTGCCCAGCCATATTTGATGGTCATGTTCGATAAAAATCCCCATTGAGCTAACAAATCGCAGTGGCTAGTGACATCATCATCATCATCATCATCGCCCTGCCCTTATCCCATCCTATTTGGGGTCGGTGCAGTATTCTTCTTTATCCATTCTCTTCTGTCACTCGTCATCTCCTCATTCACATCCACCATTTTACCGCCGCTCTAGTGGTTCGCCCACCGGAATGAAGATCTAGAGGTCCCAGGTTCGATCCCCAGGGGGGTACAAATTTGTGCTCGGTTTGGTTGGTGGTAGGACTTCTTTGAAGTCCGCCTGGCTAGATACCACCATCTTATCAAAATCTGTCGCCATAATAATAATGTTAACAGCATTATTGTGTTCCGACAACTGTGATAAGATAGCCAATCCCTCTGTGGTTGAGGGTTCCAGGTGAAGCACGATTCCATCTTCAGCCCTTATCTTCACTTACCATCAGGTGAGATGAAGGGCAAGAGCTTCCCTGTCTAACTTAAAAAAAAACACCTTCGTATTACACCTATCACCGGGCTAGTGACAAATAGTTTAAAGTTTGTCATTGTTTGTTTCAGCGGCCTGATCACCAGCATCTCCATGTACTCCACTAATATTGCAGTCGGCATCATCACGACTGTGATCACTATTGGGTTCATCACTTGCGTCGTGGTGGACGTGATGCTAATGGCAAAGGTAATGCACCTAATACATAATTATCTTTATTAATGTTTGTCTGTTATAATTAATTTTACCTTTATTTCATCTTATTTGGTTGTTACAATTTGATAAAATGTTCAACTTTATACATGCATACTTAAATCACGCATATATCCCCCAGAGGTGAATAAGCACCCACGTTTCGCCAATTATGTTAGGTCCCATGTAATAGGTGGCGAGCTTGTTGACGTTTATCGGGCACAAAAGTCGCAGTACATTGCTAGGTGGTATAAGAGGAATGATGTTGCCCATTACTCATCGCCGTCTTTTCTAAGCCTAGGTGATAAGCCGTGTGGTGACGGCAGAGTAGAGTACAATTGTCACTACCCCAAATCTCTCCCGTGGGTGTCGTGCAAGGCAACTAATGATAAAACAGTTATGAGTAATGGGCAGCAGTGTTCCTCTAATACCACCTAGTAATGTACTGCGACTATTGTGCCCGATAAATGGCAACAGGCTCGCCACCTATTACATGGGACCTAACATAATTGGCGGAACGTGGGTGCTAATTGACCTCTGCCTACTCAGGATATAGGCGTGATTTATGTATGTGGGTATGTATGATAAAGACAAAACAAAGTTTACCGAGTCGGCTAGTAATCTACTACTTCAGGTAGAGGAAGACCACTGAATAGATGGATTGTGTTAGGGGTGATATGGGTGATGGATGTGAATCAGGAGATGTATAGTTACAGAAGAGAATGGAGAAGGAGGGCATACTGCGCCGACCCGAAATAAGATGAGGTAAGGGCACTGACCTCTATGAAACTAGTACGCTGGACTGTAGGAAGTCAAAAATGAAGCCAATTTGATGATTATCGCTATCTTGGCGCTGATGGCACTGGTGTGTGAAGGTCAACGTCCACGGAACTAATATTAAAGATGCATTTGTAATGTCAAACACAAGCAACAAACGTCAAATTTAGTACCCATGCCGCTCGATGGGGCGCATGAAAATGGGCACAAGAAACATTTGCCATTTTAGTAGAAGTATTCAGGCTAGCGTATTTATTATACCAGGAGAGTTTTTGGTCACAGCAAAAAATTTTTGGATTCGGTCAGACCATCAAACTGAACAAATTTCACCATGGGATCATCTCTAAATTCACGAAAAAAATAACAGCTGTTGCATACAAAATGATAATACCTACTTGACCAAAATTTATTATTTTTAATTCAAATTCACGAAAAAAAAAAACAGCTGTTATTTCTTTCGTGAATTCGGAGTTGCTCCCATAGTGAATTTTTTTCAGTTTAATGGTCTGAACGGATTCCAAAAACTTTTGCAGTGATCAAAAAGTCTCCTGGTATAATAGAGGTCAGTGGATGATGATGATGATTTGTGTTTTCAGGTGCACCGCATCTACCGGTCCACGGGCGCCTCTCTGGCGAAGGCCCAGGCGGAGTTCACGACGGAGATCCTCCGGAACCAGCACGTGCAGACGGCCGCCTCCAGCGCGGCCGCCGCCGCCGTCAACGCGCAGATCGCCAACGCCACCAACCCCAACAGATACTAGCCAGCACGAGTGAGTCGACACCCACAACATTGACATACATACATAAATCACGCCTATACGGGGGAAGGAGTAGGCAGAGGTGAACTAGCACCCACGTTTCGCCAATTATGTTAGGTCCCATGTAATAGGTGGCGGGCCTATTGCCATTTATCGGGCAGAAAAGTCACAGTACATTGCTAGGTGGTACAAGAGGAACGCTGCTGCCCATTCCTCATCCATCACTGTTTTATCCTTAGTCGCCTTGTACGACACCCACGGGAGAGATTTGGGGTGGTGACAATTGTATTCTACGACGACAATTAATGACGATGGATTCGATTCATGAATGACAAACATGATATTGATTGATTGCGTGACTGTGACGTTATCGCATGTTTTTTACATTTTGTTTTTTTTTTCTCTGTAATTAAATAATAAAAAAATATTTTCGAAGTCGGAATTGAAAAATAAAGAAACTGTTTTCGGAAATTTCGGGGGGGGGGGGGATATAATTATTGAAATGTCAATTGTGGGTGTCAAAGCCGTACAATTGTATTCTACGGCAGACCATAGAATACCGTTTCTTTATTTTTCAATTCTGACTTCGAAAATATTTTTTTATTATTTAATTACAGAGAAAAAAAAAAACAAAATGTAAAAAACATGCGATAACGTCACAGTCACGCAATCAATCAATATCATGTTTGTCATTCATGAATCGAATCCATCGTCATTAATTGTCGTCGTCGAAAATAATATGAAATCCTTACGAGACTTTAATTTTAACCTTGAAAATTTATTACAAACATTTCAAATAATGTCTTTATTGTTGCCACCGTAAACGCCAGATTGTCATTCCGCCATTTTTTCGTAACTTTGACCTCATTTTGCGCTTACGTTTGTTTAGAATGACCGGAATTCTAATCATGATTTTTGTAAGAAAACGAAATAATAAAAAATATGGGTGTTTTCATTTTTATATAACATCATAATAAAAGTATGTTGAAAAAATTCAATGTTGTCAATTATATCAATATAGTGGTTGCCCGCGGCTTCGCTCGTTTTGATGTCTGAGATAAGCGCGTTCAACGTATAGACAAATCTGCATCATCAGAAGCGAGAGGCGCTAACCAAGTTACCAATCGATTTTCCTTTACCTGTGGATAGAAGGATATAATGAGAATGATCACTTTTAAACTTTCGCGTTGCGTATTTACCTTTTTTAATGCCTGACGTTTCGACCGGGTTGCCTAATACCTACCTAATCGTGTTAATTCCCGTTCTTACCTATATTGATAATAAGAATGCAAAGTCAAAATTCATTTATTCATATCTGGTATGATTACAATACACTTATGAATCGTCAAGACGCTAGATACCGAAAACCCGTGTGTCCAAGAAAAAAAATTGTGGAGTGCGCAACATGCCTCAATCTGTAATGATAGGTCTCCCAAACCCGCCCACGCCCCGATCCGCAACGAAGCGCCGACCCTGCCGCGTTCAATACCAAGATGGTACTAAACGCATCAGGGCCCAACGCTCCGCTAGCAGAACGGCACGCAAGTAGGCTGTAGAGAAACCCACCATTGTCAACGAGTTATGACATTGCAGGTACATTGTAAATTATGCACCAAATACAATCCCACAACTCGCCAATCGACTCTTGGCGGATAGTCACCAATCTGACCATACCATATTTAAAAAAAAATGCGTTATTTATACAGAAAGCAAAAAACACGGCTCGCCAACTCTATAATAAAATTTCTTTCTTTGTTACAGGAACAAAAGTTATGAACAATATCTGAGTGCGGACATCTGGAAGTACATACAGCTATAGTTCGCAATTACTCCTTAATCATATATTTCCGCATATTTTCATAGTATTTTATCGTTGTAAGCGTAAGGTTGCAATTCGTCACTGTACCTATTGTACTCTAGAAGAATAAAAAAAATGACGATGTTCTTTCAAATTGTATAATAAATAAAAGCTATAGGCAAATATAAATGTACTTCAATGGTCTGCTTTTGTTTTATGTGCATATTTATTGAGATTTGTTGGTTGGATTTTTTATTTTAACCCTTTTCAAGTAATTATTGAAACGCGTTTACTTTATTAATTATGTAATGCCACAGTACGTGCTAATGTTAAGTACGTATTAGAGAAAGTTATTAGTTTCCAGCCCAAATGTGATATGGCTGTGTAACCCTCTATATTATGAAACTTGTATCATTTGCGCATTTTTACTATTAACATTTAAGACGTGCCGAATGATATGAAGTTTAGTTAGCTGTTAAAAACTATTTATTTTAAAGAATATGAGCTTACAGTCGCTTTAACATTCAAAAATCAACTACATGCAAATGCGTGAACTAAATGCAGTCATTATAATTTGACGATTGTACTTGTGCCCCGATTAAATGAAATTTAACAACAAAACGTGTATGTATTTAAATGATAATTGGATATGAGAATGGTTGAATTAAAATAAATGTTCGTGGTTAATATGTTTGATCTTTAAAATATTCTTGTTGGTTGTATAGTGAGTGTTATCATTCCACAATTTGTAACATAGGCTAGAGCCATTGCGCCATTTGATATAAAAATAACTACGAATTTCTAAACATATAAAATTTTCAATAAAGTTAGTTAATACAATTTAAAAGCTAAATATAATAGCTGTACGTCAACCATTTATTTCATTATTCAATAAAGTATTTGCTGATGTGCGACCTAAGTGCCCTATAATGAATCTTTTCTTTGCATAACACAGAAGATAGAATAAGGAAGAAAATGTAAAAAAACTAGTCAAATCAGACTACAAAAGCTTTGACAACTAATATCTATATTTGACTGTCTTTTTATTAGGATACTCTCAATAAGTAGATTTTATGTATCTCCGTCCTTACCCAGATAATGGTAAGCGAAGGTGTGTAGGTTTATCTAAATGTTTACTGTTTTATAACGATTAAGTCATGTTAAACTTATAATTAATAAATATAGTTTCAGACTAATTTTGTTTAATTTTAAATAACACAAATAAAAGAGGATAAAAACCTTATACATTTTATTTTATGTACAAGATCACACAATACTTATCATCATACTTACTTGATAACTAAATCGTCAGAAATTGTATAGATATTTGTTACTTATTTATTACTTAACAAATAAAACTTAAACCACATTACAAGTTCATAATCATTATGTACTTGATTTTGCATCAAAAGTAGATCTTATTATTATAAATAAAAACCTCATTTGAAAATTATATTTATAGAGTTCTGAAATTACAAATGGTGAATGTCGTGGATTAGGCATAAGGTTTAAAAGTACCTATAATATTTAATTTAAAATTTAGATTTCTAACTTGTTTTACACTAGAAGCACATTATATTGTCAATAAAAGTCTTTCGGTGACTCTGATAGGTCTACCAAGGCAAACCTAATTCAACAGTCACTCGCCATTGTAAAACCCATAACATTAAAATATGTATAAATTTGATACAATAGAAATGCATTTTTTTTATATAAAATACAATGTTCTTCCACTTTAGATAAATTTATATCATGTACTACATACTTAGTTATTGGGTTCAGTGCTTCAATTTTATTACTTTGCCAGTATTATGAAAAAAATCAAACAAATTTTACCAAAAAACCAATACCTAAAACCAGTTTGGCAGTGAACAGACCTTATGAAAATACCTTGTTACTTCTTCCTTGACCTTTTAAATACTAATGAATTGTTCTAAATTCACAATCATATTTTAATAACGATAGCAACAGTTGTCAGTACATTTATAAAACAAAAATCCCTGAGGCTGCATACAGTATTTAAGTTTGAGGAGTGTTCGCATGGGCATGAGCCCCAAGCCGGGCAGGATCCTGACTAGGGTAGTGTAGCGGTGGTGGGGGCGCTGGTGGCACGGCGGGGCCCCATGCGCCCCACGCAGGCCCCGGTCCCGCACCATAGTGGTGCAGATTGAAGAAATCATTGGGACGGTTCGGTGGCGGGGGCATCTGGAATACAAATTATTGGAGTAAGCAAAACTGTCTTACTAAGTAAGTAATTATGTAGAACATAAATATTGTATACCTTGCAAAATCTCAATTGATTATGCGATAAATTTTATGGACAACTAAAAAAGGATAAGGTATCTAAAAATCTGATATTTACAAAAAAAAAAAAACTTGTTGCAGATATTCTGTTACAAAGCCATTAAGGCCAAATAATATTTTGCCCCTTGTTGACAATTTCAGTAAAATATAGCACAATATTTACCTGTGGTGGGAAAGGATGTAGATATGCAGGAGGAGGAGGCAGGGTGCCCGGCAGACCAGGCACTGGCTCCAACATTGGAGGTGGATCATTCTTATCATTTATACTCTGACGACCTGTAATTGAGAATATTAATTTATTAAATTAACTAGGTATGGTGCAATAAAACAAATGTAACAATTATTATTGTTCTTATTATAAATGTTAGAAAAATTATTACATCACATAATGGGTCAGAAAATTGAGAACATTGTGCTTTTTTCATTCATTCTTTCAATATATTAATAAACTTTATTTTTTTATCTTTTGGGACTCTTACATTTCATTACACATGAAAAGCTTGTTCCAAGATGACAACTACAAATACTTTAAATACAAAAAGGATAAGTTCACTGTTGTATTAGTACCTTGTGATTTTCCCCATTTGATGGTAAGACGCTTCCCGCTAATGACAAGTCTATTGAATGTTTTATCTGCAGCATGCTCCGCTGCATTCCTCGTTGTATACTGCACGAATGCACATTGAGCACGTGGCACTAGTGTCAGGGACCTGGATACAAAATATTACATCTTACAGATTCCACTAATTCTATCCGGTTTCTTATTCTATAGGCAAAAAAATGTTTTAATTAAGAATTAGAATTTAAATCATATTCAAATATTTATTTCGCATTAATTATTTCCATTCCGGAAGGCTCCCTATATAAAAATGTATTTGCTGTAAGACTAATTTTTGCTATGGATTTGCAATACAAAATTAATGATGGTTCTCCAATAGTCATCTGGTTAAAATGAGAAGTAAAAGTTTTTTAATTGTGTTCTAATGTCTAAAGAATAAAAAAATATTTATACAAATAACACACCTAATTTCTCCATATTGATAGAAATGCCCTCTCAGTTCTTCTTCGGTGATATTGTCTGGCAAATTACCAATATAGAGTGTGGTAACAGTTCTATCTTCAGGTGGGGGCAAAGCAGGCATGGCTGCAGCACGGCGCATTAGTTTATCAGCAACGGGGTCATTTACACCATAGTACCTGTAATAATTTATATATAATTGTTCATAATCAATATGAAAATAAGCTGATACAAAAAATATTGGTCAGTGTGTGTCCTAAATAATATGTGGGTCCTAAATAATACATACATAAATCATGCCCATTTATCCCATGGAGAGGTAGGCAGAGGTGAATTAATATCCACATTTGGCCAATTTAGGTCCCAAGTAATAGGGGGAGAGCTTAATACCATCTATCAGGCAAATAAATTGCAGTATACTGCTAGGGCTCTTCAATAATTAAATTATGAAATGAACTTGAGTGATTACCTGTCCTTAATATTTTGATCAGCAAGTGGATCATCAGGGTCTGTGGGTTTCTCGTGACGATACGGACACTCTTCTCCTCTCCGGCATTCACCCTTAACCCAGAATGAGCACACGTGTGGTCTATTTCTTTTATAATATGGTGCAGTGCGCGCTAGACGCATCAACAAGTCAGATGCACCTTTCGCTTTCAATGCAGAGTTGCTAGGCTGTGTTGGATCATGATTTGACATCTGACTGTCTAAATTTTGTATGTAATACTCTTTATTGACTTCATTGCGAGGTAGATCATCCTGAATTTTTAGTGCAGCATCTCTGACTTGAATTGGTAGACCATACTCAAGGTCTAGAAGACAAGTCTGACACACATTCTTTAATTTAGAGCATGTCTGACAAATTTCGGATTTCTTGAAACGCATTCTAGCTCCTGGACACCAACGGAAGACCGTAAATGGTCGAGCACATATTTTGCACTCTTTTCCATACTTTTCTTTGGTCTGAAATAAACGTGTCAATAAGAATTTTTGTAGACCTCTTTAAAATATAAAACATCAAAACATCATCTTACCATTCGTATGTATGGGTTGTCACCTAAGCAGGTCTGACACAATATGGGAAAATCCTAAAAACAATACAATCATTAATTTGAGAATACAAGTTAAAGTGGTAAAAATAATGAATGACGCCAAAGGACCAAATTAGTATAACTTACGGAATCTTCCCAATTCTGTCGATTATAGGTGTTAGTAGATTTAGAAACAGCCATTTCAAATATAAAATCTTAAATAATATTATAGTAAAACGTATTACACTAATAAAATAAAAAATTCACCACATGAAACGAAAAGTTACACAGGCAGAAAAGAAAAACGTCGAACCAAAGAGTATATATTCAATACTTACGTCGAACGAACGAACTGTCAAAAAAAATCATCCATGGTTTTTTTTTAATTCTCCCTATATTTTAGGGAAAGCAAAGGGTTAGCCGTGTGGTGACGGCAGAGTAGAATACAATTGTCACCATCCCAAATCTCTCCCGTGGGTGTCGTACAAGGCGACTAAGGATAAATCAGTGATGAGGAATGGGCAGCAGCGTTCCTCTTATACCTACCACCTAGCAAAGAACTGCTACTTTTGTGCCCGATAAATGGCAATAGGCTCGCCACCTATTACATGGGACCTAGCATAATTGGCGAAGCGTGGGTGCTAGTTCACCTCTGCCTACCCCTTCGGGGATATAGGCGTGAATTATGTATGAATGTATGTATGCAAAGGGTCTAGCCCATACAGCCATGTCTTTAGTGTATATATTATCTGTAGTCTTATGAAATAATGAGTGGGTGAAAAGTATGAATGAAATGAATTTACGTTAAAATGTGGGTGTCACATATTTTAACGCATCTAGGGAGCTTTTTTTGCTTGGCGCGAGTCAAATGATAACAGAGTTCATGACGGTGCCTGATGAGGTGGACAAAGCCACTTTATAAAGTGGTCTTCACCACAACATCGAACACGTCACAAGATTTATTTTCAATGATTCTGCATAATTTCACATCAAACACTCCGTAACACTCAATCTGAAGGCTATGATAATATATGAACTAAGGTATTGAAGCAATGCAGAGATGAGCTGGCGCCGGTTTTAACTTACTTAGTAAATTTATCCTCAGAGGAAGGTATATTTCCGGAAGTGCTAAAAGTCTCTATTGTAAAACCAATTCACAAAAGAGGTGAAAAGACTGACATAGGCAATTATCGTCCCATTGCTCTATTACCGATTCTCTCTAAAATCTTTGAAAAGGTTATGCATAGCCAGCTCACAACTTTTTTGAATAAATTTGAAGTGGTAAATAAAAATCAATACGGTTTTCAAAAAAATAAATCAACGACACACGCAGCTTTTGATTTAGTTACCGGGGTATTACAAAATGTAAATATTAAAAACTATACGACAGTAGTATTCCTTGATATGTCAAAAGCATTCGATTTTGTATGCCATAATAAATTGATGTCTAAGTTAGAACGTATTGGAATTAGGGGTCTAGCGTGGAGATGGCTAGAATCCTATTTAAATAATAGATTACAATGTGTAGAAATAACGCAACTGGATGAAAATCATACCACCCAAAGATATAAATCAGAATTGCAGCATAACAAATTTGGCGTGCCACAAGGGAGCGTACTCGGTCCGTTATTATTTATTCTATATATAAATGATCTCTTTGACATAAGTGAGCAAAAGATGATATTATTTGCTGATGACGTATCTGCTATAGTGACCACGCCTAAAATTTTGACATTAGAACAACATAAAATTGACATAAAAACTACTATGACATTAATATTAGAATGGCTTCAAAATAATAATCTTAAAATAAATGTATCCAAAACAAATATAATTAATTTTAATAACTTCGAAGATCAGTCAGTTGACATTTTCATTAACGGACATGCCCTGCATAATGCTAAAACTACAACTTTTTGGGCCTCATAATAGATACGAAATTCTCCTGGAAAGAGCAAATAGAGAAAGTTTGTAATAAAATAAATAGGTTTACATATGCTCTGTACAAATTATCTAAAGTGGCAAGTGTAAGTACTGCCATTACTGCCTACTTTGCATACGTTGAATCTGTTCTCAGATATGGATTGGTAATATGGGGAAACGGTACCGATATGAAACAATTATTTATTGCACAAAAGCGATGCATCAGGGCTATCAGTGACATAGCACCAGATGTATCATGCAGACCCTACCTTCGATCATTAAAGATATTACCTTTACCTAGTCTATATATTTTCGAAATAGCCGTTTTTGTGAGGATAAATATTAAAAATTTTACACAAGTCAGAAAGATATATACCAAAGATCAAGGCGTGACCCACACAGACTAGTATTGGAAACTATCCCTCAAACACAAAGATTTCTTAACAATTGCCATGCTATGTGTCAACGCATATATAATAAAATACCGTCTCGCTTTAAAGATTTGCCCTTAAACCGATTTAAAACATTATTACGTAGATGGTTGTTGGAACACACATTTTATTCAATTGACGAGTTTATGAAACAAAAAGAATGACTGTGGTTGATGCATTGATCTCAAGTGTTCATAATGCACAAGACATATAAAAATGGTTTTCTTTATTGATCTTAATTAAATTTGACATTTAATATTATTTCTTAATATTTGCATGCTATTCAAAATGGCTAAATAGGCTTAAGCACATGTAAAGATGAACAACTAATCTAATGCAAACTATGTACCCTATTTATAGCAATTAAAGCATTTCATTTCAAGACATGGCTGTATGGGCTAGAACTTTTGCGTCCCTAAATTGCCAAAAAAATTAAAAACAAATTGTAACCTAAAAATATTAATTTGTTTGTGTTTGATTGAGCAGTGTTTTTCAAACTTTTTAATTAAAAACATACTGTTTAAATTATTTATTTATCAAGTTCACAATATATATAATCATGTCTATTACGACATTGGTATGAGATTTACAATGATTTGTTTAAATGTTACCGGTTTATGTTTACATTAAACCTGCTTCTCTCACAAATATATCTTTATTTTAATTTTTCAGTATTACTTGCAATTAAAAAAAGAAAGTGCACATGAAGATTCCATATGGTGTTGTGGCTGGAGCAAAATTGATAACGAAAAGCATAGAGATGAAGAAAATTCACGGCAAGTACCTACGTATTTTTATTCTCTAAATTTATAAAATTTTAAACATGTAAAAACATTGTTAAATAGTATATCAGTACGTGTATTGTTTTCAATTTCTGCCATCACCATCAAACTGCTGTTATTGTTATTATTAATTTCTTCTCGTGTTAGTGGCAATCAGAGATAAAATTTAATTGTTTAGGAAAACTAATTTCGTGTCTTTTACTTTGTATGTTTTATTTTAAGCCCTAACTTTTTTGTTACTGACCATGTTAGTTTTTTATGCTATTTTTTTAAATTCTGTGCTACACGATTTTTATAGGCAATTTAGCATTACTGTATGATAGTTTCAGGATCATGCTATCGCAATTAAAGTTTAATAACCACCACTTGAAACATATCATATAAATTTGTTATTTTTGTACAATACTCCCTCTGTGAAAATATAATTAATTACTTTCAACTGCCAGAGAATTTCAAAGCTGTTTTTTTAATATAATTTATAATGTACAATTGTATTATTTCCTGATAGTGTACTTGGAATATTTGAGAATACAAAGAAGGCCGTGTGGTGACGGCAGAGAAGAATACAATTGTCACCACCCCAAGGCTCTCCCGTGGGTGTCGTACAAGGCGACTAAGGATAAATCAGTGATGAGGAATGGGCAGCAGCGTTCCTCTTATACCATCTAGTATGTACCTTCTGCGACTTTTGAGCCCGATAAATGGCAATAGGCTCGCCACCTATTACATGGGACCTAACATAACTGGCGAAACGTGGGTGCTAGTTCACCTCTGCCTACCCCTCCGGGATATAGGCGTGATTTATGTATGTATGTACTGGGAATATTGCTGTTTAATCCTAATTATATTTATATTTCTTGTTTGCCTAAAACAACACAAATCAAATCAAATCAAACTTTTATTTGCTTACCAAATGTACAATAGGTATAGATGTGACACTTGCTAAAACAACATTGGTGACAACATTGTATTCTACTTAGTTGCATCCACATGGTTGGAATTTACCTTTGTATATATTTCAGGGATTCTCATCACTCCCAAGAAGGGGCAGAAAACTATATTATTACCGGAGGACTTGATGATATGGTTAAAATATGGCAGCTGGATAATGGAAAACTTGAGTTGAGGCATAAACTGGATGGTCATTACTTGGGGGTAATTTCTGTAGCTGTCAGTCCTGATGGAAAGAGTAAGTTTAATAATTTGTTGAAAAACATTAAAAGGACATAGTAAATGTGTAATTTTGTAATGTATAATTATTGTATTTCAGCATTAGCAAGTAGTTCACAAGATTCATCATTAATTTTATGGGACATTGCCTCCGGGGACAAACTGAAGACTTTTGAAACTGGCACTAATGATGTGTGGACACTGGACTTTTCTCCTGATGGCAAGCATGTGATTTCAGGCAGTAATGCTGGCAAAATATTAATATACAGCGTTGAAAGTGGCAAACAGGAACAGACATTAGATACTAGAGGGAAATTCACACTTAGTGTTGCATATGTAAGTTCTGTAAATATTTTTAAAATTTAATTGTAACATTATCAATAATGGTTATCATTGAAAGCAAAAATAATCTTATGAAATGTAATGCACCAAACAAACAAACATATGTACTTTATAACAACAGCACGTCAGACTACCACAAAATGTTAAATTTTCTCAGTCAAATTTTGGCTCTACTGCCAACAAGATTCGGTTGACAATCGATTTATGAAATTTGACAGTTTTGGGTAGTCGGAAGAGCAGTTGACTTTACTTATTTTATGTTAGCTTTATTATTATTGGTATCTTCTTAGGGCAAGTGTAAAGTTGCCTTACCTGCTTGCCTTCTAAAATAATAATGTATGTTATACATTATTTCATTTTCTAGAGTCCAGATGGTAAATACATAGCAAGCGGAGCACTAGATGGTATAATAAATATCTTTGATGTAGCACAAGGAAAACTGGTACACACATTAGAAGGTCATGCAATGCCCATTCGTAGCTTGTGTTTCTCCCCAGATTCACAATTATTATTGACTGCTTCTGATGATGGACACATGAAACTGTATGATGTGTAAGTAAGAAGAAAACAATGAAACAATGTATTATAAAATAATATATGCCGTATGGTGACGGCACATCAGAAAATTGTCACCACCCCCATCATTCCCATGGGTGTCATACATGCCCATTAAGTGTAGAGATGTGTAATGGGCAGTAGCATTCCTCCAACTACTTAGCTGCCATTTACAATAAATGACAATAGGCTTACTGTGCGTTGCGGAGGACGCGGGTTCGATTCCCGTATGAGGACAATATTTTTTTGAAATTTTCTGGCTACTTTCTTCTTGTCAACATATTATACTTATCTATCATTTTTCCTCAAAAGAGTTGATAACTTACTGATCATATTTATATTGTAGGGTCCATGCCAACTTAGCAGGTACCCTATCTGGTCACGCTTCGTGGGTGCTCTCTGTAGCTTTTTCACCAGATGGAAAAAGATTTGTATCAGGCAGCGCTGATCGCACTGTCCGTGTTTGGGACCTGGATAGTATGCAGTGTCAAAATGTTTTCAAGGAACACTCTGATCAGGTGTGTATATTCATTATTATTCATAGCAAATCTATCAGTAGTGTAGTGTAGTAGTATCCTAAGTTAAACGAAAGTAACTTTGTTTGTTTGTTACACTTTTACACCTAAACCACTATATGTTTTTATTACTTTATTCTATCATATTATTTCAGGTGTGGGGAGTGAAGTTCAATTCAGAAAGCAATAAAATAGTATCTGTATCAGAAGACAAAAACATTAATATATATGACTGCCCTTTATAGTATGTCTTAAAATTAAACAATGAAAAATAGATATATCTTTTAATTTTTACAAAGTAGTACCCAATCCGATTTTAATTCTTGTAAATATATACCAATTTAATTTATTAAAAAAGGAGGGGATTTGCATTGCCCAGGTAATACTGTTCTGTGGTCTGTTCGAGGTGTGATTTGTACTACCAAATATGGTGATAAACCACATTTATGTTTGAAGCACCACTGAAAGAATAATTGAGACGCAACTCAAAAGATACTTTGAATCATTATGTGTTCTAATTTTGTGATATTGTTTGACTTAAATATTGTTTCAGAGTGGACTTTGTGCAGTGAAAGTGGTGTTTTTATTCTTAAGGTTCCGTATTGACGTTTAATTATGAGGAATCATTAAAATAAAATTGGTATGAATGCATGATCTGTAGGCATA
Organism: Cataclysta lemnata; assembly: GCA_963931975.1. NCBI lineage: Eukaryota > Metazoa > Arthropoda > Insecta > Lepidoptera > Crambidae > Cataclysta > Cataclysta lemnata. The sequence goes on along the minus strand of OZ008353.1, from coordinate 10,750,573 downwards.
TTCGCTAACTTTTTTTGACAGTTGAAAGTGATGATCACTGATCTATTTACTTATCCATTACTACTTTACTATAATGCTATTGTGACACTTGTCCTGTGATAACAGCAATGTATTAGTAAATAGTTCGGTGATCATCACTTTCAACTGTCAAAAAAAGTTAGGGCATAGGCCTACTGTTCGACGTTGAGAATTTTATAGTGGTACACCTCATCAGTCGCCGTCATGAACTCTTTTACCACTGATACGCGTCAAGCACTCTCTAATTGCGTTTAAATATGTGACATCCATATTTTAATCTAGAACTCAAGAACATTAGATCTGTAGACTACGTTGTATGGGCTAGATCTCTTTGCCTTCTTTGCAAAAAGAACTTATTGGACTGACAGTGACAGCAATGACGTTTCGCGTGAACGTGAAAAATGTCAGGAGTGCTTGGCGCGTTTCGTGGTGTCAGTCAGATTTATTTTCACTAATTCAAAAATTGTTACAGAGTGGATTTTGTGCAGTGAAAGTGGTGTTATTTTGATGCACAAGCATCCGTGTTGATGTGCAATTATGCAGAATCATCGAAAATAAGTCTCATGATGTGTTTGCTGTTGTGGTGTAGATCACTTTAAAAAGTGGTTTTATCCATTTCATCAGTCACCATCATGAACTCTGTTACCATTCAATTCGCGCCAAGCACTCCCTAGATGCGTTAAAATGTGTGACATCCATATTTTAACGTAAATTTCATTTCATTCATCCATTTCACCCACTCATTATTTCATAAGACTACAGATAAAATATACACTAAAGACTTGGCTGTATGGGCTAGACTCTTTGCCTTCCCTAAAATATAGGGAGAAATTAAAACTAACTAACTAAGTGAAAAATGTCAATGTCTTGAAAATAAACAAACAAACTATACTAGAAATATATAAAGTTCGATAACGATTATTAATAAGTAACTTGTCTTTAGGACAATGCCGGGCGCTCTTCTAGTAAGTATAAATTAATAAATTTTCAAGCTTGCATTACACCTAATTGTCACACTGTAATACTTTGATTCGTGATCGGCAATTTTATTTTTCCCTATAGAATTCCTTAATACTACGCAAAGAAACAGCACACGAGGATCCTATTTACTGTTGTGCTTGGACCAAAACAAATGTTACAGACGATCTCAAGTAAGTAAAACAATGGAAAAAAACTATTATTCCTAGTTCTGGAAACTATCGAAATTACTTTGTTGAGTGTAAATACATAGATACATAAATCACGCCTATTTATTACTGAAGCCAGAGGATAATTAATACCCACATTTTGCCAAATGAGTTAGTTTATCTTTATTATAGGCCTTGTGGCCCACATATTGTTTCATAGCAATTACTTCAACAGCCCCAGTGGCTTGTCGGCCTCAATATTTTTTTGTTTATCTATGAATAAGTTTTAACTGTTACCTATATTCACAGGCAGAACATACATAATGGATGGTTTTCAAGTGCCCCATTTTAAATATTGTAATAATAAATTATACATCAACTAATTTGCAGATTGAATGTGTGAATTCCTTTCAGTGATTGAGTTCCTAAATATTTTCATCACCTACGTACTTATATTCATAGGGGTCCTACAAGGGATTTTATTCTGACTGGTGGATTAGATGGGTTGGTAAAAGTATGGAAGTATGAAAATAATAAACTTGAATTACTACACACATTAGTTGAACATTGTATGGCTATTGTGTCTGTTGCTGTCAGCCCAGATGGATTTAGTAAGTACTTAGTCTAAAACAATTTGAATTAGGATTTTTGTCAATGCAAAATATGTACAAATTCATAATAATATATTATAGCATTTGTGTATTAGTTATTTTCTCTTTGTCATTTCTTTATGTTGGAATATACTATGGTTCAAATATCTTTGGAGAAAGGGCAAGTTGTTATTATAGACTTGCCGTTAACTTTACCAAACAACTTTTTAGGTGTAGCAACTGCATCTTTGGACTCAACTCTTATAATTTGGGATCTTCTATCTGGGCAGAAAGTCCACAAAATTCAAACACAGGCAACTGATGTGTGGAAAGTTGTTTTTTCACCTGACGGGTTCATGGTAGCCACAGGAAGTCATACTGGAAAGGTTGTTGTCTATAACATAAAGAATGGAACCACTGAAAAAGTTTTAGATACAAGAGGCAAGTTCGTTCTATGCGTTGCATGGGTGAGTTTCCTTCTATTTAAAAATTAAGCATGGAATATAGTATAAAAGTAGTATGTTTAGTTTAGAATAGGCTATTAAACTGTCCTCAATGAAATATTATATAAAAAAAATTGCTTTAAAATATAACTTTTTATTAAATTGTAATTAATTTGTAAATATTGCCTTGTTTCATGTGTCTTACTGACTTTTTTAGAGTCCCGATGGAAAACATATATGTAGTGGAGCAGTTGATGGGACTGTATGTGTTTTTGATGTAGCACAGGAGAAATTATTACATACAATTGAAGCGCACAGGGATACCATCAGAAGCGTAGCATTTTCACCAAACTCAAAGTTCCTCATGTCTGCTTCTGATGATGGCACAGTTAAACTTTACACAGTGTAAGCATCAAGTATTGTATTATAGCCTTGTTTTCATTCTACTACTATTTTATTTTACAAACTTTGATATACATACATACATAAATCACGCCTATATCCCTAAAGGGATAGACAGAGGTAAATTAAAAAAAAAAATATAAATATATTACATATATGAAAGAAGATGTAATGACAAGGATTGAGAAAGGGAGGCTCACGTGGTTTGGTCACGTCGAAAGATTGGATGAAAGGAGAATGTCAAAAAGGATATACATGGCGAAAGTGAATGGAGAAATGGGAAGAGGAAGAGCTAGGCGGATCTTTCATAATCAAATTGAAAGTCTATTAAAAAAGGGCCAGGTCAAAAGTACCCGAAACCGACGGGCATGCATGAAGAGATTGATGAGATTGGATGAAGCGAAAGAAGTATGTAAGGATAGGATAAGCAAGTGGAAAGAAGTGATCTCTGCCTACCCCTGTGGGAAAAAGGCGTGACGTATGTATGTATATTGTATTTATTGTTTAGTCAACTCTAAACAATAAAACATGACATTTGCACTTGTGAATTTAGTATCCAAGATGAAAAAATAGACTTTACCAATCAAACAACCATAATTATATTTTATAAGGATCCATATCAAAGCCGTGTGGTGACGGAGCGCTGAATACAATTGTCACCACCCCCATCTCTCCCGCGGGTGTTGTACAAGGCTACTAAAGGTTAAGACAGCAATGAGTAATGGGCAGCAGCGTTCCTCTTATGCCACCTAGCAATGTACTGCTATTTCCGTGCCCGATAGATGGCAGTAGGCTCGCCACCTATTACACGGGACCTCACATAATAGGTGAAACGTGGCGTGGGTGTTATTTAACCTCAGCCTAGGCGTGATTTATGTATGTTAAAAATTAAAAAAATATATATTTTTACACTGACACCTATCATCTAGCCCAAAGTAAGCAAACACTTGTGTTATGGATACTAGATGACGAACATATTTTTAATATAATTATGTATATAAATGTTGAAAACATACTAGATAAACATATACACAACCATGACTCGCAAACAAACATTTGTGGTCATCACAAAGTTTGCTCCTACCAGGATTCGAACCCGGGACCTCTTGGCCAATACCCAGCAATCTGAGCCGAACCAAGGCGGCCGTCAAATGTATGTATGTAATTTGTTTACTTTTTGCCTAGTGCCAGCGCCGGTCTCCAATTCACGTTGAAGCACGAATGTTGGGCCGTCTGCTGTGCGTTCTCACCAGATGGCACCAGAGTCGCGACGTCTGCCAGCGACGGCAGCGTTCGCGTGTCTCTCGCAGACGGAACCGCCGCCATAGATGCTAAAGAGCATTCTGACACTGTAAGTAATACAAAGTATATTTATTTACTTATTTTCTGTACATTAACAGATTACAGTCCCAAAGTTACAAATATAAACATATTAACAATTAGCTCAAGACAGTAATCCAATATAAACGTACCTACATAGCGTGATATTATAATCAGATCGCAAAGCACGGCTCTGAATTAATTGTTTTTACATTAATAATACATTGAAACATAAAAACGAATCTAAAACAAAACCAAAAGTAGAAAATATAATCAATAAACAAGATGTGTGATAAACATGATTACATTATATTGTACATACATACATATTTTTACGCCGTGTGGTGACGGCAGAGTAGAATACATTTGTCACCACCCCAAATCTTTCCCGTGTGTGTGTTACAAGGCGACTAAGGATAAATCAGTGATGAGGAATGGGCACCAGCGTTCCTCTTATACCACCTAGCAATGTACTGCGACCTTTGTGCCCGATAAATGGCAATAGGCTCGCCACCTATTACATGGGACCTAATATTATTAGCGAAACGTGGGTGCTAGTTCACCTCTGCCTACCCCTTCGGGGATATAGGCGTGATTTATGTATGTATGTAATAAAACAAAGTAAATTGTACGAGGGCGGGTCAATAAGTCCGTGACTTTTGGAATAAAACACACATTTTTTGATACATAAATCATTTTATTTTTCAACGTAGTCTCCCTTGAGCTCTATATACTTTGTCCAACGCCTCTCCAATTTTTTTATCCCTTCCAAAAAATATGATTTGTCGAGGTTCAAAAAGAGGTTCAAAAAATTAAAAAAGCCACGGACTTATTGACCTGCCCTCGTACATACATACATTTTTTTTTAATGCTAGACAGGCAAGCTGTTGCCCTTAATCTCCCCTGATGACGATCAGGGGGCCTACCGCCTAACTCTATTGCTAAAGCAATAAGCTATAGTTTATGACGTCATGCTATCATTTCGCACCAAATGTACCTAAACTATCAGCGATAGCTTTGAACGAATGATCACCGAATGATTTTGTATGAAATTGGCATAAAATCCTAAAAAATCAGGATAGCTGCTATAGCCGTAAGCAGTGCATTGCTGTATAGCTATCATCAGCAATAGAGTTGGGCGGTAGGCCCCCAGGACCGAAGATGGAATCGAGCTTCACCTGGAACCCTCAACCACAGAGGGGCTGGCTAGCTTATCACACTTGCCGGAACACATTACTGCTGTTATCTTAACATTATTATTATGGCGACAGCTTTTGTTAAGATGGTAGCTAGCCAGGGGGACTTGAAAGAAGTCCCTACTATCAACCAAACCGGGCACAAATTTCTGGGGATCGAACCTGGGACCTCTGGATCTTAATTCCGGAGGCGGTTAATAAATACATAAATCACGTCTCCATGTCTCATACAGTCAACAGCACGTCAGACGTACCACAACATGTAAATTTTTCTCAATCGACTTTGTGCTTTACTACATACAAGTTAAGGTTGACATAATCCGACTAAACTATTCTTTTTCTTTTTTAGGTATGGGGACTGCAATTCAGTCCCACCGGGGATAAATTGTTATCGGTCAGTAAAGATAAGTGCCTTAATATATACGAGTGTCCAGTGCCGAAGAAAAAGTGAATAAATCAAATAATTGTATTGCCTGGTATTTTTTTTATTACTTATAAATCCTTCCCATAACCTTACTAAATCGGTGACTGACTTGGATGGGAGGATTCGTGTGCTATGATGCGATGCAAGAAGAACACAAGAGATACACTCTAGATACTACACTAGATTTTTTGACATACTTTTCTTGGTAATATAATACAATACCCGGCACACAAGTTGACCTATGCGCAGTGCAGTAAAACGTTTTCAGGTATTAGGTTCTGTATGAGGTGTCCCTAACCATAGTAACGTAGGGACACCCACTTCTACGGGTTCAAAATTTAGTTTAGCCACTTATCCTTGTTCCATCCATAGGGAAGGCCCGTGCCCCAGAAGTGGGGACATGAAAGGGCTGGTGATGATGATGGTGATAATGATGTATCCTTGAAATTAACCTGCGCAAACGACGGTAATTTTGGTTCAGCTTACGTGCCGGGAACTATTTTAGAAAATTTATTATAGATATAGGTTACCTACCTTGCCTTTTTTACTGCGACATTATGAGAAAACTAGAAACTGTGAAAAAGATGCAAGAAAACTAACTTGTTTGGTCAAGCGCGAGCTGTAATTAGTAATTTAAAATAAGTGTCGTTATTCGGATTGTGGTTGACTGTACCTACCTACGCATAATCGTGCCCCATTTAAATACCCTAATTATCCCCAAATACCGCCGGAGTCTCCATTTTAAGCTTTATAATTAATTATTCAACTCTTCGGAATTTCCTTCCTTGATTAAGCTCTGTGAACAGATTATACAAGCTCTGAGTTATACTTACTTATCTATAGTGAATGATATCATAGATTAATTTTCGGTAAGAGGATTGCCGGCATGTGCGGTTACGGTGGAACTTTTGGAAGTACTTATATCAAATCAAAATGCAATTCTAAGATTATCGAAAAAATAAAAATAGGAGACAAACGTTGTACCTACTTAATCGACTTTCTTATGATTTAAATTCTTTAAAGCAATTTTTCCGTGTGTTATCTATAATGAAGCCGTATTTTAATTGCCATGTGGTGACGGCAGAAAAGAATACAATTGTCACCTTACCACCCCTGCCTTTCTCGTAGGTGTCGTCAAAGGTGAGTAAGAAAGAGTTATAAAATAACAAGGAATGGGTAGCAGCGTTCCTGTTGCACTGTGTAGAAAATTACCGTGATTAAAGTTCCCGATGAATGGCAAGAGGCTCGCCCCTTATTACATAGGACCTGAAGTAGGTAAACCGGCGAAACGCGGGTGTTGAAACACCTCTGCCTACCCATTAGGGGAGAAAGGCGTGGTTTGTGTATGTATGTAAGACGGTCAAAGCGGTTTTATTTCAAATATGTACGAAACATCGCACAGACCTAATATAAACATGTCTCCAGGCATGCCCGGGCATGTCCGTGTAGGGAATTCCCCGCTAATAACCGCCAATTTATGTCAGTTCTTCCATAGATTATGTCAAAAACCGATGGTGAAATAACAATCGCCTGTTTACTTTACTAGCCAGTATCATTAGCTGAAAGCTCAAAAAATTCACGATCCGCCTCTGCCCGTCTCTGTTCCCTGTCAGTGATCGATCCGCGTCTACATAAAGCGAGCTATTTATCAAAAATATTTACATTGGTAGAGCAACTGAACCGGCATCGGCTTAATTTGCGTGGAATTATGCGGCGCGGGCCCCCGGGAAATCAACTTTACATTCAATTTGCTGCGTTGCACAGATAAAAAGCAATCTCTTCATTTTTACCTGGCGCGCCGGCGAGGGAATAAACCGGCGGTGTTGCCAGCTAGCAAAAACTTCGTGAATAAAAAGTATCTACTAAAGAAGGTAGCTATTTATTTTTTATTCTTGTTGGTCCTATTTTGTGATAAGATGAAGAAAGGGTGAGTGTTTTTGTTTGCCGTGTGGTGACGGCAGAGCAGAATACAATTGTCATCACCCTCATCTCTTCCGTGGGTGTCCTACAAGGCGATTAAGGGTAAAGACAACGAAGAGTAATGAGCAGCAGCATTTCTCTCATACCACCGAGCAATGTAATACTGCAAATTGCGTGGCGTGCCCGATAGATGGTGATAGGCGTGCCACCTATTACATGGGACCTGCTTAACATAGCGCAACGTGGGTGTTAATTCACCGCCTAACCCTTCGGCGATAAATAGGTGTCATTTAGAAAAAGCAGAAGTATTTTGATTGCAAGATATTTATAGGTAGACGCTGTTCCGTACGAAAACGAGGATCGCCCATTTTACTAACGGCGGGTCCCAATATTCGATCTACAGTTAAAAGTACTAAGCTTAGGTACTAAAGTTTAGGTTTCTATCTACAGTTAAAAGTAAGCTTAGGTACCTACTAAAGTTTAGTTGCCTGGCATTTTTGTTACCTATACATAATAAATAACAGTAGTTGCTAAGCAACTAAGCTTTGGTAGGTATCTACGTCTAACTTCAACTTTAACTGTTGATAGATTATTGGGACCCAACGTTAGTAGTCGGCCAATAATATTGGTGGTAGGTACATATTTGACAAGCGTATTGTTGTTCACACACGCTGCCCGATAGCGGAGGTATCGGTGTCGTAATCACGGCTGTGCCGACGGCGGCTCCATTCAATGAGGTGAAATCACTATGCGGCTCGATGAATAATTCAGGTGCGGTCCAGTGGTGGGCACCCTCCCCCTCCCACCATATCGGCGAAGTCGACATTTTCCAGAATATTCGATTGCTGCAATAAGCCAGCTAGTTCAGTTATCAATAGAAAAGTTGTTACCGATGTACTTATCGATTATGTGCGTTTAGGCTCGATTGGCTCATCTTACCCAAAACGGAACAAGGAGTTCAAGGAAGTTCCGATCACATCTTACTCCTTTTTAGGTATTTAATCCAACAAATTAAGTGTTTCTTCCCTTTTGTTCCCATCCCGAGGCTAAATTATTTAGGATCGGTGCAGTATGTCTACGGTTTGTCCTAAGATTTAGCTAGGTTTTTAAAGTTTTACCAACCCTAGGCAATGCTTTTGTTGGTGGCTTAATGACTACCGCGCTAGGTGCCCCAATTACGACGATGTAAGTACATACCTATGCATGTGCATTGTGCCGGTCTATCCAGAAAACTCCTTTAACACGGAATGGAATTCATCATCGTCATTCATCACCAACCCTATAATGTCCCCATTGCTTGGCCGCAGGCCTTTCTTATGAATGCAGTATCTTATGAAAGAATATATTCTTTAGAAATGACAATAACCCACCACACTGGCCATTTCGTGGGTATGGCAATCATGAAAAACAAAAATCAGTTAAATAATTTTGTATTTGGTTGGCATAACATTTCAATAAATAATAATATTATCAACAATCTAGTGGTGGTAGGAGACCGCGGGGGAGGCGAAGGTAACTTGGCCAAGAGGGGCGCTGTAGGCCACCTTAGCGACGGGGGCGGCGTAGTGGACGGGGGCGGAGTAGGCAACCTTGGCGACGGGAGCGGCGTAGTGGACGGGGGCGGAGTAGGCGACCTTGGCTACGGGGGCGGCGTAATGGACGGGGGCGGAGTAGGCGACCTTGGCTACGGGAGCGGCGTAGTGGACGGGAGCGGCGTAGGCGATCTTGGCGGGGGCTTCGGTGGGGTGTCCCTCGTAGCGCACGACGGCGTTGAACCCGTGTTCCTTGTCAGCGGTGTAGTCGACGATGCGGGTGACGCCGTCGGGCTGCACCAGGGAGTAGGAGCCGTGCACGGCGTCGCCTTCGCGGGCCTCCTTCTGCTGCTTCACGTCGCCGCTGTGCTGGTCGTGCACCGAGTACTCGAACTCGTAGTGCGCGGGCGCCTCGTGCTCAGCGTACACCACCTTGGCGTAGGGCGCCAGGGGCACGGCGGATGCCGCCACCGCCAGAGAGAGGACCACGAAGAACTGAGAAAAAAAAAGATTAATGCTTCTATTTTAATTGAGAATAAAATTGTAGTCTATTCTAATATAGAATGTTCCATTTTTAAATGTTGTGTTCTATTTTATTTGAGAGTAGATACCTACTACTACAATTTAATTCTTGATATACATCAAGAATTATATTGTAACTTATTTTGTTGGAATATTGTCTAAATTTTAACTCACTTTAGCTGCCATTGCTATTAATTGACTCGTTTGAGTTTGAATGCGGTAATGCAACAGAGGCGTACGTTTATATACTTTTAAAAGCTTTGCCTACGGGCTTAATTTGGTGACATTAACTGACAGAGGCCGTTGACCTTACTCCAATTTTACAAATCGGTAAATTGAGAGGTGAAGGTCACCGGATCCCTTGGTATGTGAGGCGAATTGTTCACATACTTATATTATCGAAATTGCTGTTTTTGCGTTTTTCATCTGATATCGAGTATATAATCTTGTTTGTACATCACTGGGTGTTAATTACGATTTTATCACGGATTCAAGCGACCAACTTACCTTTAGGTTTTGGTTCAGAGTCGTGGCTTTGTACAGTTAAAATCATATCAAACTTTGCAAAATGATTATACTTAATATTCTAAGCTACGAAATATCGGTCCTGCGTATCTACACACATAGTGGACCAAGCGGGTATTTAATTAAACATTTACTACCTATTCAAACTGCAAAATATATTGAAAATCAGAAAATACGCGATTTTTTTGCCATAGGCTGTGTGGTGACGGCATAGCAGAGTTTTTCAGTAATTACAATAATGCCAGTTTGATTTAACAGCTTGTGAAAACTGTTTAGTGCTTTATCAATTAATTAATTAGACATGCGGTAGAAAGAAAGTAAAAACTGAGCCAATATCTTTTATTATCATACGTTTAATCTACTGACACACATAAATCATCTCTATTTATTCCCATAGGCCTATGCCCAGCAGTGGGAGTCTCTTGGCTGAAATCGTGACGATGTTTCCCGAAGGGGTAGGCGAAAGTGTATACCTACTGTATGTAAAATGTAACACTCACTTTTCGCCAACTAAGTTATGTCCCATGTAATAGGAGGCCTATTCGCACAAAATATATTGGGCACATATATTGCAGTTAATATTGCTATGAACGCTGTTGCGAATTCCTCACCACTATATGGTGACAATTGTATTCTGCTCTGCCGTCACCACACAACTTTACAATCAATGTAAGTACTTATCGTAAGTTAATTTCGAAATATTCAAATAGTAAACCCTTTAATAATTATATTATTATGCACGCTAAGATATTCATTGTGCTTAGATAATCCAATAAGATAAAATCCCGCTTACAATGGCAGCAATAGGCGACCGTGACCTCCCAATCATATCTGACGAATTTCGTTGGCCCGCACCTACCTGCACTGACTTGTCATACAGGTCGTATGTCAAGTCAACTAATTGTATCGAACAGCGAAAGTATAAAACGTGTTATTCTCGGGAGACTTGCTACAGTTAAGCTTTAGCAGTTCAACCTGTTGCAATGGCTTCCAAAGTTAGTATTTTGCAATCACATTTTGATTGTTTATTATTATAACAATGTTAGAAAATATTCTACACATAAGTAAAAGTCTGAAAAATTTCGAAAAAATATTGTGCAAGCTTCTACCCGGATTACCGAGGACGCGGGTTCGTTGCCCCGATTAGGACAATAATTTTTCGAAACATTTTTAGGGTAATTTTTCGTTGTAATATTTTGCAACCGTTGATGCTAGGAAATTTAAGCCTATACAACAATTTCTCCATACATCAAATATTCTTTCTTTTCGAATATTGATTATAGTTTTTTACGCGCAAAAATTAATGTTAATAAAATCTGTTGTAATATAAGTAGAGTTGTTATACAATCAGTTGAGTGAAAATTCGATTTTTCCGCAATAAATATGCAAATGACCTCAAAAACAATGCACAGCTTTAGTGGTACAGGAATTACTTACACAATATCTAATAAATAAATATTATTTTGTACTTGGTCGGTTGCCCTTATGATATGTTATTTTTGTTACAGTTCTTCGTAGTCCTGTCCCTGGCGGTGGCGGCTTCCGCCGTGCCCCTGGCGCCCTACGCCAAGGTGGTGTACGCTGAGCACGAGGCGCCCGCGCACTACGAGTTCGAGTACTCGGTGCACGACCAGCACAGCGGCGACGTGAAGCAGCAGAAGGAGGCCCGCGAAGGCGACGCCGTGCACGGCTCCTACTCCCTGGTGCAGCCCGACGGCGTCACCCGCATCGTCGACTACACCGCCGACAAGGAGCAAGGGTTCAACGCCGTCGTGCGCTACGAGGGACACCCCACCGAAGCCCCCGCCAAGATCGCCTACGCCGCTCCCGTCCACTACGCCGCCCCCGTCGCTAAGGTCGCCTACGCCGCTCCCGTCGCCAAGGTTGCCTACTCTGCTCCCATCCACTACGCCGCCCCCGTCGCTAAAGTAGCGTACGCCGCTCCCGTAGCCAAGGTTGCGTACTCCTCTCCCGTAGCCTACTCCGCCCCCGTCGCTAAGGTCACGTACAGCGCTCCCCTTGGCCACGTCTCCTTCGCGTCCCCCGCTGTCTCCTACCACCACTAAGAACTTATAGTCAAACTATTGTTAATAATTTATTCCTTTGAATTTAATGTAAATAAAATATTTTTATATACAAGTGTAATTTTTATTATTTTATATTTGTTTTATAGATATAATTTATACCACAAGGTATTAATCACAAAAAGTTGTCCTAATGTTAAGAGCTAATAACGAAAACAGCAATGAACTCCTTATATGTGCCTTGTTGTAAAATACTAAACTGGTTATGTATCAGGTTAACTTTTCATAGTATTAACCTCGCCTCCTAATTTGAAATTATGGCCGGTATAAATTCAAATTATCTCTCTCTCCTTTTGGATATGCGGTTATTAGTGTTGTGTGATAGGTGCACAAAGGTTTCCTGCGGTGAAGCGGGGGAATAATACCGTAAAATATACCAATTTTACGGCATAATTTATTTAAAATCGAGATAGGGAGTTATTATAACAAGTAAGTTATATGCACAATCAGTCGTGAGGAATGGGCAGCAGCGTTCCTCTTATATCACCTTGTAATGTACTGCGACTTTTGTGCCCGATAAATGGCAATAGGCTCGCCATCTATTACATGGTACCTAACATAATTGGCGAAATGTGGGTGCTTATTCACCTCTGCCTACCCTTTCGGGGATATAGGCGTGATTTAAGTATGTATGTATGTATGTAAGTTATATGCACTGAAGTAGAATTGTGTGTTACATTATAAATGAGTCAGTGCAGAATACCTAAAATTGCCACCAACCCCAATCTCTCACGCGGGCGTAGGACGAAACTTTACGCAACAAAACTTTATTTTTAAGAAATGAAAATAGTTTAATATCATTAATTTATTAATATTCCCCATTTATAAGGTATATTTATAAGGATTTACCAAGGAAGAATAATCATAATCAGCGGAAATAGGTCACATTCCATATTCTACTTATAATGTTCAAACAAAAATCTATAAAGGATCTGCATTTAGTCCTTAAGTAAACAAAATTATTATTTATTGCACAATATAAAACTGATATTTTCCAAGCTATAGCCAGTATCAGTGTGGAGTCGCTCGTATACTATGTAATACTTAATTTTTGAAATTATAGCACAAATAATATACTATAACTAGCTGATCCGGGAAACGTTGTTTTGCCCTTATCACCTAGGGGTATAAAAAATAGCCTACGACCTGTTCATAGAGCTACCGAATACACACAAAAAAATCATAAAAATCTGTCCAGCCGTTTCGGAGGAGTTCTGTAAGCAACACTGTGACACGAGATGTTTATATATTAGATATAACGAGGAATGGGCAGCAGTGTTCTTGGTGCACTATCTTGAAAATTCATCACCAGCCCTTTAATGACCCCACTGCTGGGACACAGGCCTTCCCTATGGATGGAACAATATAGGGAGAATTGGCTATGACTGCAGATGTAGCCGGGACCAACGGCTTAACGTGGCTTCTGAAGCACGGAGGAACTCGAGATAATACATTTTTGGTCACCCATCCAATGACCAGCTTTAGAGGACATTGTTTAGTTTGCGCAATCGGAGGCCGAGCGCGCTATGCCACTGCGCTAGTGAGCTCCTCGTCAGACACAACCTCGATCTGGCAAATTACTTTGATTAAAGTTCCCGGTAAATGGCAATAGGCTCGCGTTGATGTGCAATTATGCAGAATTATTGAAAATAAGTCTTGTGATGTGTTTGATTTTGTAGTGAAGACCCACTATAAAAAGTGGTTTTTTCCACCTCATCAGGCACCATCATGAACTCTGTTACCATTAAATTCGCGCCAAGCACTTCCTAGATACGTTAAAATGTGTGACACCCACATTTTAACGTAAAATTCATTTCATTCATACATTTCACCCTCTCGTTATTTCATATGATTACAGATAAGATATACACTAAAGACATGGCTGTATGGGCTAGACAGACCCTTTGCCTTCCCTAAAATATAAGGAGAATTTAACAAAAAAAAGAGGAGTCTTTGGCGCGTTTCGTGGTGTCAGTCAGATTTATTTTCACTAATTCAAAAATTGTTTCAGAGTGGATTTTGTGCAGTGAAAGTGGTGTTATTTTGATGCACAAGCATCCGTGTTGATGTGCAATTATGTAGAATCATTGAAAATGAGTCTCATGATGTGTTTGATGTTGTGGTGAAGATCACTATAAAAAGTGGTTTTATCCATTTCATCAAGCACCATCATTAACTCTGTTACCATTCAATTCGCGCCAAGCACTCCCTAGATGCGTTAAAATATGTGGCACCCATATTTTAACGTAAAATTAATTTCATTCATACATTTCACCCACTCATTATTTCATACGACTACAGATAAAATATACACTAACGACTTGGCTGTATGGGCTAGACCCTTTGCCTTCCCTAAAATATAGGGAGAATTTAAAACTAACTAACAAAAAAAAGAAAATAATTCGAACTTGCGTCTTCAGCAATACTTGTCCGAACTTTTAATTTTTCTAGTTAAACCTTTTTGCACACACAGCATGTATTTGACATATTTGTTGTTGTGTTAAATCAAAATCGAAACTGTATCCATAAAGAAGCTAATATCGCTATCCTAAACGCATGCTATCCCTAATTAATAACTATTAGTTATCAGGATCATATGAATAAAAAAAACCATTTTAAAACTCAGTGATTTTAATATTCAGTATAGAGTATATAACTGAAAACCATGCAGCATAATAAAACTGAATAACTGACCTTCAACTTTTTATTGTCGCAAATATAGATTAATTAGAGTAGGGTCAACAACTACGGGTTGCAAATTAATGATTAAAGCACCGCTGCAAGCAAATATTTCGCGTATAAAAAGTCTTGTTGGCGACAATATTATCACAGTTGTGATTTGTCCAACAAATTGACCACAATGGCAGCTAAAGTGAGTAGTTCATTCATCATAAGTATTTCGCAATACACTCAGTAGTATTCAGAAATAGTTACTGGATGAAACAATTAATATTAAAAGTTACAATTTAGTATATTAATTCGTATTTTAATTTCAGTTCTTCGTGGTCCTCTCCCTGGCGGTGGCGGCATCCGCCGTGCCCCTGGCGCCCTACGCCAAGGTGGTGTACGCTGAGCACGAGGCGCCCGCGCACTACGAGTTCGAGTACTCGGTGCACGACCAGCACAGCGGCGACGTGAAGCAGCAGAAGGAGGCCCGCGAAGGCGACGCCGTGCACGGCTCCTACTCCCTGGTGCAGCCCGACGGCGTCACCCGCATCGTCGACTACACCGCCGACAAGGAACAAGGGTTCAACGCCGTTGTGCGCTACGAGGGACACCCCACCGAAGCCCCCGCCAAGATCGCCTACGCCGCTCCCGTCCACTACGCCGCTCCCGTAGCCAAGGTCGCCTACTCCGCCCCCGTCCACTACGCCGCCCCCGTCGCTAAGGTCGCCTACGCCGCTCCCGTCGCCAAGGTTGCCTACTCTGCTCCCGTCCACTACGCCGCCCCCGTCGCTAAAGTAGCGTACGCCGCTCCCGTAGCCAAGGTTGCGTACTCCTCTCCCGTAGCCTACTCCGCCCCCGTCGCTAAGGTCGCGTACAGCGCTCCCCTTGGCCACGTCTCCTTCGCGTCCCCCGCTGTCTCCTACCACCACTAAGAACTTATAGTCAAACTATTGTTAATAATTTATTCCTTTGAATTTAATGTAAATAAAATATTTTTATATACAAGTGTAATTTTTATTATTTTATATTTGTTTTATAGATATAATTTATACCACAAGGTATTAATCACAAAAAGTTGTCCTAATGTTAAGAGCTAATAACGAAAACAGCAATGAACTCCTTATATGTGCCTTGTTGTAAAATACTAAACTGGTTATGTATCAGGTTAACTTTTCATAGTATTAACCTCGCCTCCTAATTTGAAATTATGGCCGGTATAAATTCAAATGATCTCTCTCTCTCCTTTTGGATATGCGGTTATTAGTGTTGTGTGATAGGTGCACAAAGGTTTCCTGCGGTGAAGCGGGGGAATAATACCGTAAAATATACCAATTTTACGGCATAATTTATTTAAAATCGAGATAGGGAGTTATTATAACAAGTAAGTTATATGCACAATCAGTCGTGAGGAATGGGCAGCAGCGTTCCTCTTATATCACCTTGTAATGTACTGCGACTTTTGTGCCCGATAAATGGCAATAGGCTCGCCATCTATTACATGGTACCTAACATAATTGGCGAAATGTGGGTGCTTATTCACCTCTGCCTACCCTTTCGGGGATATAGGCGTGATTTATGTATGTATGTATGTATGTTAGTTATATGCACTGAAGTAGAATTGTGTGTTATATTATAAATGAGTCAGTGCAGAATACCTAAAATTGCCACCAACCCCAATCTCTCACGCGGGCGTAGGACGAAACTTTACGCAACAAAACTTTATTTTTAAGAAATGAAAATAGTTTAATATCATTAATTTATTAATATTCCCCATTTATAAGGTATATTTAAAAGGATTTACTAAGGAAGAATAATCATAATCAGCGGAAATAGGTCACATTCCATATTCTACTTATAATGTTCAAACAAAAATCTATAAAGGATCTGCATTTAGTCCTTAAGTAAACAAAATTATTATTTATTGCACAATATAAAACTGATATTTTCCAAGCTATAGCCAGTATCAGTGTGGAGTCGCTCGTATACTATGTAATACTTAATTTTTGAAATTATAGCACAAATAATATACTATAACTAGCTGATCCGGGAAACGTTGTTTTGCCCTTATCACCTAGGGGTATAAAAAATAGCCTACGACCTGTTCATAGAGCTACCGAATACACACAAAAAAATCATAAAAATCTGTCCAGCCGTTTCGGAGGAGTTCTGTAAGCAACACTGTGACACGAGATGTTTATATATTAGATATAACGAGGAATGGGCAGCAGTGTTCTTGGTGCACTATCTTGAAAATTCATCACCAGCCCTTTAATGACCCCACTGCTGGGACACAGGCCTTCCCTATGGATGGAACAATATAGGGAGAATTGGCTATGACTGCAGATGTAGCCAGGACCAACGGCTTAACGTGGCTTCTGAAGCACGGAGGAACTCGAGATAATACATTTTTGGTCACCCATCCAATGACCAGCTTTAGAGGACATTGTTTAGTTTACGCAATCGGAGACCGAGCGCGCTATGCCACTGCGCTAGTGAGCTCCTCGTCAGACACAACCTCGATCTGGCAAATTACTTTGATTAAAGTTCCCGGTATATGGCAATAGGCTCGCCGCATTACATGTGACCTGAAATAAGCTGGCGAATCGGGGTTGCTAAAATTTCTCTGCCTAAGCCTTTAGGTTTAGGGAGGGAGGTATGTATTATATAATTTCCTACAGTGTAAATGTTCGAAAAATTACTTTAAAAAAAAGAAAGGAAAAAAATTAGGAGTGTTTGGCGCGTTTCGTGGTATCAGTCAGATTTTTTTTCGATAATTCTAAAATTGGTTCAGTGTGGATTTTGTGCAGTAAAAGTGGTGTGATTTTGATGTACAAGCATCCGTGTTGATGTGCAATTATGCAGAATAATTGAAAATAAGTCTTGTGACGTGTTTGATTTTGTAGAAAAGACCACTATAACAAGTGGTTTTTTCCACCTCATCAGGCACCATCATGAACTCTGTTACCATTAAATTTGCGCCAAGCACTCCCTAGATGCGTTAAAATATGTGGCACCCATATTTTAACGTAAAATTCATACTTTTCACCCACTCATTATTTCATAAGATTACAGATAAAATATACACTATAGACTTGGCTGTATGGGCTAGACCCTTTGCCTTCCCTAAAATATAGGAGAATTTAAAACTAAAAACAAACAAAAAAGAAAGAAAATAATTCGAACTTGCGTCTTCAGCAATACTTGTCCGAACTTTTAATTTTTCTAGTTAAACCTTATTGCACACACAGCATGTATTTGACATATTTGTTGTTGTGTTAAATCAAAATCGAAACTGTATCCATAAAGAAGGTAATATCGCTATCCTAAACGCATGTTATCCCTAATTAATAACTATTAGTTATCAGGATCATATGAATAATGGTTTTTTCATTTTAAAACTCAGTGATTTTAATATTCAGTATAGAGTATATAACTGAAAACCATGCAGCATAATAAAACAGAATAACTGACCTTCAACTTTTTATTGTCGCAAATATAGATTAATTAGAGTAGGGTCAACAACTACGGGTTGCAAATTAATGATTAAAGCACCGCTGCAAGCAAATATTTCGCGTATAAAAAGTCTTGTTGGCGACAATATTATCACAGTTGTGATTTGTCCAACAAATTGACCACAATGGCAGCTAAAGTGAGTAGTTCATTCAACATAAGTATTTTGCAACACACTCAGTAGTATTCAGCTATAGTTACTGGATGAAACAATTAATATTATTTGTTACAATTAGTATATTAATTCGTATTTTAATTTCAGTTCTTCGTAGTCCTCTCCCTGGCGGTGGCGGCTTCCGCCGTGCCCCTGGCGCCCTACGCCAAGGTGGTGTACGCTGAGCACGAGGCGCCCGCGCACTACGAGTTCGAGTACTCGGTGCACGACCAGCACAGCGGCGACGTGAAGCAACAGAAGGAGGCCCGCGAAGGCGACGCCGTGCATGGCTCCTACTCCCTGGTGCAGCCCGACGGCGTCACACGCATCGTCGACTACACCGCCGACAAGGAACAAGGGTTCAACGCCGTCGTACGGTACGAAGGACACCCCACCGAAGCCCCCGCCAAGATCGCCTACGCCGCTGCTCCCGTCCACTACGCCGCCCCCGTCACTAAAGTAGCGTACACCGCTCCTGTCGCCAAAGTCGCCTACGCCGCTCCCGTCCACTACGCTGCCCCCGTAGCCAAGGTCGCCTACTCTGCTCCCGTCCACTACGCCGCCCCCGTCGCTAAAGTAGCATACGCCGCTCCCGTAGCCAAGGTTGCGTACTCCTCTCCCGTAGCCTACTCCCCCCCCGTCGCTAAGGTTGCGTACAGCGCTCCCCTTGGCCAAGTCACCTTCGCGTCCCCTGCTGTCTCCTACCACCACTAAAAACTTTTAGTCAAACTATTGTTAATAATTTATTCCTTCGAATGTAATGTAAATAAAAGATTTAAAGATATAAGTGTAACTTTTTTTATTTTTTAATATATATATAGATACATCGCTTACGTAATAGACAAGAGACACAGCTAAATATATATTCCAAACCATTGTGTGTTCTCAACGACAACGCCGATTTTTGTATCGACGTAATGTCTGAGAATGTACACAGATGTAACTGACGAGTATGGTTAACGAAAGCCCTCTAGAAGATAATGCCGAAGGTTCGATTTCTTTTTAACAATTCTTTTCCATCAAAACAAACAAAAAGTTACAGTAATTTTTACAACGAAAACATCAATGAACCTCGCTTCATAATTTCAAATTATGGCAGCTATAAATCTATATGAATTCAAATTATTGAGAACGTTTGGCCAACAATTATATTTATAAACTACAAGACAGGATTTTTATCTATTATTTTGTGATCCTAATCATCTTCCTGCACCACTCCTATCCCATTTTGGGTCGGCGTAGTTATGTCCTCTTTTCATATCGGTGAGACACCATCGAGCTACCCACTCTCTTTTATTCTATATCATCCATCACCGAAAAGGTATTAGTGATTGCTCAAAGTTTGGGCTTAGGTTTTTTTGGTTGTACTTACGACGAAACTTTAATTATTTCAATATTCATTTTATTCAATATTAGCAAGTTTACCCTTTGTTAATGTACGAATTTACCTAGGAAAAAAATTATAGCAAAAGTAGGTCAGACACATTCCTTAAAATAATACGAGGGCGGGTCAATAAGTCCGTGACTTTTTGAATTTTTTGAACCTCGACAGAGATAAATTCGATATTAAATTAACATAAGTAGTTATGAAATAAAAAATTGGACTCAAGCTACATGCTATGTGTGGAAAGAGCTTAAACTATGGAAAATGAATGCCGAAGACTTGAGTACCGCATCCGAGCAAATAAAATTTTAATTTATTTAATATTTTTTTCTAATATTATACCGTAGGTATACCTTATAATACATACATTTTTCTCTAAGGGCTAAGCTGGGGGCCTAGACAAAGTAACATACCGACAAAGATAACGAAGTTCGATAAAGCAAAATGTATGGGATTTGACGTAAGTTGTCGTGAAATCACGTGGCCAAAATCGTCTTCGTAAGTTCGCAGTTATGTTGGTAGCGCAAGCTAAGAAGCTGTATGTAGATACCAAAGTAATATGGCCGATAGTGACGAACTTCGACACGTTTTCATTATGAAACGATTGCCACTTGGCTTCGGGCCCAGGGTTGTTTTAGCAACCGCGTTTCGCCGGCTTAAGTATTTCAGGTCCTATCTAATACTGGGCGAGCATATTACTATTCACTGGGAACTTTAATCGCAGTAATTTCTAGACGGTGGGCCAGGAACGCTGTTACCCATTTCTCGTTATGTTATAATATACATACATACATAAATCACGCCTATATCCCCGAAGAGGTAGGCAGAGGTGAACTAGCACCCACGTGTTATAATATGTATTATATTATTTTTATGCTTTAATGTTCAAATAATAAGATTTATAATCAGAGATATTTATAAGTAGGTACCTAACGCCAGATAAAGACCGAATTGGTTTGAAGAACATGAAAAATATCACTTTTATATTGTACAATAATGAATACTCTACATAAATCATCTGGGTCATCTGGGACATCCTACTCCGTCTACTGTAAAGCCGATATCATCTTGTATACGAGGGCGGGTCAATTAGTCCGTGACTTTTGGAATAAAACACAGATTTTTTTGATAAATAAATCATTTTATTTTTCAACGTAGTCTCCCTTGAGCTCTATACACTTTGTCCAACGCTTCTCCAATTTTTTTATCCCTTCCAAAAAATATGATACCCCATTCGAACGCTAAAATTATCTCTATCCTAAACACAAGCTAACCCTAATTACTGGAAACTGCATTCCTAATAACTAGGCATATGCTCGAATGCACTAAGCTGATAGGCTGCTGATATGCAGCTGATACGCTTTAAAAAAACAGAGGTCTTAATATTCGGAATCGAGGATATGACTGAAAACCATGTAGCATAATAAAGCAGAATAACTGACCTTCAACTTTTTATTGTTGCAAATGTAGATTAATTAGAGTAGGGTCAACAACTACAGGTTGCAAATTAATGATTATGGCACCGGTGCAAGCCCATGGGCGAATATTTCGCGTATAAAAAGTCTTGTTGCCGAAAATATTGTCACAGTTGTGTTTTGTCCAACAAATTGACCACAATGGCAGCTAAAGTGAGTAGTTAATATTATAATAATGTAACACTCGACTGCCCTTAACTTAAGTTTCTGAACAGTAAAGCTGATTGACCGCCCCGTCTATCACAGATCAATTTAAATATTCCGAGATCTCGGTGATTGGTGTAATTTTAGAGCAATTAATATTGAAGAAAAAGGAACAAATTATGGAAACCTATCAGCTTTGTGCAATATGATGAGACTTAACTGTCGAAAAACTGTGACATTGGCTTTGTTATGTGATAGTCTGCTAACTTTTAAAAGAAAATTATTGTTGTTTTTACCCTAATACATAATTATTTATTATTAAGAATGAAATTTATTTAAAGAATTTTATTTTGTTGGATCTTTGTTATTTTTTTAAGGATTGCATTTAACTGATAACCATAAAAAGCATTATGGACTTTTTGGTGAACCATTGAAGTTCTTATTGCAAATGCAGGGAATGCCTATAATTTTAACGCATATATAGGTACTCACTATTTAATTACCCAAAGAGGGTTAGTGTCAGGCAGGCGGCCGCCTGTGAAACCTAAGCCAAAACTTTGAGCAGTATGAATTGGAATGTTGTCATTCCAATCACTCTCACCTTCACATCTCACGTCTCTCGACATGGTCCGTTCCGTCTCTTTTCTATACATTCATTCATCACTAGCACCTTTACGGTGTGATGGATGTAATGAATCAAAAGGGAGTGGATGGCTTGATGACGTCTGACCGATATGAATGGAAGAGGAAACATACTGCGCCAACCCTAGATAGATTGGGAACAGGGCAGGGAGAAGAAAAAGAAGTATAGGTACTCACTATTAGTATGTAATGGCTATGGTACCAATGTGTTAAGTTGGTAAGCCTTTAAAAAACACCTACACAATACACTCAGTAGTATTCAGCTATTATTCTATTACAGGATGGGACTACGAATATAATTAGTTATAATTTAATCTATAAACCGTATTTAAATTTCAGTTCTTCGTGGTTCTCTCCCTGGCGGTGGCGGCGTCCGCCGTGCCCCTGGCGCCCTACGCCAAGGTGGTGTACGCTGAGCACGAGGCGCCCGCGCACTATGAGTTCGAGTACTCGGTGCACGACCAGCACAGCGGCGACGTGAAGCAGCAGAAGGAGGCCCGCGAAGGCGACGCCGTGCACGGCTCCTACTCCCTGGTGCAGCCCGACGGCGTCACCCGCATCGTCGACTACACCGCCGACAAGGAACAAGGGTTCAACGCCGTCGTGCGCTACGAGGGACACCCCACCGAAGCCCCCGCCAAGATCGCCTACGCCGCTGCTCCCGTCCACTACGCCGCCCCCGTCGCTAAAGTAGCGTACGCCGCTCCCGTCGCCAAAGTCGCCTACGCCGCTCCCGTCCACTACACTGCCCCCGTAGCCAAGGTCGCCTACTCCTCTCCTGTTCACTACGCCGCTCCTGTAGCCAAGGTCGCCTACTCCGCTCCCGTCCACTACGCTGCCCCCGTAGCCAAGGTTGCATACTCCGCTCCCGTCCACTACGCCGCCCCCGTCGCTAAGGTCGCGTACAGCGCTCCCCTTGGCCACGTCTCCTTCGCCTCACCCGCTGTGTCCTACCACCACTAAAGCTTAGTTAAATTATTGTTGAAAATGTTATTTATTGCAATGAATAGAAAATAATAAATATTTAATAGCATTTGATGGTATTTTATATTCTGTAATGAACATAGATTTAAATCAGCTACTATAGGTGATATTAAATTTTTAATAATATTTACCTTTTGAAAAAGAAGTAATTTATTGGCAGTTTGTACTAAATTGTATATAAGTATATATACAATTTACTTTTATAACGTGACAAGTCCAAAAATGGTGTAATTACAAGATAACACGTTATTGTTAAGTTATACAACTCATTATGTATTCTAACCCCCGAATACAGAAACGTTATTTAAAGTTTGAGTCCCGCTTAACATTTAAGTATGGTCAAAATTGACGTTTTTCCATACAAATTCTGACAGGTAGTGTCCACTTAACTTTTTAAGCAGTCCCCTAAATTTGAGTAGCGTTTCTGTATTCGGGGGTAAGACAAATGAAACTGATTCTACAAATTAGTAGCAAATTTTTAAATAAATTAAAGTGTAAGCGAACACATTTTTGGATTAATTATACAAATTTTTACTGAATTTGTATCACTTTTAAATAATTGCAGATTAATAATTAAAATCTAATAACAAGACATTAATGTCGGCGAACAGTGCTTTGATGACCATTCCGAGCTTATAATATCATTTCTTAAGAATAATTTAATCTTCAAAACAAACCGTTTTATGTTGATGAGAATAAACTCTAAAATATTCCAAAAAAAAATTGTTGATATGATTGAATCACTGACATTTTCGTTATCTAGCAGCTAGATTCTAGCTAATGCTAGCATCCCTCCAGAGAGCCTAGCCAAGAGGCTAATTTATCGAACGCATAGTAAAGAAAAGTATGAAACTGATGTATTATTTTCTCTATAAAACGTATGTTTCATATATTTTGTATTCTATGCGTTCGGTAGATTGGGCTTATGGCTAGGGGAGCAGGCCGGTCCTGGAGAGTATGTCGGACTCGCGCCGACTAAGCCCAACTTTATGCCATACCCGGTAAAGCATGTATAGGCGTCATCGGAAACAATCGCCTTCTGGGACTATAAAATTTATCTTTAGTATTATACGCACTTATAACACCGCCTAACTCGATTGCTAAAGCAAAAGCTATAGTTTATGGCGTCATGCTGTCTTTTCGCAACAAATCTACCAAAACTATTAGCGATAGCTTTGAACGAATGATCACCGAATGATTTTCTATGAATTTGGCACAAAATCCGTATAGAGTTAACTCGATTGCTGATGATAGCTATATAGCAATGCAAAACTCATTCGGTGATCATTCGTTCAAAGCTATCGCTGATATTTTAGGTACATTTGGTGCGAAATGACAGCATGACGTCATAAACTATAGCTTTAGCTTTAGCAATCGAGTTAGGCGGAAGGCCCCCAGATGACATTTTACAATAAAATTAATCAAGTAACGATACCAAAATGGTCTCCGCTCAGTATAAGGGCGTGACGAGCAAATGCTCATCACGGCCACTAGTATTCTGCGATCCGAACTTTCTTTTCTAAATTCTAGGCCTATCGCCGTCATCATGTTTACCTTCATCTCTACCTCTCGCCATGGCTAAAATGTGTTGTTGTGTGCTTATATAGGTATATCAATTATTTTATTTATGTGCGTTCTTCTAAAAATTTTAGATATTTTACTAGGAAAGCGTCGTTAAAGTTAAAAGTTGTTGGTGCAAGCAAGCATAAGTAACTTAAATTAGGTCAAGAATTGTGTATAGGAAAGTAGTAATAAATTGAACCACATGACAAACTCGCCAACTCGCCACCTTTTGGTTTGCTTAAATTTATAGAAAAAATAGTTAAAAAGATTAACAGTAAATGCCATAACATGGCTGCATAGCATCAGTAATAAATAATATAAAACCCAAAAAAATTAAAAATTATGAGTACCTACATATTGCACATTGCTACGTTTTCTTTACTTTAAAGTACTTATAACCTCAAAGCTAGACTTTGGAAATGTTGCAATTGATAAGCTGCTTTTGTTGCTACGTGAATGTATTCTATTGGTTCTTACATTCTTACACATCAAGTCCAAACAATTAGCCTTCTTGAATGCTAGTTGAGGAGTAAGTCCATTTCATGGTAGTAGGTACTGCCATATAATTAGAATTAAAATAAGAAAATATAAGTGCCGTAAAACAATCAACGTGGGAAAGAAAGAGAAAAGAAAACATATTACATTATTTAAATTTATTTATTTATTTACAATTGAATGGAATAAATTATACTTGTCTATCTAAGAGAATTTATTTAGTGGTGGTAAGATACAGCCGGGGAGGCGAACGATACGTGACCAAGGGGAGCGCTGTAGTCGACCTTGGCGATGGGGGTGGCATACGATACTGGAACGGAATAGGCGACCTTGGCTACGGGAGCGGCGTAGGCGACTTTAGCGACGGGGGCGGCGTAGTGGACGGGAGCGGCGTAGGCGATCTTGGCGGGGGCTTCGGTGGGGTGTCCTTCGTAGTGCACGATGGCGTTGAACCCTTGCTCCTTGTCGGCTGTGTAGTCGACGATGCGGGTGACGCCGTCGGGCTGCACCAGGGAGTAGGAGCCGTGCACGGCGTCGCCTTCGCGGGCCTCCTTCTGCTGCTTCACGTCGCCGCTGTGCTGGTCGTGCACCGAGTACTCGAACTCGTAGTGCGCGGGCGCCTCGTGCTCAGCGTACACCACCTTGGCGTAGGGCACCAGGGGCACGGCGGACGCCGCCACCGCCAGGGAGAGGACCACGAAGAACTGAGAAATAATTCATATTTTTTACAAAATTGAGTTTTGTTTTATTTCAAATAAATTGGAGAAATAGCTGTTATTGTCGCTCCAAAAACAAATAAACTTTAAATACTTCGTTATGTTAACTGTCATTGGATAGGTCTCTTGGCGCACTGATTATATATACAAAGATCGTTTAACATAACAATATATTACACTTCACAATGAGGAATTTTTATTTAATTACACTTTTTATTTGAGCGAGAGAGAGAGATTATTTTATTTTATGAGGATATTTTAAAGCTGTCCTTGGCACATCTTGATAATTAAATTAATAGAGCAGTAAACCCAACAAACTATTATAGGCTGTGTTTTATTAATATTAACTTTGTGTATTTATCATTAATTATACTCACTTTAGAAGCCATTATTGATAATTTGCTTGACAATTAAGTATTATCAAACTGTGACACTATTTAAGTCAAATGAGCTTTTGCCTATGGCACTGTGTCTTAATTGTATCTACAAGTTGTCAATAGGCGTTGACCATATTCTAATTAAAGTTGGCAATAATGAGAGGTGAAGGTCGGCAGCAGCTCACTGTTGGTTGCGTTTGTTTAAAGTAATTTTCATTTACAGGCGTAGGCGACCATTTATCATTTGTTTTATGTACTTATTAGTGTATGTAAGTAGATATTACTCAACTACTTCTTGTACAGCAATCGCAATTTTAGACCCTGTTTCACCTGATCGAAGGAACTCGATGGCGTATTGTATAGTAGACTTCGTCTGCGATTTTGTAAGCTAAGCAATTGGATGTGAGAAAAAAAAAACATACGGGTACGAATTAAGAAACTTTCTCCGTTTTTTCGTCGGTTAAAAAGTATATTATCTCGAGTACCTTCGTGCTTCGGAAGGCACGTTAGCCATCGGTACCGGCTGCATCTACACTGAATCTGCTCGGTGGGTTATAGTCCATTTTCCCCCATGACACCTGCGGGCCTAGCACGGTGACGTGGACAAGTCTCTCTCCACCACTTGACAGTGTTTTGTCTCGGGATTTAGTGGGAGTTAGAGCGAGAGGAAAAGATATTTCTGTTCCCCGAAAGAGATGTGTCCACGTCCCGTGCTACGGGGGAATGTAAATTGAATAATATAATTCTTATGCTTGAATGTGTACGTCAGGGGAAGTTTGAAAGTAGCGCCTATGATAAAAATGAGAACAACAGGTTAGAGCGGTACGGGCATGTGACGAAGACGGATGAATGTTGCATCACTAGAAATATGTTAAGTATAGATGTGGATGGATAATGGGAGGAAAAATTGTGAAAGATTATATGAGAAAGTTCATGCTGAGCTCACTTTAGATAGAAGAGTATGAAAAATGAAGATATGCAATACTATATTACAAATATAATATAAAGATTATCGATGTATACCAGCCCCCCCTAGCCAAGTGACCATTCGAACGCATACAAGTGTCAATTTTTGATAACTTCTCTTACATTTGACACGACGGTCACCAAGTTGATTTCTCTGTAATACGTTAGTTTCATACATTTGTACTATGCGTTCGAAAAGATTGGCCACTTGGCTAGGGGGTTAGTGACATTAGTTGCAGAGCAGCCAGTAGCATTCGCATTGGAACCACAAATAAGAAGACTTACATTATGTATGTATGTACTTTACAGAATTATAGATAGCCCTGGTGATAAGGAAGACAAGACCTACGGCAAAACGAAATAGTAAAAGCCATAAAGTGTGTTTTAAAATAAGTGAAAGTAATTGTAAGCTTTTGAAAATGGCCTTCAACTTTTAATTGTTGTTAGTTTGAATTCACTAACATGGGGTCCGCGGCTGTAGACAGGTTCAGCGTATTATCTATATACAAAGATTAAAACGCCGCTGAAAACTGCCCGTGGGCAATTAAATCTCTTGTATAAAATCTCGACGTTAAAAATATTGTCACAGTTCACTTTCAACAACCAACACAACAACAACAATGGCAACCAAAGTGAGTAATAAAAGAAGATCTGTGTATTTAAAACAATAATTGTAAAAATACACCGATACTCATTATTAATTTTTAACTTGGTTTCTCAGTTCTTCGTGGTCCTCTCCCTGGCGGTGGCGGCGTCCGCCGTACCCCTGGCACCCTACGCCAAGGTGGTATACGCTGAGCACGAGGCGCCCGCACACTACGAGTTCGAGTACTCGGTGCACGACCAGCACAGCGGTGACGTGAAGCAGCAGAAGGAGGCCCGCGAAGGCGACGCCGTGCACGGCTCCTACTCCCTGGTGCAGCCCGACGGCGTCACCCGCATCGTCGACTACACCGCCGACAAGGAACAAGGGTTCAACGCCGTCGTGCGCTACGAAGGACACCCCACCGAAGCCCCCGCCAAGATCGCCTACGCCGCTCCCGTCCACTACGCCGCTCCCGTCGCTAAAGTAGCATACGCCGCCCCCGTAGCCAAGGTTGCGTACTCAGCTCCAGTATCCTATGCCACCCCCGTTGCCAAGGTCACCTACGCCGCTCCTGTAGCGTATGCTGCTCCCGTAGCCAAGGTTGCGTACAACGCTCCCCTAGGCCACGTCACCTTCGCCTCACCTGCTGTCTCTTACCACCACTAGATATTTGTTATATTCTTATTTAAATTATTATTTATTGTTTAGTGAAACAGGAAATAAATTGTTTCTAAAATGTAGCATACATTGTTTTCTTTTAATCTGAATTCCTCCAATCTCAACCTTTTTTGATGAAAAGCTATGCGGCAAATCTGGCCTCACTATGTCAATCCAGTCACAACTAATAAATACCATAATACATATAGGTATGTAATTTTTACCACTCAGCAATTGCAATTGCGTAAACTAAGTAATGTTCGCTAAGGTATTAAATGGGTGACCAAAAATTTATTATAACGATTTCCTCTTTAATGGCACGTAGAGCCGATTCCAGGCTGCTACTACCAATTCGCACAATCAGTAGAAAAGGCTTATGCCATAACAGTTAAATAGAAAATGGTGATGATAATGATGATGACTATTAAAAACAAATTAGAAGAAATATGTGTCGTATTTCAATATTTTTGCCAGCGACGCTAGGAGAAGGAATATTAAAAGAGGCACACTGTATAAACAGCTCTTCTAGACAAGTGGCCAATCCGTTTAAAACGAATAGAATACGAATGTATAAAACCGACCGAAATGTATGCGACCGTCGTGTCAAATGTAAAAGAAGTTGTCAAAAATTTACATTTGTATTCCATTCGATCAAATAGATTTGCCACTTGTTTAGGCCCCCAGGAACTTTCGTTTGAACATTGACAAATTCCTGACGTCTGTTTTTTGAAAGAACAGGTGTAAGTATGAAGGAATTTGGCTGGCCTGGGAGCGAACAAATAACGCAGAATAGGCCAGCCCCAACTCATCCCATGGGTGTCGTAAAAGTCGACTAAGGGAATTTGCCCGGTGTAGACCAATAAGCCCCTTGGGGCACCCGAATGGTGGAGGGCAAACCGCCACAACAGCATACCCAAAGAGGGTTTGTGACAGGCAGGCGGCCGGCTGTAAAACCTAAGCCAAAACCTTGAGCAGTATGGTTTGGAATGTTGACATTCTAATCACTCTCTCCGTTCATCGGTCTCTCGACATGGTCCGTTCCGTCTCCTTTCTATTAGGTTGGGGAAAAAGTCTTTTTGCATTATAGTATGTATAAACTTGTAATAAAATCTCTTCTCTATACTATTTGTATCTGGCTGGTTTTGGTATCATTGAAAGTTTAAATTTTAAAGAAATTTTAAAGAAATTCCAAATTCAAATTAGGAAAATGTGTGATTTTCATTTGTTTTTCGTACCGCCAAGATGAGTGAATCTAATGAAGAAATTCGATACATTTTAAAATTTTACTACAAAAAAGGTAAAAATGCAACGCAAGCCGCGAAAAAAAATTGCGATATTTATGGACCTAGTGCAGTGTCTGTGAGAGTAGCACAAATTTGGTTTAAGCGTTTTCAATCCGGAAATTTTGATGTCAAAGATGCACGTCGCTCTGGTCGCCCTATTACAGATAAAATGGATGCTGATTTTTGAAAAAGTGGAGCAAGATCGGCATGTCAGTAGTTACGACGTAGCTGAAGAACTGGGAATTGACCACAAAACAGTTTTGGCGCATTTGAAAAAAAACGGGGTACACAAAAAAGCTCGACATTTGGGTACCTCACGAGCTCACTGAAAGAAACCTAATGAACCGTGTACTCATTTGTGATTCTTTATTACGACGTAATGAAACCGAACCATTTTTGAAGAAGCTGATAACTGGTGATGAAAAGTGGATCACGTACGACAAGAACGTGCGAAAAAGGTCGTGGTCAAAGGCCGGTCAGGCTTCACAGACTGTGGCGAAACCCGGGTTAACTCGCAACAAGGTGATGCTGTGTGTGTGTGGTGGGATTGGAAGGGCATTATTCATTATGAGCTGTTACCACCAGGCAGGACCATCGATTCTGAACTCTACTGCGAACAACTGATGAGATTAAAGCAAGAAGTTGAGAGAAAGCGGCCGGAATTAATCAACAGAAGGGGTGTGGTTTTTCATCATGATAACGCTAGACCTCACACATCTTTAGCCACTCAGCAAAAATTAAGAGAGTTTGGCTGGGAGGTGTTAATGCATCCGCCGTATAGTCCTGACCTTGCACCTTCAGATTTCCACCTGTTTCGGTCTCTTCAGAATTCTTTAGGCGGTGTCAGGTTAACATCACGAGAGGTCTGCCAAAACCACTTGTCGCGGTATTTTGACCAGAAGTCCCAAAATTTCTATAGCAATGGGATCATGTCCCTACCTACAAGATGGCAAAAAGTTATCGAACAAAATGGTACCTACATACTTTAGTTAAATGTAAATAAACTATATTAAAAAATGTTTTGAATTTTCTTAAAAAATGCGAAGAAACTTTTTCCCCAACCTATTATATATTCATTCATCACTAGCATCTTTACGGTGTGATGGATGATATGAATCAAAAGGGAGTGGATGGCCTGATGACGTCTGACCGAAATGAATGGAAGAGAAAAAATTCTGCGCTAACCCCAGATAGACTGGGAGCAGGGCAAGGTAAGAAGATGAGGGAATTTTCTTATGTACAGTCAACAGCATGTCAGGCTATCACAAAATACCACATTTTCCTAATGGATTTTGTGCTTTACTACCAATTAAGATTGACAATCGATTGAAGAAATTTGACAGTTTTGGGCAATCTGAAGTGCCATTGTCCGTACATGAGTGCCAGGTTTTACTAGTTTGCCTAGTTTGGTCCAAGTTTCCCCATGACACCCAAAGTTTAAGGTAGGTCCGGGGTCCATAAAGCAATCCGTCAAAGTTGGACATTCGTATACTTTAGAGAGCTCATGGTACAGTCTATTGCACGCCAGGTAACTGGAATTTGCCAAATTTTCAAAATAACCATATTGTCTACGTATATTTTTAGTTACTTATGTCTCTTATTATTATTTGAGTTTTATTCTAACATTTATACATTATGTAAATGTTTCAAAATTATTGTAAAGGAAAAGAAATCAGAAAAAATATTGTCCTGATACGAGACAATATTATCACTATTATACCGCATCAGGACTATAATATTTTCCAAATTTTTCTGATCTTTTTTTCTTCAGTTCTAAAGAACTCTACTAGATCTAACTATCTATATAATATACAAAAACTGAATTGCAAGTATATAAAACGGTAAAATATTCCCAAACGATTGACAACCTTAAGAAAACAATGGACTTGATTAAACGATATAAAAGGTTTCAGATTAAAAGAATACATCGTATACTATATTTAAGGAACTATTTATTTCCTGTTTCTCTATACAATAAATAATAATTTAAATCAGAATATAACAAATATCTAGTGGTGGTAAGAGACAGCAGGTGAGGCGAAGGTGACATGGCCTAGGGGAGCGCTGTACGCAACCTTGGCTACAGGAGCAGCATACGCTACAGGAGCGGCGTAGGCGACCTTGGCAACGGGGGTGGCATAGGATACTGGAGCTGAGTACGCGACCTTGGCTACGGGGGCGGCGTATGCTACTTTAGCGACGGGGGCGGCGTAGTGGACGGGAGCGGCGTAGGCGATCTTGGCGGGGGCTTCGGTGGGTTGTCCTTCGTAGCGTACGACGGCGTTGAACCCTTGTTCCTTGTCGGCGGTGTAGTCGACGATGCGGGTGACGCCGTCGGGCTGCACCAGGGAGTAGGAGCCGTGCACGGCGTCGCCTTCGCGGGCCTCCTTCTGCTGCTTTACGTCGCCGCTGTGCTGGTCGTGCACCGAGTACTCGAACTCGTAGTGCGCGGGCGCCTCGTGCTCAGCGTACACCACCTTGGCGTAGGGCGCCAGGGGCACAGCGGAAGCCGCCACCGCCAGGGAGAGGACCACGAAGAACTGAGAAACCAAGTTAAAAATGAATAATGAGTATCGGTGTATTTTTACAATTATTGTTTTAAATACGCAGATCTTCTTTTATTACTCACTTTGGCTGCCATTATTGTTGTTGTGTTGGTTGTTGAAAGTGAACTGTGACAATATTTTTTACGTCGAGATTTTATACACGAGATTTAATTGCCCACGGGCAGTTTTCAGTGGTGTTTTAATCTTTGTATATAGATAAATACGCGGAACCAGTCTACAGCCGCTGACCCAACGTTAATAAATTCACACTTACAACAATTAAAAGTTGAAGGTCATTTGTTACACAGTCAGTCAGTGTTCAAAACCACTGTTTATTTTATTTAATTAATAAAGTTTATTTATTTAAATTTCGCTTTGAATATTAGACACTTGTAATATTTGGTACTAGACGAACTCTTTTGCAATGGGGCTCTTTTAAGCTTACAGTTACTTTCACTTGTTTTTAAATATAGGTACTGCATACTTGCATGGTTTATGACATGCCATTGAAAGAAGAAGTTTATGCCTATTATTAATCCTTCCATTAATACCACGGAGGTATCTTCTTGTTTTATTTATTATCCGGGCTATCTACAGTGTCTAATATACATAATTGTCTTTTTATTTGGGTTTTTAATGATAAGTCTACAACTAATGTCTGATAGATAATATGTATATAGTAGTAGTAGTCCCTGTCTTATATTAATTGTAGCATATTCTGAATTGATTATAATCTTATTAGATGTAGTAACAGTATCGTTCAAATAAAATTTGCTATACAATGCACATTTTTATATAATATATCTTTTGAGATTTTTACTGATTTAATTTATATTACAATTATTGTAATAAGGAGCTCGGTGGTATCTAGCGTAATCGATTGCGTAAAATAAGAAAGGTTCGTAAAGACTGATCTTTTGATGGGTGAACAAAAATATACTATCTTTGTAATGAAGAGCTCAGTGGGACAGTCTCCGTCGCGTCAGAGTGCTCCATCCCGAAAATAAGCACAGTTCGGAAAGATTGATCTTTAGATGGGTGACCAAAAATATATTATCTTTAGTTCCTTCGTCCCGGAAATTTGATCCTGGCTACTTCTGTAGCTGTGGTGGGCTATAAACTGAACCCGTATTATGTAATCCGTTTTCTTCTATCCGCCACTCTTACACTTTGGTAATTATTCTCAATAAGTGAGAGAGACGAGTACACGAAAGCAACTGAAATCTGCTTACACAATATGGGGGCAGGTCCAGTATTTTCTTTCTATCCATAGGAACGCCTATGCTGGCTATGGAGGCAATAAGGAGAGGATAAAAATGAAGAGAACGTAGTGTAATAATTTATCAACTACTAATACATACATGCATATACATCAGTCATGCCTATTTATCGTCAAAGGGGCTTGGCAAAAGTGTATAGGACACCCACATTTCACAAATCATGTTAAATCCCATATAAGAGTATAATAGTGGGTGAGCCTTTTTTTTTTTTTTTTTTTTTTGCGGAGAGGTAAACTGCATTTACGCATCATCCCTGCAGTACGGTGCAACTACAGAGGTATGTGGGACTCGGGGTAGAGGCGTTCCCCCACTACACCACTAAACATCCTCTCCGGGCAAATCCAGACAAAGCACACTATGGCAGCCATCCGGGGTCATCCGTTAGGATATGTCACCGGACAGCCACCTGCGCCCGCCCTTTCGGGCTCATTCTGTGCACCGTTTCCCCTAGTCCAATGTCCAACAACAGCGTACTGCGCCGGACAAAGGACCCGCCTGTCCTGACCAAATTTCATCCGAAGAGGAATCTTTCCAAGACAGGCCCCCATACGACGGGAACCGGCGCTCTTCCAGCCCCAGAGGGAGCTAGAGGGCGCAGGCTCCCTCACCCTTCCTGCACTGCCGGACAAGCGCCCCGACGCAGTCACACCTAACGCCGCCGGACAGATGCTCCGACGCGGCCCTCCTAGACTCCACCGGACAAAAGCCCCGACGTGGTCCCACCCCCCGGTCGCCGGACAAACGCCCCGACACGACCGCTATTGCCATCTATTGAGTACGTACATCGTAGTACATTGTTAGGTGGTATAAGAGAAATGGTGCTGCCATTTACTCAATGCTGTGCTGCCTTTACCCTTAGTCGCCTGTGCGACACCGGCGGGAGAGACGGTGACAGTTATATTTTTTTTATTTTTATTTATTTTAAGCAGTGCACATGTTGACTCACAGTTTCCCAAAACGTCAACATGCTAAATTACAAGAAAGTCAATACAAAATAATACATTTTCATATAAATCAAAAGAATACATAAAATAAACTCATAATTACTTACACAATTACAGTGTGTTCTAAAATCAGTACATATATTAAAAAAATGTCAAATTTAATTTAAGTCAAAAAAAAAAAAAAAAACAGATAAGTCATCATGTCAAGTTCAATACATGATATTATAATTTATAAATATTATCAATATACATAAGAGCACTTCGACTTAGTTGT
The DNA here is from genome assembly GCA_963931975.1 of Cataclysta lemnata. Lineage (NCBI taxonomy): Eukaryota > Metazoa > Arthropoda > Insecta > Lepidoptera > Crambidae > Cataclysta > Cataclysta lemnata. Next base: position 10,715,823 of record OZ008353.1, on the reverse strand, counting down.
CCATATTCTGCTATGCCGTTACCATACGACCATTAAATAACTGCTAAGTTATTCCTAATAACTACTACGATATTGCCACGCTCTATGAAACCTTTCCTTGGAAGTCATGCCTACGTTACACAATTTACGCAAAATCAGTCATTGAACTACTATTACCTTAACTCATTAATAACATTTTTGTATTTTTTGGTAACTTTAATATCAGACGCTCACTTAATGCACTGCAACTGTTTTGCATCGAATATTCGAATGTGCCCGATTAGCTAAAGCTAAGGCTACTCGCTTTAACTATTTTCTATTAAATAATTAAGACAGTGGTAAAGATAAAGTGTTTTCTTCTCTGCAGTCACGGGTGACTAAAGGTAAAGTCAACGTGGAGTAATGGGCAGCAGCGTTCCTAATATTATTGGCGAAACATGGGTGTCCAATACCATTGGGGTGACAGACAGCCCTCTATGCAGAGGATGCATGGAGGCAGAAGAAACGCTACAGCGCGTGCTAATAGAATGCAGGAGCGTGGCAGATCAACGGGCAAGGCTTCTCCAATCCCCAGTATCCGTCCCGGAAGCTTGCAGCAGTCTGAAAAGACTGCTAGGTTTTTGGGATAATCTGGGATGGTTGGAGTAGCAATTGTTGCGACGTCCAACCTGCATAGTGGACATAGACGGACGGACAGAGAGAACAGACGTGTCACTGGGACTTGACGGATAGGGGACAATGGTTTTATCATTGACTTGACGACAAAGTAACAAGACCGACACATTACGAAAATAAAATTCGGGTTTTATTTACTTCGACTAAAGACGATACAGCAATAATAGGGAGACACGTACAATGGCCCAATCAGGGGGCTAAGTGCGGATAAAGCCCAGCTAAACTAAACTAAACTAATGGGTGTCCAAAACACCTCTGAGGGCCTAGCCAAGTGGCTTATCTATTCGAACGCATAGAAAATAAAAGTAAGAAACTGCCCAATTGTTTTCTCTGTAATACATCATATATATATATATATAGCTATGCCTTGCCTACCCCTTTGAGGATAAATAGGCGTGTTTTATATATTTGTGTAATGTTGCAAGATCTTTGACCTATTTCCTATCATGGGAGTCACACAAAGCAAAAAGTGATATAAATACAACGAAGAATGGCGTGCTCGGTAGATGGCAATAGGCTCGCCCAAAAATAGTACTACCTAGTAGCATAGTTTTCATAATGTAGGTGTTGATACACTCCTTTTTACGTATCCTTTTACTTTTTACGTAGGTATGTAAGTATGTAAGTACCTACATATTATTATGTATGTATTAACATTGGGAATATAGGTAAAAAAATAATATAATAAAAAATAAACGTATAAAGTTGTATAAATAAATATTTATTACTAAGTTTTTAATTACCTACACAATGAAGGTTTTAATATCTGGACCAGATTAGTGGTGGTAGGAAACAGCCGGAGAGGCGAACGATACGTGACCAAGGGGAGCGCTGTACGCGACCTTGGCGATGGGGGCGGCATAGGATACTGGAGCGGAATAGGCGACCTTGGCTACGGGAGCGGTGTAGGCGACCTTAGCGACGGGGGCAGCGTAGTGGACGGGAGCGGCGTAGGTGATCTTGGCGGGGGCTTCGGTGGGGTGTCCTTCGTAGCGGACGACGGCGTTGAACCCTTGTTCCTTGTCGGCCGTGTAGTCGACGATGCGGGTGACGCCGTCGGGCTGCACCAGGGAATAGGAGCCATGCACGGCGTCGCCTTCGCGGGCCTCCTTCTGCTGCTTAACGTCGCCGCTGTGCTGGTCGTGCACCGAGTACTCGAACTCGTAGTGCGCGGGCGCCTCGTGCTCAGCGTACACCACCTTGGCGTAGGGCGCCAGGGGCACGGCGGACGCCGCCACCGCCAGGGAGAGGACCACGAAGAACTAAAAATAATTTTTATTTATTAGAAAGTTTTAGTTTTGAATTGCAGTGGGTTTTTTATTTTATAATATACAATTTATACCTTAGCTGCCATTGTAGCTTTATGATTTGAAAACCTCAAATGTGACAATAGTTTGTTGAACGAGACTTTATATACCAATAATGCAATACCCGTTGGGTATGTGCGACTGTTTTGTTTTACCTCATAACTTGTCTGAAGCCCGTTTTAGTACTAATTAATACAGTTACAAAAATTTGAAGTGAAGGTCATGGCTGGTTACTCTAGATAGTAATAACTTACACGAATGTCACGATTAGTTTCAAATTTGCAAATAAAGCATTTGTTTGTGAGACATTTGCTTTTGTTTCCTTTTATTACAGAAAAGTATAAGTTATCATTAAATTCTATCCCGCAATTAGTTTGCTAAATAAAATTCACACCCTGTTATAAATTATAATAAAAAACGTAATCATAATCTCTAAATGCCATGTGGCTTCATTTATTTTTGTTATCAATATTGCAATTATATTAATTTAAAGTAGAAGGACATACACCTACGATTATTTTTTATACATTGCCTTGTCTGGTTTTATATCAAGTGTTACCTATATTAACTTATTCAATGGAAATAATTGAGATGTATAATTATTACTTAGTTAGTTACTTATTTACCCAAGGTTCAGACCTCGGTATATATGTCGTGGACTAATTATAGAATTGATCACTTCATGATGTGGCCGACCATTTCTTGAAATGGTTGCATTTCATGAAATGGCCAACTAAAACTGACCATATCATATAATGGTCTGGCCAGATCAATGAATAAACAACGTTTAACGATATGAACAGCTAAATGCACGGCTATTTCATGATATGGCCAAACATTAATAATCATAATCATATCGTAAAATAGTTACATTTACCACCGTTAGAGGCGCTTAATTCTATTTGTTTTTGTGATGCATCATGGCGGCGGACAATTATCCTAACCATCAAACTACTTTTAATGTTGTAATGGAAGATAAAAGTGAAATGTCGTTACGACACCAAATTATTAGAATTTTACCTTTTTAGCCCCTCAAAAAATGAGCGCAACATAAAAATACCAAACATTATCTACATTAATGATATGGCCAAACGTGGATGGACATATCATTAAACGTTGATGTGTCAACGATATGGTCAGTTTTAGCTAGCCATTTCATGAAATGCAACAATTTCATGAAATGGTCGGCCACATCATGAAGTGATCAATTCTACGATCTGGCCACGACATACTATACTGCTGACAGTATCAGAACTATTCTTATAACATTATAACAACAATTATGGCTGAAATTTATAGTAAACTTATTGGATGATAATTTATGGACAAACAAGTAAAGGAAAATAAATGGAATATATGGTGACGGTAAATGCAGTATGTTTTTTTTCAGATCGGCAAGACGTCATCAAGCTTTTGATTCCTATCATCCGTGACACCGGTGCTGATGGTGACTATGAGTGATGAATGACTGTATGGACAAGACAACAGCGAAAAATTGATGCACGACGAAGACAGTGTTTGTGAAGACAAAATTCCAATCAATTACTGTTCAAGGAGTTGACTTATATTTTATAGCCGGCCGTGTAACTGACACGAACCTCCTTCAGGTATGCTTGTTATTGATTTTCCCTCCATATTCGGGTTCCCCAGGGTACCTCTTATTGATCTACAAGGACAATCTCCTCGTGTCCACTTTCAGAAGTGATGGGAATGGGAAGAGACGGGGCTATCCCCGACTCACCTCAGGGGTGTTCAACTCACAACTCATTCATAATTAATATGAATAAGCGGATCACGCGATCACTCATAATTAATAGGTCAAAAAAATCAAATAGACATAAAAAAAAGACCTGTTTGACCTAGCAACAGAATGAAACACAGAAAATGAACGAGCTTGACGCGAAGCCGCTAGACCGTCTCCGATGCCCAATAAATTGCAACCCAACAGCCTAGCCTACCGTCATGGCGGAAGGAAGATGTCACTTTCGAACATTCCGGTACGTATTTTATTTGACATTAGATGGGTACCTACTTACAAATGTACGTACATACATAAATCACGCCTATATCCTCGAAGGAGTAGGCAGAGGTGAACTAGCACCCACATTTCGCCAATTATGTTAGATCCCATGTAATAGGTGGCGAGCATATTGCCATTTATCGGGCACAAAAGTCGCAGTACTATTGCTAGGTGGGTATGAGAGGAACGCTGCTGCCCATTCCTCATCACTGATTTATCCTTAGTCGCTTTGTACGACACCCACGGGAGAGATTTGAGGGGTTACTTACAAATGTATGTGATTTCAATGGTTTTAAAAGGTTTTTAGCCAAAAAACTTTATTTGCAATTTTCCCAGAATCATTTTTTTTTCATTGTTTTGAGATAGTGTAGCTACAAAATACATGGGCTATTTTGGTATATCTCCTTTATATGTCTTAAAAATAGTTGATGACGTTAAACTTTTATATAATGCGCTACTTCAAATATCAATATATAAATACATTTATATACAATATGTAACATAAATAACGCACACCCTGAATACTAACCATTCTAACATAGCCAAAATACTGTGGTGTTAATAGATTAATGAAAAAATACAAACTGTTCGATCAGTAAAGCAAAATGTATGGAAAATTCGAAAATTCCTTTTATTATATTGAATTTTTCTCTGAGCCACCCTAATAGATGCGAAACCACGTGATAATGTACTACATGTAACAGAAATAACACACACTCTGAATACTTCCCAACTTCCCATGCTAACATAGTCATATATATAAATACTAAGATGGTGCGAATTAAAATATCAAAACTAAAATTGTTTCTTTCTAATTTGTATGGATAATATTGTTTGCCATTAAATCACCATAGTTTTTATATGGCACAGTTAGCATAGATATGGTTAAGACTGTGCATTTTTACTGTAACATGTTGTATAATATTAATCTTATAAGATAGATTATTACTAATAATTATCTGCATTTTCGTCCTCATTAATGTATCTTATTAATGAGGACGAATAATTATATTCGTCATATCCTAAAATAATATGGGTCCATACTCCATATTATTAGTAATAGTTCTGATAATTAGTCGTATCCTATTTGGACTCTTTGTAAGTACCAGCTAATCAAGAAAACTGAACTTAGAAAAATAAATAAATCAACGAATAAATTTATATATTTATTTTACTACTCAACCGAATAAATAACATTTACAACAACAATTTTACTGCGCACTTAGTGGTGGTAGGACACAGCGGGTGAGGCGAAGGAGACGTGGCCAAGGGGAGCGCTGTACGCGACCTTAGCGACGGGGGCGGAGTAGGCTACGGGAGCGGAGTACGCAACCTTAGCTACGGGAGCGGCGTACGCTACTTTAGCGACGGGGGCGGCGTAGTGGACGGGAGTAGAGTAGGCGACCTTGGCTACGGGGGAAGCGTAGTGGACGGGAGCGGAGTAGGCGACCTTGGCTACGGGGGCTGCGTAGTGGACGGGAGCGGAGTAGGCTACCTTGGCTACGGGGGCAGCGTAGTGGACGGGAGCGGAGTAGGCGACCTTGGCTACAGGGGCAGCGTAGTGGACGGGAGCGGAGTAGGCGACCTTGGTGACGGGAGCGGCGTAGGCGACCTTAGCGACGGGGGCGGCGTAGTGGACGGGAGCAGCGGTAGGGTGTCCTTCGTAGCGTACGACGGCGTTGAACCCGTGTTCCTTGTCAGCGGTGTAGTCGACGATGCGGGTGACGCCGTCGGGCTGCACCAGGGAGTAGGAGCCGTGCACGGCGTCGCCTTCGCGGGCCTCCTTCTGCTGCTTCACGTCGCCGCTGTGCTGGTCGTGCACCGAGTACTCGAACTCGTAGTGCGCGGGCGCCTCGTGCTCAGCGTACACCACCTTGGCGTAGGGCGCCAGGGGTACGGCGGACGCCGCCACTGCCAGGGAGAGGACCACGAAGAACTGAGAAATAATTATTATCACAATGTAATTATAGGGAAAACATGAATGGCGTTTCGGGATAATTATTTGTCATTGTTTTTTATGTAATTCATCATTTTTAAGTCATAGTTTCAAATCCCGCGGCTTATTTTTCCTGAGGTTTTTTATAAATTGCCGGTGGAATGAGTATTAGTAAATTTTAATTCTCTCTTAATATTTTACTATGAGAGATATAATTGAGTGGTAATATATTTTTGTGCCCGATATATGGCAATAGGCTCGCCACCTATTGGGACCTACATGGGACCTAACAAGATCCCCTCGGGGATGTAGGCGTGATTTATGTATGTATGTAATATATTTTTTTTAAACTCACTTTAGCTGCCATTGTAACTTATTGGACTGTCGTAGTGCGACTATAGAATTATTCGTCCGGCGTCAGTTTTTATTCTAAATGCTTGCGTACGTGTGTCATATAGTGAGATTGCCAGGGGCGTTTGTGCAAGCATTTCTAGTTTTTCGACTTGCGAACCTCCAAGGTTCGAACTTCCAAGCGTAGGGCATCGGTCATTGCGCTATCTAGTAAGGTGTGTCATAGAAATTAAGATAAGAAATTAATATGATATTCACTCGACTATTCGCTCGCCTACTTTAACACCAAATGTTGCATTGTTTATTTCAAATCGAGTACAAAATGTCAATAACAGAAATATTCTACTAACGTAATTTTTTTATAAGGACAATGACTACTGGCTTAATATTTTCATAAGGACAATATGGAAAATACTACGCCTAGTAGCCAAACCCATTCGATTTCAGATTTTTTTTAAATACACTTAGCTTTTAGTCTACACCTATCTTTTGGTCCAAAGATGCCTCATGTTTTTCAGATCAGTGATTCCACACTAGTTTCATTTTGAGTGTATAGTTATCGGGTAAATGAGAACATTAATTAATAATGAGAACATTTTACATTACTTAAAGAAAAGTTAAAATTACTTTAAATTCCCTGCGTCCCATGTTAGCACGCGAGCGTGAAAATAGCGTGCCTACTGCCTACTCACTCAAAGGGGTGTACTTATTACAAAAAAAAACTAAGAATTCGTCATCCAACAAACCATTTTTTTCATTCATAGTTACATAGTTACTAGTTACTCTAGTTATCGCTTTTCTAATCACTAACAACTTTGGGGTTTGTAGAATCCGTAAGTAAATCTTGTTTATTTCAAATGAGTAACGTTCTTGCAAGAGAACATTATACATATTTCTGAGCTTGTCTACTGTGGCTTATCTATTCGAACGCGTAGAAAAGAAACGTATGAAATTGACGCATTGTTTTCTCTGTAATTTGCCCACTACGCCAGTATCTAATACATTTATATGCGTTCGAAAGATTGGCGACTTTGCCTAGGAGTCCTGACCTGTTTTTCTTTGTAATAGTTATAAACAACAAACAAAGAAAAATTCAACATTATATTTGTTACAACTTTTACTTATTATGAAAGTAAGCAAATAAACGTTCGATTCGATAAATAATTTAATTACTGACAAAAAATCAACACGCTAAAAGTGGAATGGAATCGATCCCTTGGTAGTTGGTTTATTAAACGGCGTACTACATCAGTTCAGTAATCATGTAAACTAAATTAGGTTAAATTATATATCTCGAATACCGCCATATAACTACTTAAGGTTGTCTCTCGAGATAAAAGGCACTGGCTTAAGTTTCCACGATATCTTGCAAAATTTACAATTGTTATGATACTTAATTTGGGGCATTGTATCGTAACTTGTAAGGGCGACCTTTGGTCAAGTTCAACGGGAAACCAGAATTAAACTGGATGGCTTTCAAGTTATTCAACAATAAACGTTGAGAATGTAAATGAATGAAATGCATAACGAAACATACCTAGAACTTGAGTAAGTAGTTACTACGGGACTGTGTGGGACGCACACGATGCATAAGTACATAATATACAAATCACACCTTTCTCCCCTAAGGGGTAGGCAGGCACGAGGGTGTTTTAACATCCGCTTTTCGCCTTGTTCGATATCCTCCAACAAGACGAAAGTAGTGACAGTAGGTAGTGACAATTGTATTCTTTTTTGCCTGCTCTAAATTTGATTTAAGGATGTACGGATATCGCATATCAACAACGACATAAGTCCAAAAACACAATGTGTATTCCAAATACATAGGACATTTACTGCCGCACTCAGAGACGTCAAATAACGATAATGAGTACTTAGCGTCAAAAAATGACAATTCAAAACTAGTCGCTAATCTTGCCGAGTCTATGGTCTAGATTTGAATGAACATTTTTTAACTTAAATACTCATTAAAGTTAATTGACGTCTCTGAGTGCGGCAGTTAAACTGTTTTTTCATTGATGAAGCAATAATTTGATCAGGAATTGTTTCTAATTATCCAGTCGACTTCGCCAAAACTTTTGTAAGAATGTGTACGTGCGTAAATAGTAATCATTATTGCGTAATCATGATATACATACTCGACAACTCTGGTATGAGTAGTAATGAGTTATGAGTAATGTGTATCGAATTTTTGGTGGAACAGGTCCATAGCCATTATATTGAGAGCTCCGGATTTCTTGGCTGGCCGCGGAATTTGGGTGGGGGGACAAGTTTAGGGAGGTCGTCACGAAGTGGTTTATGTCATTGGAGAAATTAAAAGTAGTCTGGTGAGCCGTGTGACCGAGGCCTTGACCTGCATGGCCGATGCTGATCGATATAAATAAGTTAATATACATTTTTCTTAACATTATAATTCAGAAAAAAAGAAGGAAAGAAAGATATTTGACTACAATCATGGTTTTTTTTTTATTAATTTCTACTTATTAGCAGAATTAAACATTTACGGCATTAACATTGATTGAACGCCATTGAAAAAACAGCTACCACATTTTTTTTATATAAAAAATAGACAAAAAATTTGTCTCATTCGATTGCCTAGACCAAACCTAATAAATCTTAATGTTTAACACACCCTTATTTAGCAGTAAAGTACATATAACGTTATCGATTTGTTTACATTTATTACTCGACAATTTTAGGATATTTTAATATGCAGGATGTCCTATGCTCATAAATCACCATCAATATCTATAGGGGTACACCAGGTTTGCACATTCCATCCATTAGCGAAAACTAGGTGGTACCAATCAGCTTAGTCTAATAATTATTAATTACATATAATGATTATAATTAATAAACAATTTTAAATGAGCCAAACCTTATTCATAATTCATGTCCCAACCCTAGTTATTAAGTAGAAGAGACTTCAATTTAAAATCATTTATCAATTGTATTTGGTAACGGAGCACCACATATGTATTATAATTAACAATTAAAGCAATAGTAAACATCAAAACATTATGTAAAACGACAGTTTGGCAACAGAAACTAGAGCAATCAATACTCACATGCAATATTGGGCTAGTTAGCAATTAATCGGCAGTTACCTATGTGGTTAAACCAGTCTAAACATATGCATCAATCTTGTATGTATGTACGTACGTTTAAAATTCGTGAGAAACTAAGTAAAAATTAAGGAAATTGTGACATCGATCAAGGTTAATTTTGTAATATTTAATATTAAATCGTATTATTTATGCGTAGGCCAATTAAAGGTTGAAATAATGTTGCTATAGGTAAGTAGTTACATATCAAGCTTAAGCTAAATAATAAATAATTAATAATAATGATTTTCTGGCACATGATTCACAGAATTCTAATAAAATTAATAAACTTTAAAGAAATTAAAAAATTTTCAGGGTATAACTCAATTGTCTTCTACGCTGATCTGGAAGTGAAAAAATTACGTTAAATGTGCTAGTCACAACACACCCGGGGATGTCGTAAAAGTTGACTACGGGAGATCCCGGTTGTATAAAGTTATACAAACAATTAGCTTGGTAGAGATATCGTAGAGCTGAAGAGTAAACCACAAACCAGTCATAGTCATTTCTGTTACTATTATATTCAACCATTCATTACTAGCACCTTTTCGGTGAAATTACATGAATTAAAAGGGTTTTAATGGATAAATGCCGCCTGGTCCATATGAACTGAAGAGGAAATCATATATACATACTTACATAAATCGCCTAGAAGACCTAGGCTGAAATGAATTAACACCCACGTTTAGCTTATTATGTTAATAGGTGGCCTCCTGTCTATTGCCGTATATCAGCACGTAGATCGCAGTAAACTGTTAGGTGCTATAAGAAGAACGCTGCTGTCCATTACTACTCGCTGTCTTAACTAGTCTTAGTAATATAAGAGAAAATCATAATCATGGAATCAAATATACCTTATCATCATCATACCTGTTAATGAAAACACCAATCGACACTTTGATTGGTTAAGCCGTTTTACCAAATCGGATTACCTTACCCACCTGTTACGGTTAGTGTAAAAAACTCGTTACTCGGACAACGCGACCAATCCTTCCGTAACCAATAATAGGAAGTGGTTTGATATTAACACTCTTTATGCTGTGCGAGTGCGTGTGTACGTTTATAAACGCTATTGTGCTCGTCGACGTAACTGCTTGCGTATTACTTAATTGTACATAATCTCGTTTTGCACTTTAGTAAAGAACGAATGCGAATTTAACAAGCGAAGATCGCGTCAGTTGTTTGTTATTTGTGTATGTAGTTTATAGGCAAATGTTTAGTCCAAAAAATTATTAAAATTGGACTGTTTACGGGGTGAAATATGTTATCGCTTTATGTACTTTTATAGCTTCACAATCCTCTTAATTTGACCTTTAAGAGTATTTAGGGGAACGTAGCCCAAAACGTACATACTGGCTAAAGCGGGCACTCCCCTGTGTATAATAATTTCTGTATATACGAGTACTATATATTAAGGGAACTTAAACTTTTTTTAAGTTTTTTTAAGGGAACTTAACTGAATGGACGGGGTAATGAGGCTCACGGGAATACATCAAGTCTTCAAATTATTTTATTTTTATTTTCTATTACAGGAAAGTGCGTGTTTTAGGCTCTAATACCCACTTTGGCCCACGATTACCCTACCTATAAATGGTACATATTTAAAAAAATAAATCAATATATATCGGCGCAGTATGGTTCCATTCATATAGGCCAGACATCCTCCACTCCTTTTGATTTATATCATCCATCACGCTAGAGAGGTGTTAGTAATTATATAAAGTGAAGAATTTGGATGGAAAGGATAATGTTGAGATACCGATAAACGAAGAGAGTGATTGGGGTGACAACATTCCAATCCATATCGGTCAAGGTCTTGGTTTTAAAAACGGCAGACAGCCTGTCACACATTACCAAGGCGCTTTTTAGTCTTCACTGGGCAACCTACTGCCGCACTCGAGAGACGTCACTTTAATGAGTATTTAATGTCAAAAATTTTCATTGAAATATAGACCCGGCAAGAATAGCGACTAGTTTTGAATTGTAATTTTTTGACGTTAAGTACTCATTATACGTTATTGACGTCTCTGAGTGCGGCAGTTAGTCGACTTTTATCGATATCTTGAGGTGAGTCGGGGTTGGAATATTATTCGTTATTTCTTGTGCAAACTATACCTACCTACGACATATTTCGAAAAATTATTGATTCATCAGTAATATGATGTCTTTACTGATCTGTTTTTAACCGACGAAAAACCGGAGGAGGGTACTCATGTACAAACTTAATTCGTTTTATTAATGAATTAAGTTTGTACATGGTTTGTACAGTCAACGCAAGTCAGACTATACAAAACTGTCAAATATCTCCCATAAAGCAAAAAGTCTCTAAAGCGCTGGCGACTGTACCTGGAAACTATGGAATGTATGCTAAATTACCATAGAACGAAGACAAACACATAATAAGGGAAAATTTGAACGGCTTGATGTAACAGTGTGCCACCCTAACAATTTGGCACAATACGAAATAATGAATCGTTGACTTGCGCTAAGCAGTAGCTATTAAGGGTGGTGTGCGCTGATCACTAACGAATGGTACTAGCTGAATAAATGGAGTATAATTTGTGAACAAACATTCGTTTAGATAATAGCTGAGTTCTAATCCCTTCTACACTGCGTTGCAAAGAAAACGAGTCAGAAAAAATGTATATGTGGGAAAAATAAAATAAATTATATATGGGACTTAATATAATTCTTTCACGCTACCATGAGATCGAAAAAAGACGACGAATGGTTTGAAAAAAAATCTTATTCTCGATTCGATTACTGCCCGGTGTATACCAATAAGCACCTTAGGTTACCCGAACGATAGTGGGCAAACCACCGTCTCTCGAAATGGTCCACCTTCACTTTCCTATACATTAATTCACCACTAGCACATTTTGAATTAAAAGGGAGTGGATCTCTCCGTGACGTTTGATCGACATTATGTGGGTTTTGGTGCAACTCTGCCTAACCCTTCGAAGATAAATATGTGTGATTTATAAGAGGTGTAAGAGGATCGCTTTTGCCCATTACTCGTCTCCAGCGGGAGAGATTTAGGGGTAGTGACAATTGGATTACGCTCTGCCGCCACCACACGGTAAGTTAGTAGGCGTGACAAGTTGTAGATGAATTTTAACATTTTAATGAAGAGACGTTGGCCTAAAGTATGTACCGGTACAGTCAGCATCATAAGTAGATTTGTGGCCATTATTACTGCACATGCTGTCTTGTCTTTGGTATGTCAGAGAGCTAAAGTGGTAATCTTCTTATGATGCTGACTGTACAAGTTAAACAGCGATATTCATTTCTTAATTGAATTACTTAACAGTTCGTTGTTTTTTGTTCTCTTGTTTTTGTTAAACATACGTACGCACCGGTTGCGATGCGTTCCAGTATAAAGGCTAGGAGCCGACTGGTAGGGGCGCATTAGATCATAATAAACAAACAAACCAACATGTTAGACAGAGTAAGTTTCGTAAAGGCATCGCAGACCATTTTTTTTTATTAAAAAGACAACAATACTTATTCCAAATCAATCAATTATGTTTAAATATTTTTATTTTTCTTCAATTATTAATACGTCAAATCTTCAATCGACTGTCAAACTTTTTTACTAGTTAGCGTACAACTCAAAGTCGATTGAAAATAATTTGATCATATTGTGGTAACCTCTTTAGCTACTGTAGACAGCCTAATACGTTTGTATTAGTATTGGTATCATAATTAAACCGTAATTAATCTTTATTTTCAGGTGGCCACTTTCTTATGTCTCGTATCAGCAGCTGCAGCGTTCGCTCTTCCGGCTCCGTTCACCAAGCCAGGAGGAAAAGCCGAGCCGCACTACCCTGCGCTCTACGAATACGAATACTCAGTAGTGGACGAGCACAATGGTGACATCAAGCAGCAAAAGGAGAACCGGAACGGTGACGCCGTCAAAGGATTCTACTCCTTAATTCAGCCTGACGGTGTCAAGCGTATCGTCGAGTACACAGTTGACAAGGAACACGGGTTCAACGCCGTCGTGAAGTACGAAGGGCATCCCAACCACGATCCGCCCAAAATCGAGCTGCATCCCAAGGTTGAAGTGCAGCCGAAAACAGTCTCTACGACCACGACTACAAAGGTCACGCACGCCGTTCCCGCGCCTGTCTCCAGGATTTCGTTTACCACGTACCCCGTGAAACTAGTGCCTGTGAAAAAGACGAAAGTCGCCACGACCCCCGCGCCGATAGTTCACAATGCTCCCGCGGCGAAAGTGGTGCACTCCGCCCCCGTAGTCTACTCTGCTGCCCCCGTAGCCAACGTCGCCTACGCCAGCCCAGCACACGTACTCTACTCCGCCCCATTGGCCAGGCTAGTCTACGCTGCCCCTCACCTAGTCGGACACGTATCATACTCGTCCCCAGCCTTCTCGTACCACCACTAGATTCTAAGTGCCATAAGACTATTTATTTTGTTAAATACAACCACTTATTCTATTTCGGCCTATTATTTGCACCGCTGCGGGGAAAGAATTGCACAAGGAGGCGTCGAATCGACGCGTATCCGATATCAAAACGCTCCAAACGAAGTTACAGGGAAGCGTGCGGGTAGTGTCGGGGAATCAATTGAATTATGTAGCATTATGAGGCGAGTGGCTCCAGTTACGCGTCACGTCCGCGCCCCCAGCGGGCCCGTTGACGCATTGCTTTTGACGCATTGCTCTTGACGGCTATTTATTCGGCTAGTTTAGTGCGCGCTGTCAACGGTATAATTACGCGAGGAGACGGCGCAGGCCTTCTGTCGCCCTCAGCCCCGTACGCCTATATTAATGATTGCAAGCAAATATGAATTGACAGTGCCAAAAGTGCTTGTTAGGTAGAGGAGGGCTTGCCGAACGTGTGATGTGAATATTTCATATCGTTAACCGGCAAGAGCGTCAGTAAACGCCCGAGAAGGGTTTTTCTGTGTGTTTTGTTCAAAAAGACTGCTGTAATATAAATTGACAATACCAACGGACGATCAAAGAAAAATATTCACTTGCGCTCAACGCTGTAAGGTATCAGAATGAACATTTCTGCTGCTTACGTTTCGTAGATATAATAATTTCTGACGCATGAGTTAACCATCTAGTAGAGTCAGTGGAGCGTTAAATCATAAGTGGCTTATATAGCTGTTGATGTGGTAATAATTTTATTTTGTAACACTTACGTGAGAAACCCAACGCATAATAGGATGGTATAATAGGAGTATACTTCTTCTTCCTGCCTGTTCCCAGTATATTTGGGGTCGGTTGGTTCTTCCATTGCATTCCATATGTTCTTCCATTGATATCGGTCAGACGCCATCAAGCCACCCTTTTTGAGTCATATCATCTATCGGAAAGGTGCTAGACGAATGAATGTATGCAAAAGAGACGACAAGGACCATGTCCAGAGACTGATGAACGGGGAGAGTTATTGGAATGACAAAATTCGAACCTAAGTATAACTGCTTAAAGTTTTGGCTTAGGTTTTACAGCCGGCCGCTTGTCTGACACCTACTGTTGTTGGTGGATGCCCTCTACCATTCGGATGCCCCGAGGTGTTTATTGGTGTACATCAGGCAATATCTCTTACTGCCGCACTCAGAGACGTCAAATAACTTTAATAAGTACTTAATGTCAAAAAATCTCATTTAAATGTAGACCATAACCCGGCAAAAATGGTGACTAGTTTTGAATTGACATTTTTTGACATTAAGTACTCATTAACGTTATTTGACGTCTCTGAGTGCGGCAGTTAGTCTTATAAGTTCTTTTTCTTTTCGCTCCCAGGCCAGCATGGAAGACTGTTCCGATCCAGAATAATATCTATTAAATTAAAACACATGACTGCTCTATCAAAAAAGTTACAGAGCAAAATCCACGAGAAGCCACCTACATAGGCATAAATTATTTCTGCACTGTGGACATGGATTCCCGATGCGTTATTTGTATACCATAAATATTTCGCGTGAATCCCGCGAGTTTACCAGCAAATGGCGGGCGCGGCGTAATAAAAGCATTCGTTGTGCGCATATTAAATGTGTCTAGGGTACGAATAAATAATCAGAGCGTGCAAATGTTTTGGTGAGTTTTTTCAATCTGACCACAAAGGGTTGGATCGTGTTAATCCGGCTATTATCGGATGAACTATTGCCTTCCCCCCGCACGCACTTGCGCTAAGGTGGCCAAATAGAACGACTGTTTTCGGATATTTGACAGGTTCGCAACATTTTCGAGAATATCCCATGATCTGTGCTCTCTTTTATCTAGGCTATGCCAAGAAAAAGCAAAGAAAAGAAAGTAAAAATAATTACATAATACTTAATTAATTTAATTAGAAAAGGTACAGAGGGGAAGGGGCGCTAAATCCGCTTTAGCTGCTCTACTACTCTACATTACGCAAAAAAGTTACTTTTGGGTATAAAATCTATTTGAAAATGGATATTATTCTCTTCAGCCTTGTTGTGGCTCCCTTGAGGAGACAGGATGGAACTAAAGTTCCCATATTTCGCCTTGCGTATTGTTATGTGGACAGCATGCCGCTTTAGGCTTGACGGCCGCCTTGGTCGAATGCTCAGATTGCTGGGTATTTCCCGGGTTCGAATCCTGGTAGGGGCAAACTTTGTGATGATCACAAATGTTTGTTTCCGAGTCATGGTTGTGTATATGTTTATGTTAAGTATATTTTCAACATTTATATACATAATTATATAAAAAAATATGTCCGTCATCTAGTATCCATAACACAAGTGCTTAGGCTACTTACTTTGGGCTAGATGATAGGTGTGAGTGTAAAAATATTTATTTATTATTTATTAATTATATTAAAAAATATGTCCGTCATCTAGTATCCATAACACAAGTGCTTAGGCTACTTACTTTGGGCTAGATGATAGGTGTAAGTGTAAAAATATTTATTTATTATTTATTAATTATATTAAAAAATATGTCCGTCATCTAGTATCCATAACACAAGTGCTTAGGCTACTTACTTTGGGCTAGATGATAGGTGTAAGTGTAAAAATATTTATTTATTTAGGCCACTTTCCCCTAACATAGAAGACTACGAAATAGCATGCAGCCTCCGCGGAAAATAAGCAAGTAATAAGCTTGTCCTATGGATACTATATGCCCATAGCTCTGCTGCCCATTATCTACCCATTGTTGCCTTAACCCTTAGTCGCCTAGTACGACACCCGCGGAAGAGGTGGGGGTGGTGACAATTTTATTCTGCTCTGCCGTCACCAAAAGGCAAATAGTATTTAAAGTCTTTAATAATTATTACTTACACTTGTTGTCCAGTTTCAAGCACATATATTTATTAAACAAATCATAGGGTCACCCTATTAGTAAAGTGACGAACCACCACCCCTCCCCGCGCCCCCTCCTGTTTGTACAACCATTATATCATCATTACACCGAATGCCGTTCCGTGGAGATTCGTTGTTGAACAGTAATTCCGCTCAACCCTACCGCGATTCGATTTGTGTTATTTATGTCGAAGTAATCCTGCACTCGGGACTTTTACACATTTATAATGCTTCGTATTGTTCTCTTTGTGAGTGGAAATTATCGATAAATAAATGGCTTCTACAGGTCATAAGAGTTCTCTACCTCGTTTTATGTTATTTTACACTATTATACACAAATCACGTCTTTCTCCCATATGCGCTGAGAAAAAAGTAAATTTTTGGCCATCTATCCAATGCAATCGCAGGCTAGACAAGGTTTGTGCCCTAGGAAGTGCGAACACCAGGGCTGGTTATAATAAATAAATCTTATGCTCCCACCTATTATCTAGCTTAAAGTAATTAGCATAAAATATTGCACTTGTGTTAAAGATACTAGATGAAACAGAAATATTAATATTCGTAGTAATAATCGTAGTAATTATACTCGACTCGAGTGCAAACATTTTGCCCTACCAGCCCGGCTAGCGTGACCACCGAAACACGATATGATATAGGCATTTATCGCTTTGCACAGTCAAAAATCATTAGATTTTAACACTTGAGTAAGCCTAAATTTAATATTGAATAAGCCTCTAAGAACTCTATCTCTTTGAACTGTCGAAAATCTAATGATTTTTGTAAGTTCAACGCGTTAAATATCATATCGTGTTTGGGTGGTCATGCTAGCCGGGCAGGATTCGAACCCGGTATCTCTTGGCCAATAGCTCATAGCGATCTGATCATTCGACCAAGCTGGTTATCAAAATAATGATAATGATTTTGTATAAGATTAGATGAGAACGGCGAATGCTCAGTCAGGGTGTCCGTTATTTCTTAAACATGTTGTGACGCCGTGTGGTGACGGCAGAGTGGAATACAATTGTCACCACCCCAAATCTCTCCCGTGGGTGTCCTACAAGGCGACTAAGGATAAATCAGTGATGGGGAATGGGCAGCAGCGTTCCTCTTATACAACCTAGAAATGTACCTACCAGTGGCGTGGCGTGAAAAAACAATTTAGGCAAGCCACAACTATATGAAGCCTCTTATGGTTTAAGCATTAACTTTTAACACCACCTGCTAGGACACGGCTACAACTGTTCAACGCCATCTAGTGACGAAGCGGAGAACTACGTTGCCACTTTTGCGTGCTTGTGCTTTGTTTTATACAGCCAGAAAGAGAGATCATTATACAAACAAAAGCCGTGTTAATAAGGGAAGGACGATTCAACCCGGTCCGGAGCGGCTTGCAGGAGCGGCGCACGACCGCGATATTGAGTGCAGTTCACAAAAGAAATTCCGCTTTTATGGCTGTTGCAATAAGATCTAAAATATTTACTTTTGACGGAACTTGTTTTCGTGGGAGTTTATTACTAATGTGTGCGTGTGTCGTAGTGTATCGATGCATAAGCGCGTAGGCTGCCGAAATGCCGGCTTGATGCCGGCTTGTAGGCAAACTTTAGGTACTATTTCGCGTTGCGTGCGCCTGACAAGACTACGCTTGTCTGTGTGCGTGCAGGCGCTGAATAGCAGGCGTCCATAACTCGATATTTAGCGAGTTAGTTGAAGGAATCTAGAGAGCGGGAGCGAATTGTATGTACCTGTGTTGCATATTGTTTCGCGCGCGTTTAATACTGTTATGATAAGATTATATTGATGGATTTTTTTTATTTGCTTATAAAATGGTATTGTACTTGAATTATGGTAATGATTTTTTATGCTCGCTCGTTTGGTACGGCTGTTGGGAATCGGGTTATATGGACGCTCCGCCACTGGTACCTACTGCGACTTTTGTACCCGATAAATGGCATAGCCTATAACATGGGACCTAACATAATTGGCGAAACGCGGGCGCTAGTTCACCTCTGCCTACCCCTTCGGGGATATAGGCGTGATTTATGTATGTATGTATGTATGTTGTATACTAATGTATTAGGTACACAGGGTAATATCCCAACTTTGGTGTCAAGCGAGCATTTATGAATTTAAAATCGACAAATAACAATGGTAGACCGCCCCTAATTAATTAGGGTAATGTCAGAGTAGCGTGATTGATAATTTGTAGAGGTTTATCTCCGGCTAGTTGGACAAGCTCGCCTGCACGCGTCGCTTAGCAAACGCGCACGTGGCGATCGTTGCCGCTTTTGTCGGGTACGGGGAGCGAATGGGTGTTGACATTTATATGGCCGCACTCGACAGCCGGTGGCAATAGTGACGGTGTGTCGATGAATGGCAATTATCGATGATTTACTTAACACTATTCGAATTCATCATTCAGTGATTCAGAGCCCTGTGTTGTAAAACTTATGTAGGTAGGTACTATACTATATCCAAATGTAGTATACCTAACATAATTGGCGAAATATGGGTTTTAATACACAGCCTACTGTTGTGGATCAAGGGAATTCGGGACACGAAGCGATACATAAAATATATAATCTTTAACTACGAAATGTATTTAAAACAAGTAAAGTGTATTTTAAAATACATCGTCGTTTTGGAAACCCAAAACGACTAGCGACTTTGAATAAATGCGTTAGTTAGAAGCACATTTATATTTTCGTATTTTTTATCAAAAGACACATCAAGATTGTTTACATATTGTATAATCTCTATAATGGCTGGAGTTTAGCTTAAGTTGTTAATTTAACAATCAGTACATTCATCTTACCTCCCCCCATTGTTGACCGAAGAGTTCCCCCCAAAACAGCAACAATTTAGCACGCCATCAGGCAAAAGGTATTTTTGCAATATTTACGCTTGCAAAGTTTCCAGCTCTAATCACCTTCGCAGTGGCTGGGGGTCGCTGCACCCCCGGGTGGGGTGGCGTGGGCCCCAAGATACAGTCGGAAACAATTAGGCTGTGCGCAGGCGCGAGTTTCCTGCTCGCCATCTAATTGGCGTATCTTTGCTCCGTTCAATGTATTCCTATTATAATTGACAGGCATGTTGATGGTAACAATGCGATTACATTGATATTATGAATGAGATACTTTGTTGAGCATTGTTCTTTTGATCTCAGCGATTTTGGGCACAAAGATATTTTCTTATTGTGAAGGGAAAATATATAATGAGAAAGCTTAGTTATTTAGCTCCTATATAGATGGAATTACAGAAAATCTGAGCCAAAATCTTGAGCAACAGGGATTGGAATGTTGTCATGTTAACCACTCTCTCCGTTCGTCGGTCTCTCGATACCGTCACTTTTCTGTACATTCATTCATCACTAGCACATTTCGGTACGATGGATGATATGAATCAGGAAGGCTCGCTGACGTCTAACCGATATGAATGAAGGATGATGATCATGCAGACGGAATTACAGAATTACCTGACGGCAGAGCAGAATACAATCGTCATCACCCCCATCTCTCCCATCGGTGTCGTATAAAGGGCGACTAAGGGTTAAGGAAGCAACTAGTAATGGGCAGCAGCGTTCCTCTTATGCCCCCTAGCAATCTACTACGATTTCCGTGCCCGATAAATGGCAATAGGCTAACCAACTGGGCGACCTAATTGGCGAAATGCGGGTGTTATTTCCCGTCTGCGATATAGGCTTGTTTTATGTATGTTAATACTAACTCCTCGCAGAATTAGCATAGCAAAGTTGTTTTAAGCAAAATTATTAACTCCTTACAGAATTAATAAAGCAAATTGTCCGTTGCACATTTCTTTGCTGCGCACTGAACCCCTTCATTAAACCCTAATAACCGTCCTATTCCCGTGACATTTGCTTGTACGAGACCAAAATCTATTTATTCATATTGTATTGCTAATTTTAGTATTAGGGCTCGCGTTCCGTCATTTATTGAATTATCTATTCCGTTTGCGGGGACGTCGCCGGTCCCTCGAGATCTTGTGCCAAGAACCAGTTGTGTTTTGGGTGTTGCATATTTTATTAGTTAAATTTTGTGTTGAGGGATTTTAGGGAAAGTTTCATAATATTTGTAGTCACCTATTTAGTCGAGTAGAAGAAATAACGCAAGGAAATTATACCTATTTGAATTATCTTAATGTATTATGTAATCGCAGTATAACAAATACCTACATAGGTAAATGGAAAATAGGGTGCAAGATTTTTGAAAATAGTTTTCACGTAAAGTTTTATAAAATTCACGCATCTATAGTTTTTCTTTCTTGCTATCTATGAGAATATTTATAAGCAATATAATTTGTGAGAAAAAAATGGTTTACAGTATAAATAACAGTATACAGTATAAATAATAAACGTGTACTAAAATAATCTAACGTTTTAAACACGATTAGAGAAAAAAAAGTTTCAAATTAATAACTAAACATGAATTATTATTTGGTTTATATTAGAAAACTCTGTTAAATAATATTAGGAAATTTATTTCAAACAAAAAAGGAAGGTAGGCTTTAACTATCCACACATGCAGACATAAAAGGACACTTACTCTTAAAATCAAATGGCGCTTTGATTTGTTACGACTTGCCCATAAAGTCCAAAAAACCACCCTCGGACCCATTTAGGTACGTTCTTTTCAAGAGGCCATTCAATTAAGCCGCTCTTAATTGACCAATGGCGAAGAAGCTAGAATTGTCCTCGTGCTACGACGCGTAAACACCGTGGAAGGCGTCATTAATTCTCGCATTTAACTCATAATTACGTTAATGGTCCCTACAATGGACTCGCTGAGCGGAGAGCCACTCAATTATGTGGCATTCAGCGGGCCTAGCACGGGGACGTGGACAAGTCTCTCTCCACCACTTGACAGTGCTTTGTCTCGGGATTTAGTGGGAGTTGGAGCGAGAGGAAAAGATTTTCTTTCCCCCGAAGGAGATGTGTCCACGTCCCGTGCTACGGGGGCAGAGCACGCTGTTTGCTCTGAACTGTCGAGAGATGTCGCGAGTGCTCTCATTGGCTAACCTAGCTCCCGAGCGGCGCTCTCCCTGCCCCGTTTTACCGTAAGGCTTTTGCTGGACAAGCTGTTCGATAGTCATATAGCTTTGATCTTAGATTAGATTGTGAATATATTTAGAGAATGAATACGATAGTGGGACGAGAGTTGGAACATTACGATAGTTGGAATATTTCATAAGGACGTCACAGATTCACCCTTCGGTCGCTATATACTCACACTGGTGTACTTACAGAGAACTTTTTGTCCATACGCGATAAAAGCACTCCCGGGTGTCTTTGATGTTTGCATCTGTATGAGAAAATCTAAAGTTTTGGTAGAGTATCTAAATTCATATACCTACATAAACACGCTTATTTATTCCCGAAGGGGTAAGCGGTGAATTAATTCCCACGTGGTCATCACACGGCATGTAATCATCAATCAACCATCTGAAATGAAGACATTTGTCTGTCGTCACAGGTCGTATCCATGTTATAACCGCGGGTACGCGCCCTACCCGCATTAATGTTATTATTTGGCAACATTTACTAAATAATTTGCTCGTTAAACGGCCTCCGATAGCGCCCCCTATTCCCTAACTACTGTATTGTGCGATCCGCCGCCGACGCTTCCCCGGGGACTAACGACGGGATTCAACCAATACGAATCGGCTACACGTTAATTACTGCGAGTCTTTTGTGCGGATATTTGTGGCAACATTCGAGCTTTTGTTCGATATGAAATTAATAACGCTCTGTCATTGTGCGCGGCCGGATTAGAGAAATATCGCGGCCGGCTCCACCGAAGACCGACGACGGTGGTTTGGGGTTGATGAGTTTTCGCTAAGCTGGTGCCGTGCCGGCGAGAGATTACGCGGCAAGATTGGAAAAATGTTATTTCCTTTTTGTGTTGTTGAACGGGAAATGTGTATCTGCTGTGTCGAAGAGTGTCTTTGATACAGGCGTGTGGAGAAGAATACAATTGTCATCACCCCTGCCTCTCTCGTGGGTGTCATACAAGGCGACTATCATAATATAACGAGGATTGGGCAGCAGCGTTCCTAGTGCACCATCTACTGTAGTTAAAGTTACTGATGAATGGCAATAGGCTCGCCCCCTATTACTGAAAATAGCTGGCGAAATACACGTGTTGAAAAAGTGTAATTTTTTGACGTATTATTATTCTACACGATATTAATCATCAATATCGTTACTAAGAATATTTAAAACAATAGGCACATAATATGTACTATGGTCGAAAATTACATTAATTTTTAATATTGAAAGTTAAATACCCGTTAAGAATACAACTGCTATGCCTGTTATGCATAATATATAATGGTTTATGGTCGAATATAACATGATTTATTAATATTGGTGCCGTGTGGTGACGGCAGAGTAGAATACAATTGTCACCACCCCAAATCTCTCCCGTGGGTGTCGTACAAGGCGACTAAGGATAAATCAGTGATGAAGAATGGTCAGCAGCGTTCCTCTTATATCATCTAGCTATTACCTACTGCGACTATTGTGCCCGATAAATGGCAATAGGCTCGCCACCTATTACATGGGACCTAACATAACTGGCGAAACGTGGGTGCTAGTTCACCTCTGCCTACCCCTTCGGGGATATAGGCGTGATTTATGTATGTATGTATGTATGTTTTTAATATTGGGAATCAATTGCCGGTAAAAAATACAAATTCCATGCCCGTTTTGAATAAGTATAATATTTTGGCGAAACCCTAGTTTAATTTCATCTGCAGTCGTTATCCGGATATGGGCGAAGGAAAAGGTTCAAGGGAGTATTTCTTGACCAGTGGCGAGCATTGTCCCCATAGGTGGCACCGTCACAGATAAAGGCCAGTTTAGACAACCCCACAATGGTCGCTAATGCGCCACTAATCCGAGATTGAGATCGTATCTGGTTCAGTCACTAAACACTTCACGCGCAAACAATTCTTTCGTACAGTTAGCTTCGAAAAAACCGTCCGTCAAGGCGCTGCGTGAATGCAGAAATACAGTTATTGTTGCCAAAATAAATGCATTGTTGTGGCGTAAGAGCGTTGTGAAGCAAAAACTGTTGACAATGCCCTTGTAATTGTATTAAGTGCAGGCGTTTCGTGAGGTGGACGTCCGCTGTAGGCGCGGGCACAGGGTAAGAAACGACCAGAGGATAAGATACCTACATACAAGTGCCCTGCGCCGGCTAGCATGACCATCGAAACACAATATGATTGAGCCGTTTATTGCGTTGAACTGTCAAAACTCAGATAGTCATGCTGGCTGTGATAGGTAGGTACACCACTACAAGCGGGAAGCGTTAGTGTCCGTGTCCACTGGCCGCTTGTCACGTTGAGTCGAAACCGCCTCAAACCAGCTCAGCCAGGAGACAATCTCAGAGCGTGCAGATACGACGCGACACCCGAACGTTGTGCGTGTGTGTATTATCTTCTTATATTATAATGAATTGCTGAGCGTTTGTCTCGCTAAAACTCGAGAACAACTGGGCCGATTTAGCTAATTTAGATTTTCAAATAATTGTCTTTGACCAAGCAAGGCAGGTGGAAAATATCAACATCTAATTTTCCCATATAAACTGCTTTCCTGTCAAACATTTGACGTTCGTCCGTTCGGTACATGACAACATATGCTGGGGTCAGCTTGTTGTTTATATAATTTAATCCTACTGTGCCAACCCTACCAGAATATATATAATAATTCTAGCTACCTCATAAACACCTTTGCCTCTGGTCGTTCTTTAATCTTTACCCATGTGGCGCGGGCGCACGGTGGCACTTCTAGACAATTGCGCCTCTGCACTGCACAGCAGCTGTTGACCACTCACCAGAATAACTTCCTGGACATTCTTGACGAGAACATAATATTTTGGTCGACAGTTTTTTTTTCTTTTTGATCCTTTACACTGACTATAATATATACTACATTAGGAATTATTTATGTTTCTCAACGAGGTGCGAATTGTGGAGCAATGATTGGGCATTACCCAAACCCTAAGTTCGAAACTTTAGGGAAACAGGTATACCACCTAAAACGGGTGTGCCTGCTAGGTCACCTCCCTCTACTTCAATTCTTTAGATGGTTTTGTAAATAATATGTTCTTATTATTTCGTATTTTGATGTCACAAAACGTGTCTTAGAGACACTTAATTTTTTTTCTTATATTTGTTACATTTAATGGTAAATAAAAGAGGACATTCTGCGTGATGATGACGATGATTTAAGTTTTAATTAAGCTATTTTTATATGTAGCTAACTATGCAAATTTTTTATCTGTCTGAAAGAGTTTGCCACACTTTAACTAGTATCATCTATACTCACATATCTCTTAGGTTTAAACTTCTAATAACTCTAATAACTCTTGTCATTAACAACCGAATCAAATATACGGCAGATATACCTAAACTTATAACAGTGAATAATTTACAACATCGGTTACTCGAATTGTTTTATTGAAAACCGATACTCAATATACATGGCAGAATCACAGCTGTAAAAACTAGCTGGTAACACACAAACCGGCACAAATAACGTCCTCCCATGAGCGTTGAAATATTTACGAATAAAATAAATTCCAACCGTGGTGAAATCGACGCTGTCATTATTTTCGACGCAGTGTAAATAAGAATAAAGTTTACTTTTGTCTAAAATCACTATGCGTGCTTTAAACGGTAGTAAAATGGTGCTTTATAAAAGTAAAATTCTCTTTATCAACTCAATATGAGTTATTTTTATCGATGTAAGAACAACCTGTTTTGATGCAGTGCTGGTTGCGGGTAAGTACTTCAATTTCAATTTTAATATATCTTTATATATTAACATTAACACTTACAACTATTTAAGTAAAAATTACATGTTTCGCTAAATCAAAGCTTATTTACAACTTATAGCGGTTATTAAACTTTAAGCTTGCTACAAGCTAACCTAACTTTGATTGAGCCAAGTAGGTATCAGTAAATATTTTACTTATTTTACTAGCGTTTTACATGCAGATTCACTTATACTAAGACTTAGGTAAGATTTACTGGAGTTTTGTTGTTGGTGCTGATAACTGCTAATGCAGCCGAGCCGGGAGCAAAGGTATAAGGTGCCTTCCGAAGCACAGACGCAATTATATGATCATTATATCATATTCTTACTTAGTCACTTCTATGACTGGCGTCAGCGAAGATTGCATTGCAAAATAACAGGCCTAGTGACTGCTCCATCGTACTTCTCCAATTCAAAGGAACAATATAGAATAAAACGTGTAATGCGGAAGTTCACAGAAACAATTGCAACTACTGGTTAAGCCGCAAAAACCAGTGAAAAGATAATTCCCAAGGGTTAAGCTTTAAGCTGTTTAAATATTTATGAACTATTTACGTATTGACAAAACCAAATTGGCGACAATGGCATTGTGCCTTTGTTCCCTTGTGTGCGCACGTAGCCTGTTTTCATTTGGGAACTGTTGAACAGTCCATTGACCACTGTAGAGCTTCCACTGGAATCAAGAGCAGGGGACCATAGAGCTTTAATCTTATTGTGTCTGCTCTGGTTACTATGGAATCTGCATTTAATTTTGTCATTTATTGGGTCAGAGTGCTTATATTATTATGTCATTTATTATGTGTGATATACTTTTTGGAGCCCAATTTAAGTATACAACAATATTAAATGCTTGCTTCCCATTTTAAAAGCTAGATCCTAAAAATACAACTAATATAATTCTACAGTTTTTCACTTATTTCCAAATTTTTTGTCATCCCATGGGTATTTAGCTAGGTTAAGAATAGGTGATCAGTTAAATATAACACTTAAAATAACTCAATACTAAAACTTCCTCTGAGTTACATTATCGATGCATTAATGATTCAGAAAACTTTGAAAGTCCCCTACATTTCTGTTTGCAGTAATTTTTCTAGCATACGTACCTATATGTTGAATTAATAACTTAAGTACCATGTTTTAATTTTCATAGAAAAATTTCACCTTAGGCACCCATTATTTTTCTTAAATATGTAACAAAATTCACAAAACTATTACGTATATTCTGTATTCAAGCTATTACGTATATTCTGTATTCCTTTGAATTTTCAAAATTCAAAGGAATACAGATTTTAACTATTCGCGAAATTTATTTTACACCAATAGGTAAGCCTTTCTTACACATCGAGATGCTTCCCACGCAAAGATTTCAATCAAAAACATGTCGCTGCAAAAACACGGGTTAATATGCCATTGATAGACCATTAAGTTCGGTGGTTCGATAACAGAGCATTGAGTGCGAGTGTGGAAGCTAGTGTTGTAGAAAGTCCATATGGATTTATCGATAGCTCCAAATCACATAAATAGGTACCATAATATATGTAGTGTTATTTTGTGTACTTTTATTTTACAAAATACATAATGTAGGTAGTTGTGATGTGAACTGTGTTTTCACACCCACGTTGTCGGGATTCGTAAATCGTCGTTCTATTGTAAATTTTATTACAAAGAAAACAGCAGCATTACTCAAATGCAAGATGAGATCCCCCTACCGCCATTGTAACATTAAATTAGGTGGGGTTCGCTTATGTGTGAGTTTTATTCCATTACAAATGGCAGTTACATTTGCTATTTTGGTACCTTAGCAGCGCGGACGTAGCCTTAAGACCATTGGTGGATGTGAAAGAAGCCAGATGTAACGACTTATTGTGCCTTGCAGAGAATAACAAACGAGGAGGACTTCATCTTTCTCCCACCAATAAATCTATCATTGGCAACTTGGAGATACAAATTCTCTATAACATAAGTATGTACTTTTAAATTAAAAAAAAATGGTTCAATGGCTAATTGAGAGTTTAGAATAATAAATTACATACATACATACATAAATCACGCCTATATCCCCGAAGGGGTAGGCAGAGGTGAACAAGCACCCGCGTTTCGCCAATTATGTTAGGTCCCATGTAATAGGTGGCGAGCCTATTGCCATTTATCGGGCACAAAAGTCGCAGTACTTTGCTAGGTGGTAGGTATAAGAGGAACGCTGCTGCCCATTCCTCATCACTGATTTATCCTTAGTCGCCTTGTACGACACCCACGGGAGAGATTTGAGGTGGTGACAATTGTATTCTACTCTGCCGTCACCACACGGCCAATAAATTACAATTCAAAAGATTTATTACCATACTATGTTTGTTGGTAGGTGATAATACATAATTGGTTTATGGTATCAAAATATAGCCCCTTAGAGAGCACAGTAAAATCAAAAGTTTAAATAACATAGTTAATGAAATGTGGGTTGATAATTATCTAAAAAATAAAAATGTTGTAATGTGTAGGTACCTATGTATGATTAATCGATACTTTCGATAACTAAGCAATAGTTTTCGGCAACACTAGTGGAAGTACAGGAAGGGCACATGGTCGCTAATCCACTTAGGCCCGGTTAATCCCTCGTAAGTTGCCGGAACTATTGTTGACTCGAGTGGAACGACTGCGTGCTTAATTCAATCACAACTGCTACACACAATATGCTATGTGCGCCGTATTGGGAACTTCAATTTGATTTCGATAATAATTTGCGTTTTAAGACCCTTTGATAGTCAGGAATTAGGGTAGTGGCGATTCATTGTAAAGGAGAATGGGCATTTTTGGTGGACAGTGGCTATTAATGAAAGTACCTAAGGCCAAATGAAAGTTGTGATACCAAACTAGCAAGAAAAAAATATTTTGAAAATGTGTTTTTGTAAACTCAAATAACATCTCTTAATAATAATTACAATGGTACTTATGCCGTGTGGTGACGGCCGGTAGATAGGTAGGTCACCACCCCAAATCTCTACCGTAGGTGTCGAACAAGGCGACTAAGGATAAATCAGTGATGAGGAATGGGCAGCAGCGTTCCTCTTATACCACTTAGCAATGTACTGCGACTTTTGTGCTCGATAAATGGCAACAGGCTCGCCACCTATTCCATGGGACCTGAATTGGCTGAAACGTGGGTGCTAATTCACCTCTACCACCCCTTCGGGGATATAGGCGTATTTTTTAAGCCAAACGCATGAGCCCATTGCTCACTAGACAAGGCTTTACGGGCGTAAAATAAAACTAAAGTGATAAAATCCAGACTAGTTTTTATTTTCATTTATCCTCCGAACTTAAAATAATATTAATAAAACGATGTATAAAAATTATTTAAAATGGGATAAATCTACTAGGTAGGTATACAAAGTATTCAATAGTTACGGTAGTAGAACGGTGAGCATCATGAGTAGATGAACACTTTAATGTCAATATCATACCATATTGTATTAATGATTGTTATAACAAGGTACCCAATAAAGTAGTTAATATCTTATGATGTAGGTACAGTGTAAAGTGTACCTAACACTTTACACTGTACCTACATCATAAGATATTTACTAGGCCTAGTGAAGTAAGTGCCTACATGCCGATATTTACCTATAAAATATCCTTGGTATTTAAGAGCCCTATTACAAATCTCACTCTTCTCGTACTTAGACGGCCGGTGCATCGCATTTCGTAGTAATTTTGAAGTTATGTTTATCTCTTGCTTTAAAATTATAAAATCTTTATTCCTCATAAAGTAAAAATTATTTTAGTGTAAATTTTGGTCAAAAATATTATTGTAGAAAGGAGATATTCACAGTTAACTTAAAGCTATTTTCGAAGTTTTTTGTTTAGAATAAGATTTTTTTTTCTATTTAAATGAAGTTTTAAAATTCCGAGGTCGCTATTATTACAGATATTAGATTCGCTATTCGACTATATTACAGATAAATCTTTAAATTTACGCAAAAATCGCAGTCAAAATGAGATAGGGCTCTTAAAGTATATAAATATTTTATCCTGTACGAAAATTACGACGGTTAGTTACAGAAAAAATATCGAAATGTTACGCCACAATATCTTGTAACAAGTAAGTACCACACTAATCTCGATCGCGAGATTACTTTCAACGCTTGCCAGGCAATGCTAAACTCAAATTACTTTTTCCTCAAAAATTATGACATCTTTATCATCCGTGAACTTATCTTCATGTTCAATCAGGCTAACCCGCACCAGATAAAAGATCGGCCCAAAGAATATTTATTGTGTTTACACAAATAGGAACGTAGGTGGTAATACGAGCGTACGACACTTAGAGGTACCTACTTATTCGAAATATTAACCTCACCCCGGTCCCTTAGCGTTTTTTGTGCAACTGCCGAGTCGCTAGGGCAAAAAACAACCTAATAATATTATTGGGCTCTAATTTCGTTTGTGATTGTTAATCGTAACCTTATAAAAGTGTCAGCGTGCGTGAATGGAAACGCCAATTTGTATGGTGTGACAATGGTTGAATACTTAGCATCGCTTGAGGTGTTCTGTTACACAATAAACTGTGGGCTTGTGCAAAAAATCCTCATGGACGTTTCGCCCTGATAAAATAAATACGGTGTGTATGAGTGTCGATTCTGGGGAACATCTTAGA
Source organism: Cataclysta lemnata (assembly GCA_963931975.1). Lineage (NCBI taxonomy): Eukaryota > Metazoa > Arthropoda > Insecta > Lepidoptera > Crambidae > Cataclysta > Cataclysta lemnata. The sequence goes on along the minus strand of OZ008353.1, from coordinate 10,685,668 downwards.
TTGGTTGAAGTGGACTCGAGCTTCCGTCGTGGGAGTCCACAGTCCGTAAGAAGTTCAAAAGGTTTCGCGGTTAAAATTAGCTGTTTATTTTTGGCTCTATAGGCAAATGGGACAGTGGTTGAATGGAGTTTGTCAATCACAGTTTGTTGGCTTTGTTGTTGTAGATGCTTAGTCACGGATACGGGAATTATACAGCTGTTCGGTAAATAATTTAATAAGACGAATGTAGAGCTCCTTTAGCGAATGTAGCGACTTACACGTAACTACCTGTAGGAACCTAGCTATAATAAATTCGCACAATGCAATCGCACACTTTTACAAAGGTTTTGGCTGTTTAGTCTCAATAATCCATAAGGAAGTTCTTGCGATTTGTATGTAAAAATCTCTATATAAAATGTACAGTTTCATATTACAATGAGATAACCTAAACTTTTAATAATGATTCTTCTTCGCCCTGCCCTGTTCCCAGTCTATCTGTGGTCGGCGCAGTATGTTTCCTCTTCCATTCATATCGGTCAGACGTCATCAAACCATCCACTCCCTTTTGATTCATATCATCTATCACACCGTAAAGGTGCTAGTGACGAATGAATGTATAGAAAAGAGGCGGAACGGACCATGTCGAGAGAACGATGAACGGAGAGAGCTGGAATGACAACATTCCAATCCATACTGCTCAAAGTTTTGGCTTAGGTTTTACAGCCAGCCGCTTGCCTGACACTAACCCTCTTTGGGTATGCTGTTGTTGGTGGTTTTGCCTCCACTATTTGGGTGCCCCTAGGTGCTTATTGGACTACACCGGGCAATCTCTCTTAGTCGACTTTTACGACACCCATGGGATGAGTCGGGGCTGATCTATTCTACGTTATTTGTTCACTCCCAGGCCAGCATAGAAGACTTTTAATAATGATTAATTTATCTAAATGCCATCATGCTGCCCTGAGCACGAGTAGTGGGTAAATTCTCCACGGCTGTATTCTTCTATCCATAGGGAAATCCTCAGTATTACCTACCTACCTATATTAAAGAGTCAAATATGATTTAACAAGTCCATGGCTTTAACCCTTAAATGACATTGCCTTATTTTCTTTTTAGTTTTAAACCTTATAATAAGTTTAAATGACGGTACCTAGCTGTCAACAACTGTATTTCCACTATCTTTCAAAGGGTTTAATATTGTCTAGCGTCTTCACGATTCATAAGTGAATTTATTGTAATCATACCAGATAGGTATGAATGAACGACTTTTGATTTTGATCAACAACGTACATAGTTAGTTACGTAGATTCCTATGACTGCGATATCGATAAATATTCGTCTTTATAAAGCATTCTGAAGGGGAAATATATTTCAGTGAACGACAGTGCAAAAGTCGCCGTCGGGACACTCTTGTGGGAAGCGCGCCATATTCGGGTGGCTGTGTTTGTTCAGACGGGAGAGCCACCCCACCCGTAGGTGCCTAATTAGACCCTCCCCCGAGCGGGCTTCCCGCCTCTTTAAAACAGGACCATTCTGGAAACAACAACCCTAGAGCCGTGTCTCTGCATTGTTAAGCCTTGATATTCGTGAAACAAAATATAATGTTACTTGTGACATTACTCGTATTAACCTATCAACATTGCAAGAAAGTTAGAAAATTCACAATAAAGAAATTCCGAAAAAAATACTTAGCGTTTTTTTCTAAATTTGGACTAAACGACAATTTGACTACTTGCATTAACTCAATTTCTCTTTATGAGGCAAGTGCGACATTGGAAAAGAATTTCAGAGCACGATAAGAATCAATTAGCTGTTAAATATCTTCTAATGAAACACAGGTTTGGACATACGATGGCCGCCTTGGCCGAATGCTCAGATTGCTGGGTATTGGCCTGATTTATAAAGCTTTGGTAGTGTCTATGTCAATACTGTAGGTATGTAAAATCTGTTGTTTGTAACTAAGAGAAACCTAGGTAGGTATTACCTATAATTATGATCTGATAGTTATTTGAGCATTGTAGGTATAACTGTTTGAAAAATAATTATACAAAAGAAAACAAAGTTAGTACCTACAAAGATTTTGGGGTTAGAAAAAGAATTTCGAAAAATTATGATCTTGAGGCGGGAATCGAACCCGCGTCCGCTGCTATCCGGGCAGGTGCCTGACCGCTCGGCCACCCAAGACACTTTGTAATGTTTGAAATTTATTTCTACATTGCGAGGGTACCCGTTGGCTTACAACGTGAAGTGTAAAGGTTAGAAGAATTTCGGCAAGTTAATTAGTGTCTTGGGTGGCCGAGCGGTCAGGCACCTGCCCGGATAGCAGCGGACGCGGGTTCGATTCCCGCCTCAAGATCATAATTTTTCGAAATTCTTTTTCTAACCCCAAAATCTTTGTACTAATTTTTCTAACATTTATATAATGTTAAAATTAAAATCGAACAGAAAACAAAGTTAGAAAAATTTCGCCAAATTCTTGATGCGGGTATCGATACCGCGTCCTCTGAAATCCAGGGACCACTCGGCCTATGTTCCAGAAGCAAGAAAGCCAATCAACATCTCATATGAATATTAGCCCGCGTCCTTTGCAATCCGGGCATCAGCCCGGATTACAGGCTTATTTCGAAAATGTTCTAATTTTAATTTCTTTGTGTTATACAATTATTTCTTTCAACTTAGGTACTTTATTCAGATTATTTTATGCAGAATAATTGAAAATTGTAATGCCAATATAGACAAATCAAGAATATCGAACTGCAGACAGAAGCCAGCATCAAATCGGCGAGGCACCCACCTACGCAAGGGGACGGGGATTATCTTCAAATAAGCGTATTACTGCCGGGCTCCCGTGCTTTGTGATCCAAATAGCTACGGCTTCGGTGCCACAGTACACCGAAAACCGCCTACAGACGCATTATCTCCTGGTACACGGAAAAAAGAATGACCCGCTATTCCCTGCCCTGTGGCTTGGGGCTGGCATGGTGTAGCTCTATACTTTCGTTTACTTGTCAGTGAACCCCCTGAGACTAGTCTGAGTCTATAGATACGGGCTTATTTGAAGATTTAAGGAATAACTAAGGTTTCGTACCGCTTCGTCTTTTATTATTATCCCGTAATTTGGGATTAGAATCTGCAGGGGCGGGTTGTATGAATGTAGGTAGTTGTTTGAATTCCAGTTTGTCTGTCGTACGACAGAAAATTAGCCCTTAAGTTAGATCTTGAGTTAGACCAATAAACCTCTAAAGGTTTATTGGTTTTTAACTCCAATTCTATCCAATACTAGGTACTACGACACCTACTACGGTCCTACTACGATAACGGAAGCAGAAGGTATTTAGGGTGGGGACAATTGAATTCTGTTTTTATTTATCACCACACGGCGGGAATAAATAAATATATCTGCCTTCTTCGGCGATAAATTGATATACTTTTCTTACTTACCTAGGTATGTAAAAATATTTTCTGCGTTTCGTGAGACTCCCCCCTGTTACATGAAACCTAATATAATTTTCGAAACATTGGTGTTATTTCACCTATGCCTACCCCTTAGGCGATAAATACATAAATACCTAGGTACATAAATATCGCGCCTATATCCCCGAAGGGGTAGGCAGTGGGGAACTTTCGCCAACTCAACTTCGTGGGTGATAAATAGTCCTTGTTTATTTAAGTAGGTACATATGTACTTTTTATTTTGAACGAGTGGATAGCTTTTGGGCACCATACCAGTCTAGGTTAAGTTAACTAGGTGACTGAGCGTGTGTGGACTTGCCCGGCGCATGACGAAGCCAGGAATACCTACCCACTTTTTTTACCCACTGTTTACCCCGGTGTCCACGGTCCACCTCCGGAAACTAAGCCTAAGAGGGGAGAGTCTAGGATCTGCAGAGGCATTTCACTAGTAAAATTATTCCGCATTTCTCCGTAGGTACCTATATCGTTAAGTTCATACATAAATCACGCCTATATCCCCGAAGGGGTAGGCAGAGGAGAACTAGCACCCAGGTTTCGCCAATTATGTTAGGTCCCATGTAATAGGTGGCGAGCCTATTGCCATTTATCGGGCACAAAAGTCGCAGTACATTGCTAGGTGGTATAAGAGGAACGCTGCTGCCCATTCCTCATCACTGATTTATCCTTAGTCGCCTTGTACGACACCCACAGGAGAGATTTGGGGTGGTGACAATTGTATTCTACTCTGCCGTCACCACACGGCATTAAGTTCGCCCGAACCTAACATAATTAGAGGAACGAGGGTGTTAAGTCACCACTGCTGACCCCTTAGCTGATGTAGGTGCCTACCTATGTATTCACATTCTTCCGCACTTTTCTGCGTTTCGTATTCCAGCGTCTGCCGTCACAGACGCCAGGAGCGTCCGCCCGATCTAAAATTTAAAAGTTCCCTCCCCAAGGGAAACGTGTTTTGCACAGAGCCGTCGCACAAATACCCACCTACCTACCTGCCTTCACAACTTTTCCTTGCGAACCGCACGCGGATCTATCGAATTAGGGGCACTGTGTGGAAAACTGCGCGCAAAATATTTTCTCGTGACAAAGGAGGTATTAGCGGCGCGGAGGGTCCATGATAATTTTATGCAAATCGCCCGACGGCGGCGGCTGAGTTTCGAGATGGATACACAATTTGTTTATGTCGAGTAAACGCTGCCTTTACGCTGCCGATCGATGCTGTTTGTGGCGAAGTCTATATACCTACAGACAATTATAATTTGTAAAATTAGGTACGTACGTAGGTACATCAACATAGGTAGATATTCCTGTCCTTTTCCCAGGTAAACTGGGGTCAGTGCAGTATTGATGTTTGAACTCCATTAAGCTTCGCCAGACGACATCAAGCCTCCACTCTCGTGATTCATTATTCATAACACCGGAAGGGTGTTAGTGTTGAATCAATGTACGTATAGAAAAGTCTTGGAAAGGACCATGTCGTCAGACCGATGCACGGGGAGGTGATTTGGATGACAAACAACATTTCATCTAGCCCATACAACTCAAGGTTTTGGCTTAGGTTTTACAGCCGGTCGCCTGGTTAACCCCAACTCTCTTTGGGTAGTATCAAAACATACTTATATCTAATTCTACATAGGTAAATCACGCATATTTATTCGCATATTTATTAATACCTAGTAGGTGTCTAGGTAGATACCTACCTATAAAGTCTACAAAGACCTTTCTTATGTGCTTTTATATAGGTACAAATATTATTCCATTTTTTTTACTTGAATAAGTACCTAGGTAGGTAGGAGGTACCTAAGTACCTACCTATACCTACCTAAGGGGTAAATATATTTTTCACAAAAGGACAAATAATAATAGTCTGTGTAAGTTTTTTTAATATGAATAGAGACATTTAATCATATCAACCCCTTTGGCAATAAAAATATCGAATAAATTTTACAAATTATTTGTACACGACATTGGAAGCTCTACACGCCCACATTTCACAATGCGACATAAACAATACAAACATAAAATAAACTGCAGGGAGTTCAATTTTGAGTACAATAAACACTAAATAGGGCAGTGCACTCTCGAAAAGCGACCTTAACGCGGGTTGGTAACGCACAGAATTGTGTGCAGCCGTCGCACAGTGGCTCGGGGAAGGTGAAGTGTCTGTACCGACGTCACAAGAGCTCGGTGGGCGGACCGCTCCGCCCCGTCTTCGATACAATTAGAACAACAATGAAACGCGCCAGGTAGAAATAAAGCAATCTACATAAATTGAAAATTTGGCCGCAAATCTCGCAAGTTTATACCCGGATTCTTTTTTAATTTTTTTTGTTATTCGTGTACCTACCCAACTGTTCTTTGGTGACGTTTCTGACAGCAGGGTGACTTTTTGATACCCCGAACAGTTTAATTTTTGGGCATTTAAATACCTCGAAAATGTCATAATGCTTATTTTTTTTACCTACCTACTTACTACGTGTATCTATTATCTAAAACATACTGACGAATGTAACTATAGTAGGTATTATTTCTACATCTACGTAAGAAAATCTTAATTGGTAGGTATTTTATTGTACATTAGATTACCAATTGCCTATTAAAATGTAGTAAGTAGGTACCTAATAGATAAATTATTTGCGTAGATAGGTATGCCAATTATTTATACCACCGAACAGTCATGACAGCAAGAGTGAGAGACCTATGAGACACGTGATTCAACATTTTAATAAGCCTTATATAAGTACCTAAGTATGAGAATGTGCGTGTGTCATTTATGATTTTTAGCATTATTAACCATAAAGAGAGAAAATACAAAAAAAAACTGTTTTCCCGTTTTTGCTTTCTTTGCACCACTGTTTATTCAATTGGACCCGTGAGTTGCTATCATTGGACTCTTCTGCAGTGGTCCATTCGACGGAACCATGAAAATTCAAAGAAATAAATGACGATAATATAACAATCAACTTTTAATAATCAGTCAATGTTTTATACAATAAAATGGCACAGAAACATTAACATGAATCTGTGCTTCAAAGATATTTTTCTCGGCTAAGTATTTTGTAAGCTAAACTTCTGACATCTTAATAGGTAGATACTGTAGCACCGTCTTAAGAGCCCTATTACAAATCTCACTCCTCACATACTTAGACGGCCGGTGCATCGCATTTCGTAGTAATTTTGCAGTTATGGAACTTCTTGGTTTAAAATTATAAAATCTTTATTCCTCATAAAGTAAAAAAAAAATATTCTAGTATATATGCTCAAAAATATTATTGTAGAAAGGGGATATTCACAGTTAACTTAAAGCTATTTCGAAGTTTTTTTTGTTTAGAATAAGATTTTTTTCTATATTAAATCAATGATGTTTTAAAATTCTGAGGCCGCTACGAACTATTCGACTATTACAGATAAAATTCTATTTTTTTATTTCATTTGCATAGAACGGAAGTTTTATCCAGGAGCTCAAAAATGGGCCTTCGCGAATTTTATAAAATTCTTTCTCTAGAATTTTGGATCTAATTAAAAAGTTTGCAAAATTTATAAAGACCGAGGTCGCTACGAAATATGCCAATATCTATTCTACACTATTCACTAAGTTAAAATTGTCAATGTGGGTATTTTTGATTCTGAGATCAAGAATGCCAAAATTGGCCATTTTACGAAAAAATCACATCATCATCATCGTTCAGCCGAGAGACGCCCACTGTTGGGCATAGGCCTCCCCCAAGGAACTCCAACAAAAGTCAAAATGTAATAGGGCTCTTAAAGTTCCGCTGCGACTAGATAGGTATAGTGCGTTTCATCTTATAGTTCCTATGTCGTGATGGTGGCTGCCCTGTGTGTCGATAGCATCAACGCGTAAGTCATATTTCCAAGTTTTTTTTTATGTTTTATAGAAAATCTTTGAGAAAATCATGTCCAAAACATTGAAAAGTGATGAAAGATTAATTGTGTTATATGCAAACGTCTTTTGTGAACGTGAAAAACGTAAGAAGGTCCCGCATAATCAATATTCAAGTTTGGATTGCCGCCATTAAATTGGGTTACCAGTATCAGTTTTATTAAGTGTTTGATAAATAAATAAAATATATTTGTTTCAGTTTTATAACTGTAAATATAGTACTAATAACGATTTAAGGATTGACAAAAGTGAGGAAATGTCTAATGTAGACATGTTAAATAACACAATTATTGTTAATCATAATAAATATAATATTTTATTACTTAATGAGTCTATCTTTCTTACGTCACTACAATTTATATTAATCTATATCATTTCTATCATACTATTATCATCATGAAATAACTGTTCTCGCAAATTTTCACGCGCTTTGGCTTATGACTTTCATAAAAAAAACAATATGTAACTACTAGGTACTTAGTACCGCTAGTAGTTATAAGTAACATAATAAGATAGATGCATAATTGTTTATATAGTTAATTGTAAAAAATCTCCCTGAATTAAAGGTAAGGCAATAAAGTTGACATGGTATCATTTCCTTGCAATGCTACCAACTTGACGGCATAGGAACTATAAGATGAAACGCACTATACCTACCTCTATAGTAGGTACAAAATATAAGTAAATCCTGGGTACAGTCCACAGATAAAATATGGGAAAGTATTTAATTTAGGTATATATTATATAAGGCATCGTTACCGTATTAAAATTTGTTCATATCCAACATTATCTAAGTGAAATATTGGAAAAATAACTACAACGAAGAGAATAGGCAAAACTATTTATAGTATGAAGTCTCTTATTGTTTTGTAAAATCTATGATCGATTTTTCTTTAAAAATCGTTACTATGTCCAACTTGTAGGAGTGCAAAGTATTGTAGAATATTACGACATTAACAACGAATTAGGTAAGTGATTCCGTATACACGGCTACGGCTTCGTAGCGTCATTGTCTACGCTACGAACGGGTAAATATTTCCTGTAATTTAGTTATTCCTCGAAACACTGCTTTCTGTATAAAACACAAAGCGCAAGCCGTGGGGACCGTAAACAAAATGGCGCATTTAAATGGGCGGCAACATGATTGTTCGCTGCGCCACGACGCCCGCACTCGCTGCCCTTGTCGCACCTTCCGCAGGCGCCTCTTTATTTTCGCTCCTCATTCATAACCAGAACAATGCACTAAGACTTCCGAAGCGCCAAGCAGTTACCAGCTCAATGACACAATCACATACAGTCCATTTTACCCCGTAGTCGGCGCTGAACGAAAGTCACCGCAGCCACATGTGGAACTGTTGCACATTATTCCGTCCCTATCCCACAGATAGAGGGAGAGGTATTTTTATGTTGGCGTCCTGCTCGCGCCTGCTCCTGAGAAGTAATGTGTTGTTGCGTGTTGTGATATCGCTAAAATAACAGGGAAGCACTCGCTACGAAGTTGTCATTTGTAACGGTTTCGGAGAGTAGCGTTAGCACATTAGGCAGCTTTAATGTATTGAAGATATTACGTAAACTTATTTTAAAACCTTATTTGTCTGTATCAGTCTATATCCTATTTCATATAGGTATGTATCTATTTCCCTTTAACAGTTAGTATGACCTAAAAATTATTACTTTTTTATTACCTACCTAGGTTTCTGACTTATTTCACAACAATTGTTTTTCTTTATTTTCTTTTTTAATTTACTGTTATTAAATAGTTTAGATTGCTTATTAGGATTATAATGACCCCGTGTCCACTTCTTATTGTAAATTATAAGGTCATTAGGATTAGGGGCGTTCTAACCCTACATACGAGGCTGGTAACTACCTACCTACCACTATAGCCCGACAATTTGTATTGCACGAGTTTTCCCTCCTCCCCGCATCACCCGCCAGACGTTAGCGGGGACGTCTAGAGTGCCGCGTCCCCGCCATCTCTCATCTCGTAAGAAGGTCGCGCACGAACTTGTCAGACTACAAAAATAAGTACGTTATTATTATTATTTTTATTTAAATGGCCTTTCTATATACCGAAGTTATGATAAAATTGTTACAGTATGAAAAAATATAAATACAACAAAACTAAATACCTAACTAGATTTCATTTCCCAGTAGGTAAAGTCTTCAAACAATTGTATTGAATTTAAAACGAATATAATTTAATGACAACTATAGTGCCTAGGTAGGTACTTAAAAATCAATACAACGAAAAAACATAATTGAACCAAATAACTTATAATATATTTTTTAATTTATAATTGTTAATTTGTCTATTAGGTACCTATTAATTAAGTTCTAATGGTCATGAAAGAATTGTTTATATCAAAAATGTAATTTTGAAACAGATAGGCGCCGAATAGATAGGTGGAAATTGCTGGACTTAAATAATCGATTATTAAAACACATTTTTTACAATAAACTAAAGATTAATTATAAATGTATTATTTAAACTGAAGAGTCAGACAAAGTAAAACTACAGATTCTAAGAAAATTTAAGCTGCGAACCGTACACTCCGTATAGCCTCAAGGCAGGGCGCGTGGAGTCGTAAAGCCAGCGGAGTGGGGCGTCGCTAAACAAAAACACGTATACAAGGCGGCGCGGCGCGCGATTGGTCGCGGCGGGCGCGGCCCCCGGCGACGCTCGGCCGCCGCTCACTCCGGCCCTAGCGCTCAGCCAGGCAACATGTGCAGTGGCGCCGAGGGAGGCCCCTGGCCGCTCGGCAAGGACGCGCCAGCCGTCACCGCCGCCGCGCTCGACCACTACCGCCTCCAGCTCTACAACTATGCCGTCGCCGAGCGTCTGCGCCTGTACCCGCCAAGCGTGGCGCCCTGCTACTCACCGTACGCGCCGCGCCTCGCGCTCTCCATGTCCCTCCTGCAGCAGCGGGCGCTGCAGCCCGAGGAACCGAAGCCCCAGCACAGCTACATCGGCCTCATAGCGATGGCCATCCTCAGCTCGCCGGACCGCAAGCTGGTCCTCTCCGACATCTACCAGCACATCCTGGACAATTACCCCTACTTCCGCACCCGGGGCCCCGGCTGGAGGAACTCGATCCGCCACAACCTGTCGCTGAACGACTGCTTCGTGAAGGCGGGCCGGTCCGCCAACGGCAAGGGCCACTACTGGGCTATCCACCCGGCCAACATAGACGACTTTCGAAAGGGTGACTTCCGCAGGCGCAAGGCTCAGCGGAAAGTGAGGAAGCACATGGGATTGGCAGTGGACGACGACGGGGAGGACTCGCCGTCGCCTCCGCCGCAATCGCCCCCACCGACGACGCTGCCGCTGCCGTTCTGGGGCACCGGGCGGCTGCCGGGTGGTGGGCAGCCGCGGAAGAGGCAGTTTGATGTGGCATCGCTGCTGGCGCCGGACGAGGCGCCCGAGAAGCGTGCCCGACGGGACAGCAGCTGCGAGGAGGAGGCGGAGGAGGACATCGACGTGGTGGCCAGTGACCAGGAGGAGCGCGCCGAGGAGGAGGTTCGCCCGCCGGCCGCGGCGCACTACCCGCTGCTGGGCGGCTGGTGGCCGGCGCTGGAGCCCGCGCTGCTGCAGCACCTGCGCCGGCACGCGCCCCCTTCGACACCGACGCCCTCCGCGCCGCACGCGCCGCCTAGCCCCTCCGACCAGCAGCGCCCGCCGGACACCTAGACTGTGCTCGTTTCTCGTCTCTTGTAAATACTTGTGAATAGTTTCTCGTCTAAGTATGTTGATATCTCCCTGTTGAAGCTATGATAGTCGCGCTTCGCCGATCTCTTCTCCCGTTTCTCCCTCTGTTTCCGTTTGTAGCGAGCGCCTCGCGCGCGTTGAACTCTAATCGAAAGCGCTGGACGCCGGCCGTGTGTGGAACGCGTTGTTATTATGGACTGTTTTACGTTTAATAATTTAAAATGTGAATATAATATACATGTTGCGAGTAGGTGGTGCGTCTAAATGGAACTGTAACTGCAAGTGATGGTTCGTAGAATTTAATTATTGAAACTATCTGATATTAACGTTACAAGTCTGAAAACGACCAATCGCCGGTAAATTCTTAGAACTATTTGTATATATAGTAAAGGTGTCTAATCTCTGTTGTTATCACTTGTAATATGTAAACATACTGTTGTTTATTTATTAGAAAGTATTAATGGAAAACGTATCTATAAAACTTGAGGATTCTATAGATATCATCTCTAAATAAATTAGATAAACAGTAACATTCTTTTATTTCGTCGAATTTGTTGATTTGAAAACCTTCTACACTGTTATAACCTTATGTGCTCCGCTTTATAATATTTTCTCAGTTTTACTAATCTAGTCTAGTATCAAAAATCTTGAATTTTCTAATTATAAAATTACCTAATCATCCAATAGAATCAAATTAATCTGATTATGACTAATTAATCTAATTATCTACAAAGTTAAAGTGAAAGAGGAGACTGGCATTCATTCATTGAAGTACTAAATTATGTACTTGTTTTGTTATTGTTAACTATTTATTATAAAATATTGTTATATTTAACAAAACATAAGTCTGCATCTCTTGTGTATCTACCCACCTACTTTGTATATGAATATTAAAATCGGTCTTAAAATATTAACTAACCTAACAAAGAAATAAATTAATATTCTGATCATTATCCATTAACATCATAATGAAATACCTAGCTGCGAAAATTTACAGAACTCTCAGTGTAGACATTGGAAAAATGTATTGTATAGGTATTGCAAGAGTCGGCAGGCAGTATTAATGGCGTTGGTTGAAACCATGGGTGGCAGAACCCCAGTAGAAATCATCACATATTTGTTTTGACAGAATTATCGTAGTACCTACCTACTTCACTTTAAACAATAACTACAGCTACGGCCAGGCCGCTGACTGAGAAATCTAACCAAAAACTTTAGATTTGAATTAACAGGTAGTGGATTGCTCAATGACCTCTGACCGATATCTATTAATGGAAGATGAAACATACTAACGACGTTAAAGAACCGGAGTAGGTACAAGGCAGGAAGATTACTTCAACTAGTGCCCAAGAAAGAATGATAATTCATCCACACATACACAGAGACAGAGATAGAGAAATATTTTTTCCTTTTCCAGTTTGGAATAAGTAGGAAGTGATGATTTTGCTTAAGAGATAGCTAAAAACCAGATTCATCAAAAATTTCATAATTTTCATGCTTCTTAGCATAGAGGACAATAATACTACGGGAATGGTTCTTAGGTACTTATATAATTATTTAAAGGCTTAATAACACCTAGGTATACAGGTACCTACTAGGGCTAAGTTCGGAAAAGGCTCAGCTAAACTAAACTAACACCTATGTACTTAGGTACATCATCTAATATATAAAAATATCGTGTTACAGTGTTTGTTATCGAACTCCTCTGAACAAAGATTTTGGTGGTTAGAAAAAGAATTTCGAAAAATTATGGTCTTGAGGCGGGAAAAAATCGATGAATGATGAAAAATGAGGGGTTCGAAATTCTTTTTCTAACCACCAAAATGTTTGTACTAATTTTTCTAACATTTATATAATGTTAAAATTAAAATCGAATAGAACTCCTCTGAAGTCAGCTAGTTAATATGTAAGTACAATTATAATTATAATTGCAAAACAATGATAATTTTTGATCAATAAAACAACAACTAATATTTTGTAGATTCTGTAAAATCTATTGCAGTCGCGATTGTTTTATTAGTGGTTCGTAAATATAGAAATGTTCTTTAAGCATTATAGTTGTATTCTATAAAAAAGCATATTATAAAAAATATAATAAAAAAGCATATTACTTATAAATAAAATAATAACATATCAATAACTAATAAGTATTTATATGTTAGTTAGTTGTGTAAACATCAAAATTATCGTAAACAAATTTTAAAAAAAAAATTACTGTCGTTACCGAGGTCGTTACTATACCAACATCACGAAGAATAGTGTCTATCATAACATTTTTATCTGAAGAAATGATGAATGAAAAAAATCGACAGATTTATGAATGGACCTAACTTCAGAAAAAAGTTTTATACCTACTATGTTTTATGATGAAAATATTCGATATTCACTGTGGTTTTAAAGCATAGGCATTGCAAATCTTATATAGAAATAGAAACATGAATAATTATGCTTACGATAAATGAACGATAATAAATAACTTAACACATTTTAAGGTAAATAATGATTTGATTTGCGCCGATACTATTGTAATAGTAATCTAGGTTGTTACGTTAACATTAATAAATTGTCTAAAATTGTGTCTTAGGTAGATAATACATAAAATTAAATTCAATCATTTAAGTCTTCATGAAATTTTTAGTAGGTACCAATAGCACAGGCTCAGCCTAGTTTAGGTACCTACTAATATTGTATAAGTAGGTACAATTATAAATAAATATATTATGAGAAAAGTAAATTAAAAATCAAATAAGTGAATCTCTAGTTTTAGTGGTGATTATTGTTGAGTTTATCCCTGCCGCAATATTTTTACGTGAGAAACAATTGTATTTAGAGCTAGTTAAAACTCATTTTTTCCTGTGACTTTAACCAGGGGGCCTACCGTATAACTCGATTGCTAAAGCAAAAGCTATAGTTTATGACGTCATGCTGTCATTTCGCACCAAATGTACCTAAACTATCAACGATAGCTTTGAACGAATGATCACCGAATGATTTTGTATGAATTTGGCACAAAATCCGTACCGCCTAAAAATTCAGGATGGCTGCTATAGCCGTAAGCAGTGCATTGCTATATCATCAGCAATAGAGTTAGGCGGTAGGCCCCCAGTGCTGTGTTATGTATTGATTTGAGTAATTATGGCATTTGCAATATCGGCGGTAGAGAGAAAAAAATATCGTGTTTAGTTACATAAGTTTGTAATTAATTATTTGGTGTTTTTTTATGTATTTAGTTTGGTCATTTCACTTCGGTCACTTATGTCTTTAACTAAACACAAACTAACGAACTAAACATTACTACACATCATACACGTTGAGACCATAAAGTTGCTAAAATAATAAACTTAATTAATAAAAAAAGGAATATACTTTGTCTAATTTGTAGATACTAATACCTACATAGTTATTTATATTACCTACCTACTTACATTAAAAAAAACATAGAAAGTTCATATGTTTGAATTTTGAATAAACAAATAAATACAGTTAATCATTTTAATTCAAGGAACTGACGATACTCATTATATTATTTAATTGAAAATATAAATTAATTAATTGCATCGAGGCGCAATAGGTAAGCGTTTTTTTATAATTATACGTGAGACTTCTTTTTCCTAAATCTTTTTAGAGCCATTCTCAAATCTATAAACACAATCTACTTATCGGTGTATTTGGAAACAATACCGCACATATTTCTCACGTTTTGTCTATTGTATCCTAAATGTAATTACCAGACTACTCGGAAAGGTTGTATAGCCGCTTTATAGTTATCAATGATTCACCTTGTCTAACAAAATTTTCTCACGGCTAGTTTTGGAGTAATTTTGCGATTTTGGGGAATGCACTACAGTTAAAAAATGGTTGACACTTACCTAGCTAGAATTGATAAAAGGACATGCTTCATCTTTATGAGGGTTTAGCTTCATTTATAAGCATGTGGTTGTATTTACAATTGTTCAGTAGCTAATTATAATTATAATTTATGCGTCATTACCAGCGTTTCTTATAATTTTAGTTTAAAATATTGGAAAGTAATTTCTGTTAAACTAAGGGCCTGTTTCACAATCGACAAGTAAATTCTAAGTAGATAACTTCGCAATCTTTTCACAGTTGTAATATGAAATATATGTCAATTGAACTGCAAAGTAAGCTACTTCTAACTTACTTGTCGATTGTGAAACAGGCCCTAAGTCAGTTAATAGCATTCAGGTTAAGGTACCTGTGTATGAACGTGTTGAGTTTCTGGCGATCTTTAATATTCTTATTGTAATTACTTATTTTAAAATCGGTGAGACTCATAAACAGGTAGGTATAATACCTACCAGGCAGTAGAAGGCATAAACTACCTTTCCTCAATTCCGTCTTCTTAACTGGTCGTTCTTTCTTAGGGAATAATGTAAGTATATATACAACAAAGTCCCTCGATCTTTTAGAGAATTCCTACTAAATTTAAAAGCCAATTAAATTATGGAAAACGAATATTATTAGGTTATAGACAACATAAATAATAAAGATACTTGGATATTCATTATGCCTATATTATTATTAGTAATGAATGAGACTTTACCTAAATGTATATTTCTGTATTTATTTATTCATTACCTAATACCTATTACATTTTCAGTGCCAGTAACTTAATTAAACATTTGATTTATCAAATAAATTAGTGATCTTAACCAGTTGTGAAAAAGTTCTAAGTTATTGTTATTTAGGTACTAACTATAGATAGGAAAAAGGGATTACGAATTTTATTTTTTTATTTTCTTTAAGTTCTCCCTTCAAATGTACGTAACTCAAATTCATCGGGTCGTAGAAGATACTTATTTACATTATTATTATACCACAATTAAATAATAAGTAAATATACCTAATACATAAGATTAATAAAATAATAATATTAGTTACTATACTTAACTACGTGCTCAATAATTTTACACCACGAAATAATTTGCATTTATTCCCCACTCATCCGGGTGAGTTTTCGTAAATATTCTAAATACGACATTTTACCGACCCCATTCACCCGAAGACCAGAAGGTAAGCCCTACTCATTGGCGTAATTTGAAAAGCAAATTAATGACCTGAGTAGTGGATAGGCAAATAAAAATTAAAATACACTAGTCACGACATAAGTATGTCAATTTTAAACTGGATGAAACTTAACCGGCGTGTGGTGACGGCAGAGCAGAATCTAGTACCTCCAATTGTCACCACCCCCACCTCTCCCGTGGGTGTCGTACAAGGCGACTATGCGCACTACATCCGATCCGAATCCGTGAAAAAATTATTGGTCTAGAAAACTCGGACAGAGATCGGATGTAGTGCGAAAGCTACCATACAAATTGTTCTACGGCTACAACGGACCGTCAAAATTTTGGATTCGGATCGGATGTAGTGCGTGAGCGCTCTAAGGGTTAAGGCAGCAATAAGTAATGGGCGGCAGCGTTCCTCTTATGCCACCTAGCTATCTTACTGCGATTTACGTGCCCGATACATGGCAATAGGCTGCCCCTTTTACATGGGTGAGACCTAACCTAGTTGGCGAAACGTGGGTGTTAATTCACCTCTGCCTTCCCCTTTGGGGATATAGGCGTGGTTTATGTACTTATGTATTAAACTTATAAACTGCAAAAGAAATGCACGAAAGGTAAATTCCGATTTCCAATGCACACCTAACTTAAAACGTAATGTGCGGGCCCCGTCCCACCCGGGGGTGTCGTAAAAGTCGACTTAGGGAAATTGCCCGGTGTAAATAAACTAATAAACTCCTTGGGGCATCCGAATGGAGGAGGTCAAACCACCACCAACAGTATTTCCATTTACGAATACATAACTATAAATAGTATCGTTGATACCCAACTTATATTTTTACGTTTATTGTATATTCCTATTGATATTTTGAATAAAAAATATAAAGAGGGTTCATCATACCTCAACTATCAAGATAAATGCAATAAATAATAACATTCAATTTCAACGGGACCAAAGAAATAACAGAATTTCATAAGCATTTTATTTTATAGCGGTAATAACAATGCATTAAAATTTAAACGGGACCCAAGAAATAACAGAATTTCATAAACCTTTGATTTTATAGTTTTGGTTGGGTACAAGGAACCAATTAAAAAAAGACCGTTATTACGCCGTATCAGGATACGAGAATGATGTCAAAATGTAGTTACCTGCTTTTCTATAGCACTTGCTGCGGGAAAAAAAAACTTTCCCACAAGCAATTCAAGTTATCTATCTAAGTCGACTTTGCAGCCTGTAGGCACCCCAACTGCTAAGCAAAAACTCAGTGCTTATCAACTAAACAAAGGCATTAGAGGTAATCTGTGGAAACCAAACAGTTTGTCAGCATGCGTCAACATCCTGGTAATGCCATTGTTGCGGAGACAGTGCCAAGGGTGTTATCCCTGATTTATCTACAGATAAAACATTTAACTGCTACACTTCGAGGTTATGGACTCGCATTCAGCGATGAGTCAGCGGTTTCAGTCTTCGGTTAGATTTTTGCATGGATCGCGCCAATATTTTGTTGGAATAATTCATTTGGGCTATTTGTGAATATGGCGAGGATAGGCAGCAACGTTCCTGAGGGCCTAGCCAATGAAGTTACTACCTAAAAAATCAAATCAAATCAAAATTCGTTTATTCATATCTGGTATGGTTACAATACACTCATGAATCGTCAAGACAAGAAATTCACGCCTACTGTTTCCTACTATGCGTTATCTTACTCGAACGCATAGTAGGAAACAAATGTATGAAACTGACGCATTGTTTTCTATGTAATACGTCAGTTTATTTTGTATTCTATAAGCGACAATTGGCCACTTGGCTAGGGGGACTGGTCTATGAGCTATCAATATTGCGATTGACGTGCCCTGCTGTTCTCCGTGGTACTAGGCTAACTAGATAGATAATAAAATAGAATTAGTTAAATTGACTATTTCTAACACTTTAGCTTTAGAATAAAATCTAAGTACCTAGTTTAAAAAATATATTTTCCACACTTATTTTTTATTAAAAGCTATATTTAGAAATACAATTGTCATCACCCCAAGTCTCTCCCGTGGGTGTCGTACAAGGCGACTAAGGATAAATCAGCGATGAGGAATGGGCAGCAGCGTTCCTCTTATACCACCTAGCCATAGTACTGCGACTTTTGTGCCCGATAAATGGCAATAGGCTCGCCACCTGTTACATGGGACCTAATATAATTGGCGAATCGTGGGTGCTAGTTCACCTCTGCCTACCCCTTCGGGTATATAGGCGTGATTTATGTATGTATGTATATTTAGAAATATTAAAATATAAAGAAGTTGAGCGATTTTATATATAAAGTTAATCCACCTATTAACTCTACCACATCCCTTTCCGCCTTTTTTCTGTTGTTCTATACATTGATTCATCACTAGCACCTTTGTGGTGTGATGGATGATATGAATCAAAATGGAGTGGATGGCTCATGACGTTTAACAGATATTAATAGAAGAGGAAACATACGCGCTGACCCCAGATACACTGGGAACAGGGCACGAAGAAGAAGAAGATTCCACCTATTAATTCGCTTATTCGTCTCCAAAAATGCTCCATGCGTGCACTACAGTTTTTTATTCATGTCGTCTCACTTGCCCTAATTCCGTAAGATTGTAAGGCTGAAGATGGTTGTGGAAATAACTTCAAGTCTTATTGACTAATCGGCTGTGCTAGTTGGTTCAATTAATTCCGGTCAAAATTTATCAAGTTTTTTTTAAGCAAGGAAAAGCTAAGTGCAGCCGCCATTCGGAAAACTGCCATAAATTAGCTATAAAAACAAATTTTATTACACACCAATATCTAGGTCATGACTTATAATAGTCTGCCACTGAAAAATAAATAAATATTTTTTTACATGCACACCTATAATCTAGCCCAAAGTATTTATACCTAAGTACAAGCTACTTGTGTTATGGATACTAGATGACGGACATATTTTTAATATCATAATAATTCTGTGTTAAAAATATACATAAACACAGCCATGACTCGGGACCAAATATTTGTGTTCATCACAAAATTTGCCACTACCAATATTCGAACCAGGGACCTCTTGGCCCCCACAGCGATATGAGCATTCCACCAAGGCGGCCGTCAAACTAAAAACCTCATAAAGCTCACCTGTGGGTAACTCTCAAAATGGCTGGTGAATATATAAGAGGACATCATTATAATATCGTCGAGGCGTTTAGTCGTTACTTGGTACGTGTAATGAATGGTGGTAGCCTAGAGGGGCGTTTGTAGGACTAATCGAATGATCGGCAGAGCGAGCAGACCCCGTAGCGTTTCACTTCGATGTAAATGCCCTGCCATTAGAGTTGGACTGCAGTTCGGCAAAACGACGAGAGTTTGCCGAATTCAGCTTCACATACTAATATTGGTTGCGAGTAGAGTGGCTATTGTCTGTAGAATCAATGAATGAACGAGACAATTCTAGAATGTATCTCAAAGAAAAACCTACAAAAGTTGGAAGGATGGATGGCTAATGGATATTACTGACATTTTTATTTTTCAGTGCCCGATAAAAGGCAATAGGCTCGCCTTTGCTTATATCTCCGAAGGGATAAAGGCGAGATTTATGTATGTATGTTATGTATGTCTGTTCTATTGGCATTATTGTATAAATAGGTAAAGAGGTAAGTTTGGTAAACCTTACATGGACTCCCGAAGTTCACTGTTGGTAAAAATTATATTATATTTAAAAAGATATAATATCATTGGTTGTTAGTGTCAATATTATAATTATAATCTATACAAAGCTGTCAAATATCTACAATCGATTGGCAACCTTAACTTGCGTGACGTAAAGCACAAATCAGATTGACAAAATCCTTCATATTGTGGTAACTTGACGTCCAGCCGATTGTATGTAAAACTAACAAAGGCATTTGGATGCCTGAACTATATTTAAAGAGTTAAATTAAGCAAAAAATTACAACGTAAAAAATATTATTATCATATTTTTTTACGTGGTAGGTAGGTTATAGGTAAGAGATTGGGGATGACACCACACGATACCATTAGTTATTGTGACAGAGGAAATTCTTCCTTCGGTTAGTTTAAAAGCCTAAGGCCGAATCACCTATTCGTTTTTCGGGTAAAATATCCGAATGTTTCGACGTGCGAATACTATCGCACCCCTACCTAATGCTCAGTTGCTCGCAGACGTGTTGCCCGAAGGCACCTAACGAACGGTCTATGTTATTGTTTCAGTTATGCATGTGCATATAACTAAACCTACTGTGTTCGTTTGTACAATATATAGATCAGCAACGTGTAAAGTTTCGTGTGCAATTTCTAATATTATACATACATAAATCACGCCTATATCCCCGAAGGGGTAGGCAGAGTGGAACCAGCACCCGCGTTTCGCCAATTATGTCAAGTCCCATGTAATAGGTGGCGAGCCTATTGCCATTTATCTGGCACAAAAGTCGCAGTAAATTGCTAGGTTGTACGAGTAAAGAGGAACGCTGCTGCCCATTCCTCAGCACTAATTTATCCTTAGTCGCCTTGTACGACACCCACGGGAGAGATTTGGGATGGTGACAATTGTATTCTACTCTGCCGTCACCATTCTTATATTATGTTACCGTTAAAGCAAAAAGCATTATATATCATCATCATCAGCCCTTTAATATCCTCACTGCTGGGGCAGGGGTCTTTCTATGGATGGAAGAATATAGGGAGATTGGGCCATAACCCACCACGCTGGCCCAATGCGGATTGGTAGGTATTAACGACTGCAGACGCAGCCAGGACCAACGACTGAACGTGCCTTTCGAAGCACGGAGAAATTTTTGAATTGACATTTTTGGTCAGCCATCCAATGACCGCCCTTGGCTAATATTGCTTAGTTTACGCAATCGCAGGCGAGCGCGCCAAGTTATGCACTACGTCCGATCCGAATCCGTGAAAATATGGACCGTTGTAGCCGTAGAACTATTATGGTAACTTACGCACTACATCCGACCTCTGTACGACTTTTCTAGACAAATAATTTTTCACGGATTCGGATCAGGGGGCCTACTATAATTCAACAAAAATGGAAACTATGGCCGATATTTCACGCGTTTCCTACTATAATTCTTTATTGGACCGAAACTTCGTTCGAACCAATGCTTGAAAACAACAAAAAGTTTGTATACCTACTTGAAAATATAGAAATATTTTAGTTGGTTGACAATCGCCAACAAATATTGGTACAATACGGTTATTTTACATTGATTAAGGTAACGCGTATAATAGTAGCATTCCAGTACTCTTAAAATTATTCGTTTGAGCATCCGAATATGTATTATAGTAGGATCAGTTCCAAAGTTTCGTTTTATTCTCGTTCGATTGACAAGTTTCGTTCGGAGAATTATAGTAGATCTCCTGATTCGGATAGGACGTAGTGTACCGTACTCAGTCTCCGTGACTAGAACTATTATGTTCTTTAAAATTCGCCTTTGAACAAGACTCAAGACGAACTAAAGGTGCCAGCCCTCCTCAAATCTGGCCGGCAACGGCACTCAACGCAGACAGCCATTAGTCCATTAAGGTGCGAGACCCGACGCGGGTGTCGACAAAACGCGTCCACTCACGCGAATTGCCCACTCCCGAATCTAAACGCTCCCAATTCCGCCAAGTGTCGACAAAGGCCGACTTTTAACGGAACAATGGGCGAATGAGGCGAATTACCGCGTTCGGCACTTGAAAGCGCCCATCGGGCCGCACCGGCTAGCGCATTGTCGCCGAACGGTTTGCGCGCCGAAACAAACGCTAACAATAAACAGTAAAAAGGAAAGTGTAGTATTTTGCGCGGGACAATGCCGCCTCGGTAATAGGTGTTAATGCGTCGGAATCGGTGCGCAATCTCAATAGTCGCCCCCCGCCGCGCCCGCCCATTATTTTTATAACAAATCCTCGTTTCGCTGATTGTCAACATTGAGTTTTTATTTTATTTTTTAAAGGCGAATGCACAATTTTGTTCGGATGCAGACAGCCAGTCGCTTTCTTGTTGTTATCGTAGCGTGCAGCTCTGTAAACAGATGGAGAAGTTAATTTTTTAAGGTTGCAACTTTTTTTTATTTTCATAGTTTATGGCTACGTAGCACGTAGCCATAGCCTGTTACGTAGCAGACCAGAATTGTAACGTTGTCATTTTGTCACTTGTCAAAGTCGTCAAAGTCAAAATTGACAAACTGACTGACAGTGACAATGACATTAGTTGTCATAATAGTTTTGGATTTGCAAAGAGAAATCAGCATAATTGGGGACTTATAAAAAAAAAGGAAAAAGTTCAGACTAGAGTTGCTTGGTTTGGGTGGTTGTATAACTCCCAGGTGTTATAAAAATTTTTACTTTACTTTTTCCTTGGTTTCCAGACAATAATTTTGTATTTTGGCAGGTTAGGATTTAATTTAGTATTTATTCGGCGTTTAGGTTCCGTTAGGTCTTCTGTGCCCACATTTCTTGTCTAAAATTCCCTGAGAATAAATTTTTCAGAGATCGAAGAACTTGTCAATTTGTCAATGTTATCTTGGCTGTATGATACAGAATCGTTGCCCTAGTCCGGCCTAGTAGCCTTAAAAATGTCAGGATTCGATTGTCAAACTATACGGCCAACTCTGTTACCCAGCCTGGCGAAACTCCCATACTGCAGAAAAAATGTATGGAGTTTAGGCAATTTTTAATGGCGACTTGTTTTGTCTCTTACTTCCGATCTAACCTTCCTTGTCTCGCGCTGCCGGAGTGTGTCACTAATGTCATAAGTCACTATGCCGTTTTGAAAATATAAATTAAAGCGTTGTTTTAGTTTAGTTTTCCATCTTGTGCTTATTTATTGTCTTCAGTGACTTATCATTAGTGTATATCTAACTAGTTTGTGTCATTTATTTATGTGCATAACAGCGAAATGTTTTACAAAAGGTGTGAAATATGTTGACTAAAATCTAGTAGGAAATTAAACCAAAAGAGGGTTTTCATGGCCAATTCCCACTAGATGAGAAGCGGTAAGTAGTTTTCCATGTTATTATATAAACGCTAAGTAATTAGAAATAAGTTCTGGTCACTTTAATCAAAAATCATATGCGCCGTAGCGATGTCCTTACTACTTACCAAATTATCGATAAAAAATCTATTTTCGTAAATTTGAGTATCAAATGTACTTGAGATGTTTCATTAGTTTTATACATATAAATATTGTCTATTGCAATATATTATAATATAGTATATCATATATAGGGTTATTTATAAAACAACAAAAACCTCCCATGACTAGATAGCTAACATCATTAACAACAAAGTTTGTTGTATGAGTTTTATTGTTCATCTCTCATTATCATCATCAAAAGTTCTTCTGTGTTCAACTCCACTTATTTTTCAGATCACAGCGTGACTTGTTGAAAGGCGATGAGAGTCATGGCTGCAAAGCATATGAGAGTGGATCGGCATTAACCCCGTTGAAAAGCCGTTTCGGTTTGCGACTGACAGAGATGAATATAAAAAGCTGACGGCTTATCTTCCGAATTGAAGAGGCACTAGAAGAAGAAGACAGCGTGACTGCCGCCTTGCTACACGATGCCCGTCGGGTGTGATCGTTGCATGCAACCGCATAAGCGCCTCTATTGGTAAGTTACATAACTTATCTTTCCGATATGGTTTGATAGCTCAATTCCTGAAGCTAATGAGTGGTTTATTTCAGAACCAGATTTCATTGATTGGGCAGAACCAGACCTTCGGGCGCGTTACACATAGTCCGCTATGGTAAGCGGTGAACAATAAATTGAATTGATGATGACCAGCGTAAACTCAAACGATATATTTACTAATCTGTATTTATTATTTCAGATCTAAATGTCCTGCTTACTTGCTTACACAACATTGCAAAAACGTGTGTTGATCGATCAGCTAACATCTGAAGACTCCGCCTAGAATATGAGATCAGAAAATTACCAACAATTTTAATTTCCACATTGTAAACATAACTTTATTTTTTGTTGTTAAATAAATTGTATTAAATAATTACACGTAATTAAATAATACTCAATATTTTCAAACGAACAGAGCTTTTTATTTTGCTTTTGTAGGATTAAAAAACCTGTCTGCAAGTTCTGCAAGGCAGGGGGGGGTACCCATTCGTTTTTATCGATATCGACACATTCTGTAGCGTACACCACATCCTTAGTTTGCTTTTGTAGTATGTTGGCATTACTTTTTTATCTGTCTCTGTTGGTTGGTACGAGATCTTAGCCTAAACTGCGAGTCAAAATTGTCAAAAAGCTTGTTTGAAGTCCCGACTCTTAAACGTAGTGTATTATATACTCTTTGCTGTTACCATTCAATTCGCGCCAAGCACTCCCTAGATGCGTTAAAATGTGTGACACCCATATTTTAACGTAATATTCATTTCATTCATAATTTCATCCACTCATTATTTCATAAAACTACAGATAAAATATACACTAAAGACATGGCTGTATGGGCTAGACACTTGCCTTCCCTAAAATATAGGGAGAATTTAACAAAAAAAAAAACTATACGGCCAATGACGAGCGCTTATTTTGAAATTCGGAAGTGGATTTCATTCCATTTTAAAATTCATAGCTAGACGCTGTAAAATTTTGATGGTCTTCTTATCTTGGTGAAATTTTCCAAATTTTAGAAGAATTTTATAAATATTATATCGGAGCAAGCAAGTGATTCTCCGATTAACAGCTGTTATTAAAAGGAATACATACTGTGTCACTGACCCGAAAGGTAAATATACTGATTTGTCTTATTAGGAAGTCTCGTCTTGTCATTTTTTCTCTGTTCTAAATTCAAAAGTAAATTAAGTACATAATTCAATGTAATTGTTGTGTTTGTTGCGTAATTGTTGTGTTTCGTCATCATTTTGTATATATTTGGATCGGAAAAGTCGGTTGGATCGGCAAAAAAAACCTTTGCTCAGACAATTCTCTGGATACCTTAAGTTGTATAGATAAAATTTCAAAGTAGAGTTTTTGGCGATTTTCGATATTATTTGATCTAAATTGATTATTAATATCGTTTCTTTTTAACCTCATAGATACTTGCTGCCGGCTCGAACGTGTGCGATAGCGTTCGTCGGTGGTAATTCAGCGAAACCTGTGTATATGAGTTGGTGTTCATGTCAATTTTAGACTTTTGAGTAGGGTGTTTTTCGCATATATTGAGACGTTTTATATTGCAGAACTTCAGGGTCCTTTGGTACGAGTAAAGAGATTGATAACTGGAGTCTCTTGACTCCAGTTATCAATCTCTGAGAGGTCCAAAGCTGTCTTGATTGTGGACTGGACCTAGCGGGTAATCCTGTGGGGAATTGCTACTCCCTACTACACTTCTCTACAGTCAGGTACCTTACTAACCACCAGGCGGCTGAAGGCTCGCAGATATAGATAGACTTCTAGAGATATAGATAGATTCATATCATTTAGATTCGTATACCCATCCCACTCGTTATCGACCAGAACGACTCCAACCGAACCCCTTGGTCTTGTTTTTTTTTAATTACATACTGCTTATATAAAATTGAAATTATAAATTGTGTTAAATTTATGTGAAATTGAAATTATAAATTTACTGTCCAACTGGTTGTTTTTATTTTATTGTCACCATTAGGTAGAAGGGGGAAATTCTAAATTATTATTATATAGGCATACATAAGCAGGTAAAAATTCAAGCAATTTCCAGAAACTCTTTCACGTCCTGTCAGGTATCAGGGCAAATAAGGCTTGAGTTCACCAACGCTTAATCAGGCCATTAATATTTAACTAGCTGTTTCGTAGCATTTTAGGCCCGAATTCACCAACACGTAAAACAAGCGATTAAAAGATAACCGTCAGTTTTTGACAGTTCCTCCATACGATAAAATATCAAAAACCGCAGGATTCTGTATATATGTTAGTGAATTTTAGCCTTACATGCTTCCCTGCCTAAGGGATAGGCAGCGGTGAATTAACACCCTAGTTTCACTAATTATGTTACTTTAGGACCCTTGGAATAGAGGAGAGCCTATTGCCATCTATCGGGCACGTACGTAATTCGGAGTACCTAGTAGTCATAAGAAAAACGATGCTATTACTCATCGCTGTCTTAACCCTTAGACGACAACTGCGGGAAATATTGGGGGTGGTGACAATTATATGCACCCATTTATAAAAAAGTTAACATCGAAAAAAACATGAACAATATCACACATACATCTGTACACCCATCATAATAATCTTATTCATAATATAGTTTTACACGTGGGCGTAAAACCGCACACATTTCCGTCACACTCCACTTGGGTGTCTCTTTCCGATGGCCACTCGATGTGGTAACGTGATACGCCATAAAGGAAATCAAAGGCATCATTACGCAATGGTCAACATTCCTCTACAAACATGCGATAGGGTGCCAACTATACCTCGACACTCAAACACCAGCAAAACAAACAGGACCGCCCGCTATTCGCACTTCAGGGTCCTTGAGACCCTTATGGCTCCGGGAGAAGGGTTCAGATCTTCAGCTGCATACCTTGTTTGTAGTCAAACAATAAGTTTTGTCGCTCCGCCGAATCCAAATTGGTAATTGGTACGTTTTGATTTTGTTTGCAGCGACAATTGAAGCGCAGTTGGTATAGTTGGGTGGTTGTTAAATTTTTTATAAAAGGTTTATTTTGGTGCCCCATTGCAAATATTATTCTATCTATGTATAATCATTTTCCAGAAGGCAAATGCGAATATTGTCATTAGTTAATCATACCTACCTACTTGTTTAAATTTTAAACATGAAATACTATATTGTAAGAATTTATGGTTGAAAACATGCTTCAACTTAATAAATAATAATTATTATAATTTACTATTAATGCTACCTACAAGAGTTAAAAAATTCTCTATAAAATAGCATTTATTGGTTAAATTTTCATTTAAATTTGATACGGAACCCTTGTCATTATTTTCTTTCTCGGCTTGACCTCTACGACTATTACTATTAATAAAGTACGGCCTGCTTGATTAAATAGCGGTCGTATTATCATGTTTATGGTATCATGGAAGTATACTGGTTACACTCGTAATACTTATTCGACTTGCATAAAATTGTTACAGAAAACAATTATATGATTAAATTGACAGGATTATTACGTTTATACAACTAAAACGTATGATACACGACGAAAAGTTGTATTAAGTGTTATAGACGTCGTCGTAGACGTTATTATATAACGATTGTAAATATATGTCGAAAGAACGTCTATATGACATAATTATATAATTGAAAATGTAGTTATATGACTATTCGGACACATAATGCACCAGTACATAACAAAGAGGTAAAAAAATTACCGTAAAATAACTTCAATAATGCTCAAGGTCATATAAATGTTTAAAATGTTTATTGGGGATGATATTTCGACGGCCTTTATAACCTCAAACTCGAATTCGAGTGGTGGACAATAATTTTTAATTTTATATCTCAATAAATACAGGCCAGCCAGAATCAAACAATAACATCGACCGTGGACTGGTTTCAAATAATTTTGTATCGAGCATTTTACGTTCCACCGATCCCGGAACATGGGCTCACGTCGAGAATACAAATCGTGTCCAATGCCATCAAGCTGCTGGTCAAGCCCGAGAGGTATATTTATAACGCTGAAAATATTATCAGTTGAAATAATATAATAGTGCAAAGAAGAGAAATTGAAATAATGTCTTTGGAGAAACAATTTCATCTTGACAAGGACAACCCCAGAATGCATGGTGAAGCGGAGAGCTAGTGGATGGGTGGTGGTAAATCCTAGTTAAATGAAAAAGCGAATAACAACGGTGAAAACTGGGTTTTTATTATAATATCTTACAAACAGAAAAGTGAAGCTACCTATCGAACCAAAAAGCAAATGTCACATCAATCAATCAATCTTAAAATAATAGACAAAAACCATAACTAATAAAAAAGGTACATTGTTTTATAAAAAGGTTAAATTTCCAAACGGCTCGGCAACATTCCGGCCCCTTGTGCAGAAAGCACAGATTACTTAGGCAGAGGAACTAGCTTGCGGCGGGGGCGACGCAACGTGCCACCAGCAGTCTTTATGTCCACCACTCTGACCACTCCATCTTTCCCCGGATATAGCGCGGCGACTCGCCCACGTGGCCAAGTTCCTCTAGGCAGATTCTCATCAACAATGAGGACAGGATCTCCAATTGCCAGTTCCAGTGCTTGACCTCCTGGTTGTCGCGATTGCAGAGTAGGTAGGATCTCTCGAACCCAGCGGTTCCAAAAGTGGTCAGCAAGACGCAAAGCTTTCCGGTACCCTAGTCGACTGCTAAGATCTCCATCAGAAAGGCTGGCTGGTAGGATTTGTGTTGACGATGACCCTATCAAAAAGTGGAAAGGGGTCAAGGTTTCCTGGTCATCTGGATTGACTGAAACGTGGGATAAAGGCCGTGAGTTCACTATTGCTTCAGCTTCGAGCAGAAGTGTCACCAGAACTTCTTCTTTGGGAGCTCGTTCGTGCAGTGTGGCCTGTAAAGCAGTCTTGACCGCTCGAACCATTCGTTCCCAGCATCCGCCAAAGGTTGGTGCCGCAGCAGGTATGAAGCGCCAGCTGATTCCTCTGTTCGTCGCAAAGTCCTCTACGTCGCTTCGGTAAAGCTCTTTGAGCAGCCGGTTTGCACCCACAAAGGCCGTTCCATTGTCCGAGAACAAGATCTCAGGTGTTCCTCTTCTAGCTATAAACCGTCGCAAGCTCATTATAGCGGAATCGGATGACAGGCTATGGACTAGTTCCAAATGTACGGCTCTAGTGGTCATGCACGTATATAAGGCCACGTACCGTTTCTCGTGTCTTCTGCCGATCGTTACTGACACGGGACCAAAGTAATCGAGACCAGTAAAGATAAAGGGCCGCCGATGATGTGCCATGCGTTGTGGGGGCAAGTCTCCCGTTACTGGTACCGTTGGTTGGCTCTTTTTTATTCGGCAGAACAA
This sequence comes from Cataclysta lemnata, assembly GCA_963931975.1. Lineage (NCBI taxonomy): Eukaryota > Metazoa > Arthropoda > Insecta > Lepidoptera > Crambidae > Cataclysta > Cataclysta lemnata. The sequence continues at coordinate 10,656,587 of OZ008353.1, read as the reverse complement.
ACAATAGCTCGCTACACTTCTTACAGTAGGCCTCAAATGAAGTATCCAGTATTTCTGTCTGAGCTCATTTATAACTAGCTCGTTATTGGCGTGTCCAGCGGCCTTGTGGTAGTAATGGACCAACAGTCTCACAACTAAATGTCTTCCGTCCAACAAAACCGGTCGACGTACGTCCTGATGAACACCTGTGACAGCGGTTATTCTGCCAGCCAGCCTAAGCAGGTTATCTTCTCCCAACGAAGGTGATAGTTTAACGAGTCGACTCTTCTTGGGAATGGGCTCTGAACGAAGGAGGCTCTGGAAGTCTTCTTTAAAGCTGTCCATCTGGGTTCTACACAATAGTTGCCTTTCTGCGGCTTTCATATCATCCACTGATAGAGGGGCCAGAGTTGTGGACACTGCGTTACGTTGACGTTTGTAAACCCGAAATATTTTGACGGCCTGAATGACCCTAGCTGTAGCGCGTAAAAGACGAAGCCAGTCACTAAAACGGCTAAAATCTGCAGTTACGGGAGTCGGCAAAGCTACTGGTGATGTGGTTAGGAGTCCCACCAATTCCGATGTTTTGAGCTCCTCGCGAACTGGTGTGACTCCTGCTGGCTCAGTGGGCCAGTCCTCAGGGGACTTGAGAAGAAAAGGGGGCCCACTAACCCAACGTGATGATAGCGACAAATTCAAATTAACCGCTCGTGTCGCATCATCCGCAACATTCAAGTCGGTTGGTACCCATTTCCAATCCGACACGTTAGAATTTTCGACTATCTCCCCAACTCTATGGGCAACAAACGGCTTGAATGTTCGTGCGTCACTACGCAACCAACTAAGAACAGTCATGGAATCACACCAAAAAAATGTGCGCGCCGGTTTTTTTTCATGACTGTCCCTAATTAATATGGCGAGGCGTGAGGCTATTAAAGCAGCCTGGAGCTCCAGACGCGGGATCGATGTTGGTTTCAAAGGGGATACCCTTGCCTTGCTTGAAATCAGGGCGAGTCGCACCGAGCCACTCTCGTAAACAAGCCTCCAATATGCCACACAGGCGTATGCGTGCTCACTGGCATCTGCAAAGATATGAAGCTCTCGGTACGACGGCTCCGAGTTCAAGGAATACGCATACCAACGTGGAATTCTGATGGCGGTGACTTGAGCCAGCGTCTGAAACCAGTCAGACCACTTCCTAATGGGTCGTAAACGCGCATTAAGTGCGAGAGAACCTTACGTTTAGTAAGAGGTGAGGGAAGGGATTCTTCAAGGCCAGTTCTAAAACCTAGCACGTCAGATACAGGTTGCCAGATTATACCTAATGCCCTTATGCTGCCTGGAGTTGAGCCAAGGTCGATCTCCGACGGTGGGGCAGCTCGCAATTCTGCGGGAAGTAAATTCAATGCTGCCTGATTATTGGATACCCACCCTCTCATCTCCAGGCACGCAGCTTTATGAACAGTTACGATGTCAGCGGCGATCTGGGCCGCATCAACAACTTCGTCATGCGACCCTAAGTAATCGTCAACGTAGTGGTCGTTTAGAATTGCATCTGCGGCCTTAGGATACCGGCGAGCAAACTCTCTAGCATTCTTATTTTTCAAGTACTGCGCAATAAAAGGGCTGGAGCAGGCACCAAAAATGACAGATGTCATCCTGTACTCAATAATTGGTTGCCCCCCGGCGTTCGATCCCGCCTTCGGCCTCCAAAGATATCGCAAAGCATCGCGGTCTTCCTTCCGAATTCGGAACTGCGAGAACATCTCTTTAATATCCGCGGTAAGCGCGACGCGACCCTCTCGAAAACGAAACAAAATGCCGATTAGGGGCCGGAGTAGATCGGGACCGGGAAGCAACATGGAGTTGAGGCTGACACCCTCATTCAAGGCGGCGGCATCATGTACCACACGCAACTTGCGCTTCTGTGGGTGATACACCCCAAAATGTGGTAAGTACCACCTGACATTATTAGTATTATCGCTATTAGAGAGCTTGTTGTGAAACGTACCGTGGTCGCATGCCTCAGAATACCTTTTATGCACCATATTATTCATGAACGCCTCGTAAGCTAACGTGAATTCAGGTTCCCTACGCATCCGGCGTTCAAGACTCAAAAAACGAGACATGGCTTGGGCGTAGCTGTCTGGGATGCGCGTTATGTCCTCCTTCCAAGGTAAACCAATCTCGAATCGCCCAGATGGTAAACGCTTAACTGTAGACTCTAAAATGTCAATCGCCCGCTTGTCTTGTTTATTGAGTAATGTTTCCTGCCTAGATATCCCTATTGACTCAAGTTTATAATGCTCCTTAATGAGAACCTCCAAAGAGTCATCAGATTCTTCCCTTAAGCTAACATGGTTAACAAAATTAATAATTTTGGTCTTACTGGTCGACGACCCATATAGTACCCATCCCAGCGCTGTAAGACAGGCAACTGGCTGATTTCGGGTGCCTTTCCTGAACTCCTGACTGATAGAAAGGTGCCAGTTGTCAGTGCCTATGAGAACCATAGGGGTGGCGTCCACGTGATACAAAAGTTCGACCAAACCATTTAAGTGTGCAAAAGACGTAAGAGACTCCCTTTCGATAGTTTGCGGGCGTAATGCCAGTGATTGAATAGACTTAGCATTTTTCACTAAAAATGTCTCACTTGTGTACCTACCCTTAATGCTAAAATTAACCCTACTAATTGTTGCGTCCCGACTAAGACCACCGACACAGTTCACCGTAATAGTTTCCCGAGGACCTGAGACTCCGATCCTAGTGGCTATACTTGCGTCTATTAGTGTGGCGGTGCTACCGTCATCTAGTAAAGCGTAGGTATCAATTTCTCCTGACGGACCGGAAACAGTTACTGGTATAATCTTTAGTAATGTGTGTAAAAGTTGGTTACGGTTTTGATATTGTGTACCGGTTACAGACACTACTACGTTTTCGTTTTTGACTTGACTCTGACACTTATCATCTGTAGCAGGCGTTTGTGGTAACGCATTATTCTCGTCCACTGATAAGCGAACATTATTATGTAACAAAGGTTGTGGTTGTTGTAGCCTACCGTGCAGGAGAGGATTGTGACGAGATACACAACCGTCAATGCCGCAAGGATTCACCTTACAAGTCTTCCATTGATGTGAGCTGCGCCGCAGACAGCGGTAGCACACTCTAGACTCGCGCAGCCAACGCCATCTATCGTCAACTGAAAGAAGCTTAAATTCGGGGCAAGATTTTATATTATGTTCTTTCCTAAAAAACAGCATTCTTGTTTTTTAGATGGCTCTGATTTTGCCTTATCATTTTTATCATTTAAAATGTGTGTGGCAGAATGTACAGAATCACGTCTGAATGATCTGTTATGGGTCTGGAAAGTAGATGTTGAAACAGACTCAGGTGACATAGTGAACCTAATGTGATGATCCAACTCGCGTTTTAAAAAGTCGGAAAGAATTTCTAATTTAGGACGCTGGGAATTATCTTGGGATGCAAAGTCCGACCATCTGGGCTTTATCGTAGGACTAAGCTTACCTAACACAGCATAATAAAGTTCGGGTGAATACAAGTACTCTACTTTATTGAGCAAACGAATTGTAGAAACGCTATTACGTACTTGGTTGACTATAGTACTCAACTCTTTCAGGTCGTTACCGAGACGGGGGAGGTCTTTCAAGGCGGCTACTTCCCTGTAGACGATCAGCTCAGGCCGCGCGAAGTTTTCTTCCAGTGCACGGATGATCTCTTCAGGGTCTTCGCTACACAAAAGCACAGAAGCCACGGCCTTGAAAGCGGTCCCACTAAGAGAGCTTTGAAGTCGAGTTATGTTTTCTAGAGGAGAAAAAGAACTTTTAGTAAAATTATATATACGTTTAAAATGCAGCCACTGCAGCGTGTCTCCAGAAAACATGGGGAGACTAGGAAGCTTAGGCTTTCCTTGATTAGAAGCAAGCGCTTTCGCTGCTGCGGCTGTGTCTGCTACAGCTTGTAACAAAACAGACGAATGTGTGTTGCTTGCTCTCACAGCTTCCGCAAATTTGAATGGGGGCAGAAGGCCCTCCACCTCGGGAGCTTTGGTGACGAAAGGAGCTTTTCTGTCCACAGTGGTAAGCTTGTGAATGACAGGGGATGCAGCGTCCCGAGTGGCCGCGCATGCCGAGGTTGGTGGCATAGCTTGGCCGGGGAGTGTGACATGGACATTGTCACACTCTTCTGCTTGAAAGTCCCTATCACTAGTACTACCAAAATTATGATTTTTTACCCAGGTTTTCGTTCGCTCTAAGCTTACTGATATGCTTCTACTTGCACGGCCGCTGGCTCCTTCGGCATCGATAGCAGCCAACTCTGCCTGTAGTTCATGTTCCTCCACCTGCTTCTTAATTTCAGCGAGCTGGCGCTCCCTCTCACGTTCTTGCGCGGCGAGCTCTAGCTCGCGGTCCAGCTGCCGGCGACGAAAAAGAGCTTCGGCCGCAGCCTTACGTGCGCGAATTGTTGCGGACGAGTGAGACGACTTCGATGGGGACGCAGTTGCGGGTTGAGGGCATGACATGATTTTACTTTTGCTACGTGTGATCATACCAGTACGAAACGAAAATGAAAACTAAAAATGTAAATGAGAAAACAAAATTACAATGGAAATAAATATTTGTGTTTAATTTAGGTACGTGGAACAAACTTACGGCGAAGGACCAAAAAATGAAGCGGAGAGCTAGTGGATGGGTGGTGGTAAATCCTAGTTAAATGAAAAAGCGAATAACAACGGTGAAAACTGGGTTTTTATTATAATATCTTACAAACAGAAAAGTGAAGCTACCTATCGAACCAAAAAGCAAATGTCACATCAATCAATCAATCTTAAAATAATAGACAAAAACCATAACTAATAAAAAAGGTACATTGTTTTATAAAAAGGTTAAATTTCCAAACGGCTCGGCAACACATGGACTGTGTTAATAAAAGAAAATATGAAGAGAGTTGATCTAAGTCAGTCAGTATAAAACCTAAGCTAAAACCTTGAGTAGTACGGATTGGAATGTTGTCATCTCTATCAGTATCTCCTTTTATCGATCTCTCGACACGGTCCTTTCCTTCTCTTTTCTGTGAATTCATTCATCACTAACACCTTTCCGGTGTGACGGATGATATAAATCAATAGGGAATGGATGGCTTGATGACGTCTGACCGATATAAATGGAAGAGAAAAATACTACCAGATAAGCTTGGAACAGGGCAGGAAGAGCGTTAAGTTTAAGAAGAAGAAGAAGTTAATATTAATGTAACAAAAACCGATCACGCAGCGCTCACGTAATGTCTATCGACAAATGCAAAGCCGCGCCAACAAAACGGTGATTGGACGTTGTGTAGCGGGGTGTACACTGTACTATTGTGTTATTGAGAGTCGGCGACGCGAATACATTTAATTGTGGACGGGCGGAGGAAGCAGGCAACAGTCGCTGATTGTGAGATGTCCCGGGGGTGGCATGTTGCTGTAGACAATGCTATACTCTTTACGCCTGCCATTGCTTAGTGAGCCGCGGTCGATTGAAGCTTATTGTGTTCCAGTAGCTATTGTTGATGATTTGAAATCTATAAATTGGGAAAAAGTAAACAAACTGGGCTTTTGACACTAAATTTACGCACAAAATAGGTAATTTTACTGCAAATATTATACTATATTATGTGTAATCTATGCAAAAAAAAAGTGTAATTTATGCAATAAAATGTGTATATTATGCAATAAAATGTGTAATTTATGCAAAAAACTTGTAATTTCTGCAAAAAATATGTTAAAATGTATAATAAATGGGTATGCCAGTAGTGATCAATCAAGGAATTTATTAAAGGAATTTATTCAAGAATTATTCAATATTTAATTTTGTAAAACAAAAGTAAATATTGAATAATTAATGGAAATCAATCAAAATTGTTTTTATTTCCTCGCAGCTGGTACGAACAGCAGAGTATGTTCCTCGGGTAAAAGCAATCTTATATCTTGGGTCTATCTAAAATGCCTCGCTTCGCTCGGGATTTTTTTTTTTACTTTTAGTTAAAAAATCTACCATACCATAGTCCTTCATTACCATAGTCCTTCATTGCACTCGAGATACAAGTCTGCACCCGTGACATAACACTGCTTTATTCCCTTGTGACATAATCTACTATTGTACTGCTTTAATCGTAATAAATACGTAACAAAAACACGTATATATTTTGATTAAGGCAGTAAAAAAGTAAGTTAGTTATCGCAATAATAAAAACGAAATCTCATTCGAAATAGCTGCGCCCCTCAAGGCTTGTGAGTTTGGAACTGCTCGTCAAATAACAGCTATCAATGGCCACGATTAAATCTCCAAGTGTTTATCAACAACAGCGGACCACCGAGTGGACGCCATCAAATCATTAAAATATCCGTCGAGTTTCAATATCGACGCTGTTATTTTTTTAAACAAGATCGCTTTTTATTCGATCAATCCTTCGAGAGGCTAGCCGGTGAACGAGTTGTTTGTTTTACCGCGAACATTGTCAACACTGAGTAGTGTTGTTCTTGTTTGCCGATAAATACGGATTTGGTGAATCCCAAGTTTGCGCATAATTAAAGCTCAATTCATTTTTGTGATTATCGAATTTGCGATTTTCGCCAGCGGAATCTCGAATTGCTTTATTAGTAAAGATTAAATATTGGCACTCTAAACAATTTTCATTCAACACATTTTTGAAAAGGTTAATCGAAATTAGAAGTCGTTTGCAAATACCTAATACAGCTACTCATTTTAATTAACATGTTAATGGTTTAACAAAATTAATTAGTAGAAGGCTGGACTCACTGTTCGTAGAAATAAAATTTAACTCCTCGTCTTTCTCGTGAAGTGATATCATCATGTGGGACGAAGGAGTCATTTTAACTTTAAGTGCCAAATATTACCTTACCCTTACTTACTTACATTTTACAATTCATTGATAATTTCTGAAGAGCAAAAATAGCTTTGTTTTATAATATGAACACAATAAAAAAATATTAAAGCCATACTTTTCTTTTGAAAAATGTACCTACATAACAAAATGACTTAATCTAATATTCATATTAGAATATCAATGAAAGCAAACACTAAAAAATTTAACGCTTCGTGCGCTATTGAGCAAGACTTAGAAAATCATTTTAGCTTCACAGAACATCGGGGTAAACCATTACAAATTCCTATATCAATATAAGACCGGCTTAGACAAGTGGTCAGATGTGCTGACTTATAACCAACAGGACACGGCTTCTAATCCTGGTCGAGGCAAATGTTTGTGTACATCACATAATACTTATGTATATCGATATTAATTCTCGGGCCACATTGGTTTATATATATATGAATATTTAGTTTTTTTTTATTATTATGTAAAATCATTTAATTCGATTTAGGTTATTTTAGTGTAAAAATCTTTTATTTTTCAATGGTTTTAAAGAGATAGAGCCGAATAGTGACTGCAGTTCAGATTACGATTTTCACGTGGCAAATTCATACAACCGTAGACAGATGTGTATCAAACACATACTTAATTAATTAATAGAATATTATATTGTTTTAAGCTTACGTGGTCACTTTCATCTTTAAATTGTGAATAAACGCTGTTCGTTAGACAGATATGTCTGCCCGTAATAATGTGTATCAACCCGCAAGACTTCAGTCATCCGTGACCATGGCGCATGTAACTGTGCCGAAATATCGGAATCATAACAAATCCAGGTAAGTGGTATAAATCCCGTTTATTCACAATTTAAAGATAATGGAATATTGTTCTTACATAAAAAAATTGGAAGACCTTATATTTATTTCGTTTCAAACCACAGGTTTACTTAAATATTTATTTGGTAAGTGGAACGATTTTATCGTATATTTCGTGATGATTTTATATTATAAGTAGGTACCCGAAGATTTTTAGTTTTTAAAACATGAAGTTGAATAAATATCGGTATGTATACTTAACTTACATACATACATGCACTATACAACTAAAACACGGCACATCCCTAGCATGCCCACGTATGTTGGAACTGAGCACATTATTTTTATTGTGTAGGCCCACCGTCCCCAGGTTGTGAAGTTTTGAAATGTACCCCGAGTGGAGTTCGGGGAAATATTTCACTCGAGTGTTGACGTTGGCTCGCGCACAATGCGACCAAACTCACCTCTGCTTAGGAGATTATTTCAAAAAGCCCCTTTGCTCTGTCGAGATGACTGGCCGTATTTGGATTACATCTGATGACGCCAGCTTTGATGACACTGTCCAAATAGTTTTGAATACAATACCCTGGTCTACACCGAAATAATTAAATTAAGCGGACTTACAGTTTCATTGTTTTGTTGTCTTTAATTTTGCTTAGGAAATAATTGTACCTACTGTGGCAGTCTTATTTTTATTGGGTAAAACTTTTACATAAATCACACCTATTTATCGCCGTGCAGGGGTGAATTATCACCCATGTTTCACCAATTATGTTAGGTCCCATGTAATAGGGGGGGGGCAAGTGTGTTAGTTTAGTTCCTAGTTTGTAATAATCAAAAATTGTAAGTAGATAACTTCAAATGTATGCACATTTATTGATAAGTTGTACATTGAATATTATCTATAACACAAATCGCCCTAATTTTTCATGCTGACAGGGCCATTCGCACCAATATTTTTTTTTACATTTGTCTCTTCGCATCGGATTAGATTGGAAGAAAAAAAAAACAAATTCCTAGAATTATTTCTTCTGAGCGGGCACAACAGACTGTCATGTGTTTACCAAACTAGCTTTCATGTGAAATTATAGAAATATTTTTATTGATTCAGCAACTCCGCGCTTGTTTGCATTCCCATCGATGTTATTGTTGGTGAATTCTCAAAAGTTCCAGGTAAATCGTGCTTGCATCCGAACGGCTTCGATACCAAACACGGCCTCTGAATGCGGCAAACAGCGCAAACACCGTTTGTTAGTCGAAGATTTTTTCTTAATTACTTTGTGAGACACGTTTTCCACTCGAACATTGCGTAAACAAAGTTCAAAAAACTCTCCCATGACAATATCGGTAGCTCATTAATGGACGAAAGTTTTGGGCAAATATTTGAGTGTTCCAGCATAATCGTAATTACTGTACGCTCCCAAAGACTGGTAGTTGATATAAGATCGCGTGTATTTATCGAGCAGGCCCGTGGAGCTCATTAGAAACACATCGGACAACATATTTAAATAAGGCCGTATCGAGACGGGCAGCCAAACATCTCGAGCGGTCGATGACGACCCGACCTGACTCGAATGTGTAGAAGGCGGCTCTTGGATCACGTGTACTGCCAACTTTGTTTGTGTTCACATAACTTTGTTATTTACGGCGCAGTGTGTAATCTTGTTATATATTTTGTGAAAAGTTTTCATTTATTTATATCTTAATAAATAAAGAACGACAACAACATAGGATACATATTATATTGTTCAACACAGAACAACATCTGTTCTGTCTACAGTAGTATTAACGCCTATATCCCCGAAGGGTAGGCAGAGGGGAGTTAAGCACCCACGTTTCGCCACTGTGGCTTTTTACCACAGATAACTATTTAGTAGCTACCTACTCCATTCACCCGCGAGAGTGACAGGCTTACCAGTAGTAGCCAACATTTTGTCTTGCTCTTACCTCCTTATTCAGTAAAACTAAATCAGTTTTTTGTTTTATTTGGGAAGTTTGAAGTCAAATAATATAATTATCCTTACATCAAAATAAATAGTTACAGACTAAAAGCTCCTTATACATGCAGCTAATAAGTACCTAATAATAAACGGATTCTTACACACTAAACTTAAACTAAATAACATGTCGTAACCATTGTTTCAACTTGAATATTCCTACCTACGTAATTCATTTATATTATTATCGCCTTGTACGAGACACGCTTGTGAGATTGGTGGTGGTGACAATTGTAATGCTCTGCCGTATTTTCGTTTTTGTTACAATTAAACTTTATGTTACAGAAGAAACAAAATCTCGGAAGATTCCAACCTAATCAAAATTCAGAAATATGGAATTGAATGTGTACAAAAATTATTGGGTAAGCGTCTTTTGGCATAATTTTACATATTTGTTCCCGGGAGGCTGTTCAATTATAGCGGTTCAATAGGTAAGTAAACGAGAAACGTAGGCCCTTCGCCATTGAGTTATTAAGTAAACTAGTAATAGTAGTTCAATGCCCTTCGCAGATTTAATTACTTACAAATTTCGCTCTTGACGATGCTCTTACAAAAAGTTATTTTGGGTTGAATGTAAACAAGCTGTTATTTTTTATAAATTATATAAAAAGAGCCATAGCCGTGTGCATAGCCGTGTGGTGACGGCAGAGTAGAATACAATTGTCACCATCCCAAATCTCTCCCGTGGGTGTCGTACAAGGCGACTAAGGATAAATCAGTGATGAGGAATGGGCAGCAGCGTTCCTCTTATACTACCGTCCTGACAATGTACTGCGACTTTTGTGCCCGATGAATGGCAATAGGCTCGCCACCTATTGCATGGGACTTAGCATGATTGGCGAGACGCGGGTGAGAATTCACCTCTGCCTACCCCTTCGGGGATGTGGGCGTGATTTATGTATGTATGTATGTATGTATAAAAAGAAAGTTCTTGGGCGTTTTTATTCGTCAAAAAAATCCCTACGCAAATGGCATTCTAAAACATTATTTTGCAAATTCGTGCAATGGTTTGATTCTCAAACTATTTAAAACTTTTTTATAATGTTTAGCCCAAAACTCAGCTTATTCAGGCCATTCCGATGACGATTAGATGGAATGTCCTCCTAGGCTGACGGCAAAGAGATATCATTACATATTTAAACGTTTATGTATGTTACATACAAACTTAATACATACAGTATGTATTAAGTTTCTCAAAGGACTTTGAAAAACTTATCTAATATATATATATATATATATATATATAATGATACCAGTGTTCATATTTAATGATGCAATGATTTTTCACAAGTGCAGTGTTTAAAAATTAACAAGATGACGTGTTTAATTTGTATACCTATTTAGAATTAACTAATCTGCAGCGCGCGAAATACAATTGTCTATTTCTTATACTGTTAAAGACCTAATACACTTACATAACCAACGTGTGTCATTCATTACTCATTACATTATATTAACACTATTTTTTATATTATGAACGCAATAATTACAAGTTAATAAATATACACCATAAACGTAACCCTCAACAAAATAAACACTAACCATACTTTTAAATAAACCACTTTGGTAATGTTATATGAATGACAGGTTTTCAAAGTCTTGAGGTGCTTAACGGTAATTCATAGGCACATAACGGTAAATAAATATTTATATGAAGAGGAAAACAACCGCTACTATAAATGTTTATGTTTTGTTTAGTTATGTATTGCCAAGCCATTACATCTCCTACATACTTTGTTTCACTCTCGGGGAAAAAGCGAATAAAGAATATCGAAAGAGCGAATATGGATATTCGTTTGTTATTTCATCACTATACCATTTATTATCACCGCCAGCCCTTCAATGCCCAGTGCTGGGGTACAGACCTCGGCTATGGACGGAAGCTTAAAGGGATCTCGTCACACATACATAAATCACGTCTATTTAGGTATCCCCGAATTGGTATATAGGCAATCATCAACACCCACGTTTCGCCAATAATGTTATGTGAATCCCAGGTAATAAGTGGCGAGCCTATTGCTATCTTTCGGGCACGTAAATCGCATTACATTGCTAGGTGGTATAAAAGGAACGCTGCTGCCCATTACTTATTGCAGACTATAACTGAAATCCGTAAGATTTAAAAGCGATGATTATAAATATACGGTGCAAGGTTTGTTGCCAACAAATTGTCGATTGGGAACATTTGACTACCGACTCGTTACTGTTCTACTAAGAAGTTAAGGTTGACAATTGATTGAAGAAATTCGTCAGTTTTGTGTAGACTGAAGTGCCGTTGACCGTACCTACTCAATCTTTTTTGTGAAACCTCTTAAAACACAACGCCACGACTTGAATAGGTAGACAAAGTTGACTCCCTTTTTAACTTTGACCTGAACGGTTTGGAACGCAGTGCAAACCTCTCGAGCTTCATATAAGAGCAAGGTTCATGTCGAGTGAGTGACGCGGCGACGGGTCTGTTTGTGTGTCTATTTGACTGCCCCTTGACACATGCTGTTTGTCTTGGCATTCTTTTAGGGGCCTCGCCCTGACCTCTGCCCACGGAACAAAAGTTAGGCGTAAGTTTAAGTTTAAAACAAATTCATAAACAGTTGAAACGTCTCCCGTAGCCCATTGAAGAGACCACGCGACAATATTTGGAGATGCCAGCCTTAACTGCCGCGATCAGAGACGTCAATTAACGATAATGTCTTAAAAGGACAATTCAATACTAGTCGCTATTCTTCTGGTCTAGATTTAAATGAAATTTTTTGACATTAAGTTCTCATTAAAGTTAATTGGCGTCTCTTAGTACGGCAGTTAATACTGTTGTGCTCATCATTGCGTGGCTCTCGGTGGCAAGTGACTCTCGGTTTGAAATTGAAAATGTTCTGGCATATTTTTGTTAGTAATTTTTTCTCTTTCATTTGTACAACAGCGTGTATTGACGGCATCGGCAGAGGGGAATAAAATTCTCACCACTTTCTTTAAAATTACAATGCAATTTATGCCATAGACAATTACCCAACAATCCGCACGGGACCAGTGTGGGGGGTTATGGCCTATTCTCCCATGGAAGGCATGTACCCTAGGCAGAGCAGTTGTGCAACACCCACATTTCGACTATATTAGGTCCCATGTAATAAGGTGACGGCAGTGTAGAATTCAATTGTCACCTCCCCAAATCTCTCCCGTGGGTGTCGTACAAGGCGACTAAGGATAAATCAGTGATGAGGAATGGGCAGCAGCGTTCCTCTTATACCACCAAGAAATAGCAATGTACTGCAACTTTTGTGCCCGATAAATGGCAATAGGCTCGCCACCTATTACATGGGACCTAACATAATTGGCGAAACGTGGGTGCTAGTTCACCTCTGCCTACCCCTTCGGGGATATAGGCGCGATTTATGTATGTATGTATGTAATAAGGGCGGGCATTAATCCCATCTATCAATTGCCATGATCACAGTATTGGCACTGCAGTTAATACGTTATCATATTAATGTACATTTTAACCCTTGTATGACACACGCGGGAGCGACAGCAGGTGGTGATAATTTGCACTCTCACTCTGTGCAAAAAGTCACAAGTAGAAAATATTTAAAAACAATTAGCTGACCATGCAACAATTTGCAACAATCGTGCGATTGTATTCTGCTCTCCTGCATGAGGATGATACATGTATATATATATTTATATACTCAATGAAAGATGTCCATAAACATTCAAATTAAGTTTATTTTATAATTATTATTATGATAACTATAGTAAAGTTAGATATTTTATGACATCTTTCATTAACTCATAACTTCATATAAAGGGAGGAACAAACTTGCTGAGTTTCTTGCCCGTTCTTCTCAGAACAAGGCCTCCTGGTAGTTTACGAACGGATGGTGTAGCTTATAACGTAAATATTAGAAACTGTTTTTCTCTGATACACACGATTCCAGTGCTTAACGTTATTTCTTTGACGAATTATGAGTGTATTTAAAGATACCTTATATGAATAAACCATATTTTCATTTTCATTTTCATACATAAAACACTTATTTGAAGGGGTAGGCAAGGGTGAATTATCACCCCATCGTTTACTGTGCGTAATTCACAATTTATTGCTAGATGCTATACGAGGAACGCTGCTGCCCATTACTTCGCTGTTTTTACCCCAGTCACCTTGTACGACACCCGCGGAAGAGATGGGAGATTGGACCGGGTTGGTGACATTTGTATTCTGCTCTGCTGTCACCACCCGGCAAATTATGAGGATCATGAATGATTGCCATCATGCTGTCACTACGACGTCTCGACCTGCGGTTTCCCAACGTCCCATTGTGTTGACAATAATGTAAATTGTTTTCGGAATGGAGCAAATAACCAGGTAGGTGTACTAATTGATATTCCCAGGCCGGTTGAGTGCTTGCTCCAACAATAGGCCCGATATGCCATGCAGTGGTCAGCTTACTGTGTGCTGTAATATGAGACCCTCCTGGACTTTCTCGCCAGATGGACCGGTTTCGGCTAAACAGGCTGTTTTTTTAAGCTGGTTTTTACCTTATTTTTTATTTAGAACTCTTATACCTACCGTCTTATTAATAAACTGGTAGTAAAAATGGTAGTGCTATTCCGCGTTCTGTCTTCTACTCACAAACATAATTTTGAATGCGAGGAAATGAGACAAACACTGAGTTACTAGTCTATACTTAAACCGTGTTTATTAATAAGGCCGTCTAGAAATCAATTGCCGTTTTCTAAGGAAATTATTCATCATCATCAACAGTCCTTTAGTGCCCCCACTGCTTGGGCAGAGGCCTTCCTTATGGAGGGAAAAAATAGGAAGAATCCAAAAAAACAATAAACAAACAGCTCTCCTAGCAACGAACAAAAAAGTATCTTCTTTCTTTCATAGACGCGCGGAATAAAATAGGTAGTATTCACCACACTCCGCGGGCCAAAGAACCGGAGGGTAGGTAGCGCAAATAAACATTATGGTTTAATTAATTACTAAGCATTACACAAAGTCATGAAAATGTAGGTACTCTAACCACTCGTCCCGAATTCCTGTGGCAGTGCGCACCCTTGCTACTCTTGACACGCTATCAGCACCTGCGAAAACTTCGATTACTAAACCTTATGGCCAATTAACCCTCCTTCGGTCATCTGTCTCAATGAGGACAATGTCACCGGTCTTGAGTTCACTGTACTTCCTTACTTTACATACATACATACATAAATCATGCCTATATCCCTTATAACTTCCTTACTTTAGGCTGTAGTAATACACTCAAATATTTACTCCTGAAACGCTGTCGAAAAGACTCACATAACATTTGGCAATACTTTGCCCGAGAAATTAGACCCTTGTTGTCCACTTCATCTAGGTCCACCACTTCGTTGTTTAGGATTGGCTAGATAAACATCATAGGAATGATAGGGCTCAATTCATCTGAACTACTACTTACGTAGGTCAACGGTCTATTGTTAACTGTCGCCTCACAATCACCCACCCAGTATGAATATTGAAAGACGTAAAAGGAGAGGAAGACCTAAGAAAAGATGGACGGATTGTATAGAGGAGGATAATAGCGAGAGGAGTGGAGAAATTTAATGAAGGATAAAGAGGAGAGGAAGAAGAAAACATGACATGTTATGCTGACCGCACCTAGAGCGGGATAGGGCAGGAAGAAGAAGATTACCGATCCAATGACTGGCCTTAGCGAACATTGCTTAGTTTACGCAATCACAGGGGCGCCAAGCTGAGCCCCTCAAGCTAACGAGCTCCTCAGCGATCGAGCTCCTCCTATAATTCAAATAAACATCAAATAGTAACACAAAACAAACATACATATAAACATAAATCACGCCTATATGCGCGAAGGGATAGGCAGAGGTGAATTAAAAACACCTCCACTCTTCTGCCAATTAAATTAGGTTCCATGTCCCAGCTTCTGCCATTTATCGGGCACATAAATTGCATTATATTGCTAGGTAGTATAAGAAGAATGCTGCTGCCCATTGCTCATTGCTGTCTTTACCCTTAGTCGCCTTGTACGACACCCACAGGAGAGATGGGTGTGGAGACAATTGTATTCTGCTCTGCCGTCACCACACAGCCTAAAATACCACAAAACAATACACTACAATTTATTTCTATTTACCCGCAAAATTGCACCGTCAACCAACACGAGCTATGAGCATACGCGTCAAAGTGGCGTGCACGTAGCTAAGTCAGACGCGTCCTATTAGGTTAGGCTCGGAGGGTGTATGGTGTATGCAAATGTGGCTCTAGCGCCTCGGGCGACCGGCGGGCTGTTTGTGCGGTGGAGTCTGCTATGTGCTATATGTATAAGTGCTATATATGCTTGTGCTTTCGCAGTACATAGCGCCCCGTTGAGTAAATATTTCTTGTTTTTGAGGGCTCATCTTCGCAGCTTCCGACTGACCGTGTCGGTTTACATTGTTTTATTTCTGCTGCTGTCTTAATCGTCGGGGTTTTATACGGTTTTTGATATTGGAGAAAGGACCGTGGATGAATAAAAATACCAGGGGAGGCGAAGACTGAAGACATTTGCATCAGCGACATGGTTAAATTTACCTTAACTATTTATAGGTCACTTATATGTGATTTTTATATTAAAGTGCTAAGTGGGAAAATAATTCGGATGGCCCTCAAGGATTTAAGTCATGATTTATATATTTCCTTTTATTCAAGAATTATGAGTTATTATTTTGTTTGACGTTATTCAAATGTAAGAAAAAATATTTCTTACTAAGAAAAATATGTCAGATAAATATTTGGAAAACTATTTCCTGATGCGGGACTCGAACCAAAGTTAAAGTAAGTCATTTAAGACCTAGTGATAAGAGCCAACCGTCATCTGATAGCACGTTTGAATTTCCATAACACGAAAGTATTTTTCAAACAAAATACTATTGACAAAGACACCATAGTACATCGCAGTTCGCGTTCGCCTTGTCATCATTGTCTAACGCTGTTTCGTCACATGTCGGACAAAAAGTCTGCAGGGTGTTGATTGGCGCGTCTTTGTTTTCACAACATGGCCGCGGCAACCTCAGACTGGACCGTTGCTTTATTTACGCACATTGTTACAACACCAGCCACGTAGCGAGAACCTCGATTCCTTATCGAAGTACTAAGAAGAAGGGGTCATTTTGAATTGGCCGCGAAGCTTGTTTTCGAGGGCCATTGTTAATTTGAGTCGATTGAGTTCTTACCGAAAGCGATCCGGCGCATTGTTTGGTCGATTTTACATAACGAGACGGCAAACGTGGCGGCTTTGTGCCGGGCCCATTGTGGGGGAGTGCCCAAACGTTTGAGATGTGAATTGAAAGGCGCCGCGCGATGACGAGGCGCGAGCCGGCCATTGGTCCAAGGCACAGTCGGCGGCCTACATAGCTTGGGGTATAGAACAAACACCAATATGAGAGCTACATCATACAAGAAATACCCCTAAATACAGGAACGCTACTTAAAGTTTGACATTTAAGTAATGACAAAATTGAGGTTTTGGCATACCAATTCTGACAGCTATTGTCTACTTAACTTTATAAGCAGTGCTCAAATTTTGAGTTTTTGATTGTATTCGGGGGATAGTCTCCCAAACGCAACCTCAGACATCATACTGAAATTTGGTTAAAATCAATTAGTTAATTAGTTATATACTTTGTATTTTGCATTTCTGAATGATTTCTAGCTATAAAGCCTAAGCAAAAAACATAATATAAATATCAGGTACGTGTAGGAAGTAAATTCCGTATGTTTAACAATTTTTTATAGCATTTATTTTTTCTATGGGATAGGACTTAGGCCCAACCATGTACCTACGTCAGAATAAATGCCTGCAATTCATAGACATCGCGTTCGTTTAACGCTCGACCCATACTCCACCGTTGCGTTAAAGCAGCGCGGCTCTTTGAACTGTCCAAATGATTGTTTTATATTTGTAAAGCGTCGAACAGTGCCCCTATACGCTGACGTAATGTAGCGATTCAATTAGTCCGTACAAAACGCCGATTTCTATTCGATTGGTAAAAAATTGTATTAATTGATGACGGGCTCTGGTTCTCTATGGCCTTAGTTATTGTATCACACCTTTTGTTGTATTGATAATGTCGGATTAATATTTAATAGCTTAAGACAGATTGAGCCTTATAAATTAACATAACATCACTTAAAATTATACAAAAAAGGGAGAAAAGGAACTTGAATAATATCCGACCTATCCTGCTTTGCGTTTTAATTCGTTAGGTATTTTCATCCTATTGCCATCCTCGAATAGATGTCAAACAAAAAATATAAAAGCCATGATAAATTTGAATAAAATTTCAGTCTGAGAGATGGTATGTAATTGATAATTACAATATGTCCAAAAAATAAGCTCTACTTAGTCATATACGCTAGTTTTGTTCCAGTCACCAAGTCAGTTTCCAATTGCCACCCACCCTATCACAGTGCAAAAAGTTAGAAATATGGTCAATCAGGAAATCAGGACCTTCTCTGGTGGACTTTTTTTCGGTGCCAAAATAAACTCAATACACATACACAACACACAAAAGTACATATCTAATCAACTTTCGTAGCAGCGGTCGTAGCAGTTGTCTACGAATTACCGTAGCATCTCTCCAAAGTACTGCGGTAAATTAAAAATCTCAACATTACTATTTTTAATTCAGAAAACCATTTTAATTCTATAGAACTGGCACCTAATGGACTACACATACATTAATTCAAGCCTGTTAATTCCCAAAAGGGTTATTAAATATTATTTTAAATTAGACCCAAATATCGCGATAGAACCCTGGAATTGGGGGCGAGATTTCGAATTCTACCGGGTACTTTATCGCGGTACAGTTATATTATAGACAATATATACATAATTGGCTCAACTTTTCCGATTGATGTTGCACTATTTCTAAAGAATATTTTTTGACATAGCTGTTTCCAGATTGTCTGCGGTTGACGACAGACATCTAAAAATCATCCACAACCTTTTCATTCATCCTTCACACCGGAAAGGTGATGTATCATAGAAATCTGATGATAAGAACCGTATTTAAAGGCCGATGAAAGCCCCAAAGTGCCCTTCACCATGTAATTGCCATTTAATCCCAATTTGGATTTAATTTCGATCTTTAATCCCCGTAATTTTTTCGAGGGTGCACCATCAGGAACGCCTTTACTTATTCCTAGATATTATTACAGTTACTCGCCTAGTACGACACCTACAAGAGAGTAGGGATGGTGGCAGTTATATTCTTTGCAAGCAGTCACCACACGGTATTTTTTAAATTCAAAAACGTAAAAAGTCGGAACTGTGGAATAGGCTTTTAAGTCGTCATTGTACCGCGTGGTGCATTAGGAAGGCAATCGCGGGGACCCCTAATAACAGGGCCACCGTCATGTTTGGGTACTCCGGATACATTACGATTATCTTTAGATTCTGTGTATTCATTCTTTGTCAAACAGACCGCTCCTTCTAGTCGACGTTTTATTAAAAACTTTAATATACCGACAGTTGGGTTCTGAGTGGCCTGGACTGAATGAATGGATCGAACGACACTGATTTCATCATCACCAGCCCTTTATCGTCCCCACTGCTGGAGCACAGGCCTTCCCTGTGGATAGAAGAATGAAGGGAGAATGGTCTTTAACCCACCATGCTAGCCCAGTGCGAATTTGTGGGTATTAACGAATTCTGAAGCACGAAGGAACTCAAGATAATAAATATATTTTTGGTCACCTATTCAATGACCGGCCTTAGCGAATATTGCTTGATTTACGCAATCGCAGGCCGAGTGCGCTAAGCCACTGTGCTATGGAGCTCCTATGATCTGATTATCATTTATGACTGTTTTCAAATATAACTGTACAGCTACATACTGTTTTTTTTTAAGATAAACTTATTTTTATCCTGTCATTGAACTAATTAGTTGCCATTTTAATTACAACATTTTTTGTTCGTAGCAACACAGAGTTTTGTTTTGCGCCGTCACCGCGGCATTGTTTTATAATCCAAGTGACTAATGCAGTGTGACACAAAAACTTCTAACAATTCTTAATCCATTAGTAGTTCGGTTTGTAAAAGGACCAAAAACACGAACCAAAAAAAACTACGAGGGGTTAACTTGTAATGCTGACGTGTAAAGCCACCGATAGCATCGGCGATGTCGGCGCCAAAATGATATGATGAAATAATTGACACTCAATCTGGCATCAAAAAAGTGTTAGACAAAAACTTGACACTTAACAATCTGGCCGGCTTCGCCTTTGATATTGCGACGTACGCATTTTTTCTTTTGCAACATGTTTACTAAATTATCTGTGCTTTTTAAAACTGTGTGTTTTTTTTTCGGTTACGGTCCGCTAGTTAAAGTGCCACCAACTTTTTTGGTCAGTTGGTGGTGTCACAATAAGGTCATAATCGATGGGTAAAATGTATTTTCTACAAACATACCTACACATTAACTACGCCTTTATCCCCGAAGGGGTAGGCAGAGCAGCAGAGGTGAATTTACAGCTATAGTGAATCACGCCTATAATTATCCCCGAAGGGGTAGGCAGAGCCGTAGAAGTGAATTCACAGCTATATATGTTTTACTAATTATATTAAGTCACGTAACCTAATCATGTAACAGAAGGCTATTGTCATCTATCGGGCATATAAATCGAAGTATTAATATACTTATAGTAGAAAAGGAACGCTGCCGATCGTTAGGGGTAAGATATGCAATGGGTAATTGAATGATGATGATGAAGTCTGGTACAATATTTCAATATTTTTTGTGCATTACCTCAAAAACCTCAAGTTTTAAGTACAAATCAATATTTGACAGTTTTGTATATATTTCTGATGTAGGTACTGTTTTTGTTTACTGTATCTAAGTTGTAAAAATCGAACTTACCTACATATGTGCTTATGTGCTACGGGTATGGAGTAACTACTGTTGTTTGTTTCGTGATAAAAAAAATACGCTAAAGTGCACCTACTTTGCGATTACGCGACAATTACATTAATGCTGAATTTGACCAATTTTGTGTAAAAATATTTAGGTCTCCTTTCACAGTTGCCGAATTGATATAAAAAACACACTACCATATTTGGGTTATTATAGAAAGTGTGAAATTAAGTCGCAATTTGTGGGAAAACGTGTGAATTGGCCGCTGGGCGAGACAGAGAGCCGAGTTAGTTGGATAACAGAACCGACTTCCTAAAACATTTGTAAAAAGTGTCCAATCATTCTATCCATTTACGCCGCGGCGATCGGGAGTTGGCAACATTTGGTTCGTTTTATGGCTCCTTCAAAAGAGTACTGCTTAATGCATTGCGTGTCTATATTACGCCTGATTTGCTGTTGACACTATTTGATAAAACAGGAAAATAAAGAATTGATAACGTCTTAAACATGATAAAACTTGTACTTCATATTTCATTGTCATCTTTTTTGTCCGACGTGGTCCTAACGACTTTCATATCGGTCGGGCGTCATAATACGATTCATTTATCCATTACACTGAAAAGGTACCTACTACTACTTAAGTGGAGACTGTATATGTGTATAGAGAAAGGTGATGGAAAGGGCCATGTTCGAGAGACCGATGAGCATAACAACGATGACAACATTGCGCAAGATTTTGACTTTACAGCCGGCCGACTGATTAACACAAACACTCTTTGGGTATGCTATCGTTGGTGGTTTGCTCTCCGCCATTCATTTGTCCCAAGCTGCTTATTGGTCCCACTGAGCAATCTGCTTGTCGACTTTTACGACTCATGGAACTGGTCCTACATTGAGCAATCTCCCTTAGTCGACTTTTACGAATCATGAAGCTGGCCATTTTACGTTATTTTTTTCTTGCTGACGGACCAGCATGGAAGCAGCATACATATTTATTACACTCAATAGAAAAACTTTTGGTTTTTTTTTATAAAGTATACCTACAGTAGTACCTAATAAAAATAAAGACGAGGATTGTCACACTCGACTTTCCCGAGTGCCTCTACCTATTACTTTCCAATTTATTTTTGGGAATAAAATGTTGGTAACAACTGTCTTCGGAGCGGTGTTTGGCTGTTTACGCGAGACCCAGCGACACGCACGCGATACCGATCTCCGCGCGATCACACGAAAACAAAGGCGAATGCCTTTGTTGTATACAACATTCACTTTGTAGTTTACCTACTGATGTTTGATAAACGCTGGTTTGGGTGGTTTTATGTGAAAGTGCCACTAAAGTAATTAATTATTTTGTTTAACATACAACTTATTTTAGAGATAAGGCATAAAATGGGTTTTCCTATCGCGACTTAGAGCGACTGCCAGAGAAGGAATATCGATCTTAGAGGATTTCATATCATCCCTTACACCGGAAAGGTGCTTGCTAGTGTTGAATGAATATATAGAGAGGACCATGTCGAGAGACCGATGAACGAAGAGAGTGATTGCAATGACAACATTCCGATAGGCCGTTTTTTCACTCACCGGCACGACGCCGGCACAGCCCTCGACCGGCACTGGCGCTTCGTTTTTCCACTGCGCCGGTGTACCACACAATACACATGCAGTTTTACCGGCCGGCATCGGCAGTGAGCGGGAAGCTTGCTGTACCGGCACCGGCGACGGCACCGGTGGGAGTCAAAGCCTTGCCGTTGCCGGCGCCGATATTTTATATTTCATACATTTTGCTTCCCCGGCAGCCGGGCAGGTGCCGACGCCGACTTCGTGCCAGTGAGTGGAAAAACGCCCAATCCATATTGTTCAAGGTTTTGGCTTAGGTTTCAGGCGGCCGCCTGCCTTCAAACCTGACCTGACCAACTGTCTTTAGGTATTATTAACGTGAATATAGAACTGAAACACCAGTTCGACCGTTGACCTGCTGTCTAACAAAAGCTGTCATTCCGCAATTAAAGTCACCCGATAGTCAGTCATTAAGTTTTTACCTCCTTACTGAATATTTATAAAGCAATTTCACTAAAAGCACACATGATTGTATAAGGAAGCAGGAAAGTTGATGTGAGTGAGTACTACGAGGCAATTTACACAGAGAACTCAAATTGTGGGGTTCTTACCAAGTTTTAAGTATTTCCGACCTGCAAGGTAGTGTTTGAATTATGATTAATCGCTACTGTTTTAAATATTGTGTTACGTTCTCTTGAATATTAACAGTTGGATGGCCCAGGGGCTAGCGCATTCGGCCTGCGGTCGCTTAAGCTAAGCACGCTCGATAAGTCCAGGTCATTTGATAGGTGAACACCCTATGTATAATCCCTATGTACTTATGTACTTATGAAAAACGTTTCATCTTGAGTTCTTTGTGCATGAAAGGCACATTGAGTTGTGGTCGCGCATTAAGGAAAAAGAAGTCAAAAAATTATTCTGATGCGAGAATCGAGCCCACTTCCTCCACAGTCCGGGTGGCTACCTATTCCACCGGGGAACCGTTTGTTAAGTAAAAAGAAATCATACATTTGAAATAAAACCCCTTTTGAGGAATCTAACTAGCGGAATTATTAGCGTAGAAATTAGGCAACGTTACGAATTATTTTACCAAATCAGTTTCACAGTGGCTGTGGTTTTAGTTTAAGTATAGACAAGTTACTCAGTGCTTTGTCTGTTTTCTTCAGATTCAAATTCCAGTTTGTGAGACGAAGACAAAATGAGGAATAGCTAATTACCATGTTTACCCCTAGTTTATTTACTATATACGGCCGCCATGTTTTATTTCAAATGTGTAGTGGCGCACGTGCAAATACAAGCGAACATTAAGAAGTCGTAGGTACAGTCCATCACGTTTACACCTAATGTATGCCCGATGCGCCGTACACCGCACCTGCAAGGGAACGGCTTCCGCCGCATTTTCCACAGATTATTTTTTTGTCTCAGTCAACATTCGAAACGTGGCAACTAAAAGCAACTTAATTTATACGTACACGCCGCCCGCCGTAAATATTTACAGGGCATGCAATTGGTCGGCCGGTCCGTGTTGTACATAAATAACCACATAATGTCGTGTAACTCAGTGTAGTTTTAAGTGGCATGCAAGAAGACGGCGCGGCCTGCGCCGGCGCAGCCCTCTAATTACGCCAGATCCCGCCGATAGCGCAAGCTTTTATCTCCAACACTTCCATTAAGCAAATATACAGCTTTGTAACCATAATCATATACTACACCATTTTTTCACACCGAAAACCAATTAAAAATATTTTGATAGATAAAAGTAAATTCTAATTATGCGCCTCGCCATTTTGCTTCTCAGGGTCCGCTAATGGTGGGGTAAGCAGACAGCAAACACTATAGCTTCCGCGACAGCGTTATATCGCAGGCGATTATTAATTTTAATGTAGGCATGCCGGGGAAACTTTGGGACTACCAATTATGAGTAAATGTGTAGTGTTAGATGTGTAGATAACATTTAAACACCAACCAATTAAATGCAGAAAACGAAATCTTTAACGCAACAAAAACAATGTTATCTTATTCGGAACGTTCACTTTATCTAAAAACTTTTTGTAGCGTTCGTTTAGATAAAACACACCGCATACATTTTCGTTGTAGAGTTAGTTTACGGTAAAACACAATCCTCTTACAGTTATATATACTATTATCTACTTTCTTAGCTCTGTAAGAATTTCATAAGATATGATGAAATAACGTGATTTAAGAGCCCTATTACATTTTGACTGTGATTTTTACGTAAAAAGGCCTATTTTGCCGTTCTCGATCTCAGAAACAAAAATACATTGAGAATTTTGACTTAGTGAATAGTGTAGAATAGATATTGGGATATTTCGCAGCGGCCACGGTTTTTGTAAATTTTGATTAACTTTTTAATTAAACCCAAAATTGTAGATTTTTTTTAATAAAATGCGCGAAGGCCCTTTTTTGGGCTCCCTTGAGTGAACTACTGTTCTACGCAAATGAAATTAAAAAATAGAATTTTATCTGTAATATAGAATAGTTAGGAGCGGCCTCGGCATTTTGAAACATCATTGATTTCATATAGAAAAAAAATCTTACTTAAAATAAAACAAACTTCGAAAGTAGCTTTAAGTTAACTGTGAATATCTCCTTTCTACAATAATATTTTTTAGCAAAATTTTTACTACAATAATTGTTACTTTATGAGGAATAAAGACTTTATAATTTTAAAGCAAAAAGAGAGGAACTCGAGATATTAAATTTTTGGTCACCCATCCAATTACCCGCAGGCCGCTCTACGATCAAATAAATACAGCGCTCTATAAAATACCTATAGAGCCGTTATTAGCAACTGCAATTTGAGATAGCAGAGCTACTAATCCAACAGACGCGGAGGATAATGAACTAAGCGCAAATTAAGTGAAATATAGAGATGAAACACATCGGCGTCGCAATGGAGCGAATAAAAGCCCGCTTTGTCGACGACTAATTTGCGAATTAGCGAGCAATGAACGCGCGGCCACTCAGGCGCCCGAGATCTAATTAGGACGGGGTGGCGCGACAATTTGTGCCGCGCTATCACTTCACACCTCACTGTTGTGGCGGTATTCACGGCTACCATGTCGTTTTAAACATTGACATACGTGATCTCTCGGGATTTTCAGGAGCTCGCTAGCGCATTGGCATAGCGCGCTTGACCTATGATTCCGTAAACTAAGCAATGTTCGCTAAGGTCTTTGGATGGGTGACCAAAAATTTATTACCTGGAATTCCTCCCTGCTTCTTCTTGATGGTCCCGGCTGCATTTGCAGTCAGGACCATCGGCCCATAGACCCATCAACACACACTGGGCCAGCGTGGTGGGTTAAGGCCCAATCTTCCTTTATATGCCGTGTGGTGACGGCAGAGTAGAATACAATTGTCACCACCCCAAATCTCTCCTGTGGGTGTCGTACAAGGCGACTAAGGATAAATCAGTGATGAGGAATGGGCAGCAGCGTTCCTCTTATACCACCTAGCAATGTACTGCGACTTTTGTGCCCGATAAATGGCAATAGGCTCGCCACCTATTACATGGGACCTGACATGATTGGCGAAACGTGGGTGCTAAGTTCACCTCTGCCTACCCCTTCGTGGATATAGGCGTGATTTATGTATGTATGTATGTTCCTTTATACATACCAAAGGGCTGTGCCCTAGCAGTGGGGACTTTAAAAGGCTGGTGATGATGATGATGGTGACATGATCTTTCTGCCCGGTTTCCAAACCCCGTATTATTTAGCCTATTTCAGTTGCTTTGGTCTAAATCAGTCTCACAGTTTGCTATTATTCTCAATGAATGAGAGAGACAGGTAGACGAAAGTAACTGCAATCGGCTTACAAATGCAACCGTCTACATATCTCGGAATGAACTGATCTGCCGTTATTCACGACTTCCATTTTGTTACATACTTACTCATCCTCCTGCAGTGTACCCAGGCAATCTGGGGTCGGCGCAGTAGGATAACGTGGAGTTTTATTAGCTAAGTGGCCTCCTCGTGGTGTACCCTGGGCGGAAAAACCTCAAAAAAGAACAGGGACGACAGGTGATGAAGTTATCTGCCCCCAAACGCACTCGTGACGAGAGTGCATTTGTCAATCCACAGGCACATTTAAACTTTAGGCCCTTGAGGAGCCTTTAGAGCGCTTATATACGCACTACATTCGATCCGAATCCGTCAAAAAATTATTGGTCTAGAAAATTCGGACAAAGATCGGATGTAGTGCGTAAGCGCTCTTAAAGGTGCCGGCAGCTGTGAATGTACTCTTGCAGTTGATCACGCCAATTTGACGAAACCAGCCGTCAGACAATAAATTAAATTATTATCATCTTGTCCTGTTTCCAGCATATCTGAACACGGCGCAGTATGTTACCCGTTCCATTAATATCGGCCAGATGTCACCAAGCCATCCACTCCATTTTGATTTATACCTATAATCTATGACACTAGAAAGGTGCTAGTGATGAATTAATGAATGTACCTACAGAAAAATGATGAAAAGGACTATGTCGAGGGACCGATGAAAGAGTGCTTTAGGATACATACCTACTGCTCAAGGTTTTGGCTTAGGTTTTACAGCCGGCCCCCTGACTAACATCAAACCTCTTTGGGTAACTACTATAGAATTGTGAATAATTAAAATAAACGATGAACAATTTAATAATTATTATTATAAAAGTAAATTACAAAAGAAACGTTTACTTTATGTTTGCCCTTTAAGAGATTGGCTCGGCTGATCTTGTAGGTGTAATGAATGATCTAAAACAGCTCACTCCCGCACGAGTATAGTTCAGTATAACACACTAAGGTAACGTTATTTGGACGCTTCTAATGGAGTAAGTGCTTTTCCAAATGGCCCGCGCCACGGAGCTTTTAATGCAATTTCAGATCCCTTTGTGGAGCGAATTGGTGCAATCAATCCATTTACACTTTGTTTCGCAACACTAGCGACCTCTACCGTGCGCTACCGCATATAAGACACGCTTTTAACACGAAATTGCTTCCCTCGCCATATCGGGGTCCCATGTCAGCGTGTCCCTAGTTTTAAATTAAATGACGACGCTTTTCGTGGGGTTATTGTTAAAACTTTTTTTAAGTTCCATCAACTAAACAAATCGTAGAAAATGATGGTCGCCACAATTTTGACTTTTAACGTCAATGGGTCAACAATGGGTCAAAAGTTCAAAACAACATCACTAAAATTGTTTTTAAAACTTAAGCCACTTAAATGGGTAACTATTTCATTGATTATTGATCACACTACATAGATGAGGAGGGCAAAATATAAGGAAATGAACCGGACGCGCAACGGTTAGTAATCAGATATAAAAATTACTGTCTACCTAGCTATGCTTTATGTTATGCCTATGCTAGATGTGTTTGTTACAAGCTAAATCATGAATGTCCATCCATGTGTACCTGTCAGATTTACATGAAAGGTAGGTAATGCGTCTACCAGATCGAAGTACTTTCTTTGTTCACTGCAGCTATTATATGTAAATTGAAACGAATGTCTGGTAACAGGTGAGGTACCCAGGTAGGTACTCAGGAGCCACACAAAAGATTATATCGTGCTGAATAAAAGAAAGCCTACATTGCTTATGGGACATTAGAAATAAACATTCATACGAAAATCACGCATATTATCCGATGGGGTAAGCAGCGACATATTTCGCCAACTAGATAGGTACCTACTTATTTTAAGCCCCATCAAATAGGAGGCGAGGCTAATGGCATATACCGGGCACCTACATATCGGTAGGTATATTGCTAGGTTGTACAATAGGAACTCTGCTGCCTATCATTTCTCACCACTGTTTTAACCCTTATCTACTCGCCTTGGATGACATCCACAGGGGAGATGTGGGATGGAGGCAATTGTATTGTGCTATGCCTCAAACGTCGTAGAGAATTATGTTAGTTTTTCAGATTAATTTTATATAAATTAATAATTAATTTTGTCTATATACTATATATAATTTCTAGAAAACCACACACTTCTCGCCTTTTTTTAAAAAAAATGGTTTACTTTCAGGTTTCCACCGAAACATTCTATCTTTACATACCTTGTCTCCAGATGTATTTGTAGAGCATATTTGGATGCAGGATGATGAGGCAAAAATGGAAATAATTGAAATCGATTCAAGCGATCCAGAGAGTGTGCCAAATAATGACAATAGCTCAAACTATGAAAATATCAAGAAAAGCGATGATATTTCAAGGACAGAATATAGCTATAAGATAAATCAAAGGGCAAGAGAGAAAAGTCATGTTGAAAACGGCCATTATTGTCAAACATGCTCCCCGGATACTGCAGAAGATAATCATTTTAATGATATTGTAACAGATTTCGTCTATGCCAAAGTTTATGGCTCGGACCTCGCACAAGGTCATCAAACAAAGAATCGTCGAAGAAACCTATTTACTATAATCAATAGGCCATTTAACTGTTCAGATTCTTCATCAGATGACATAGAAATCGTAGACTTTACTGACACTCATGATGATTATTATCAATGTTCCGATAGTGATGAAAATAAAGTAATGACCTCAGATGAAGATTGCGCCAATAAGCAAGCATTGTGGATATACTCGTACAAAAATAAACAATTAGTCCCTGAAAAAAGTGTGGAATTATTAAATCTCGCAAGTAAAAGCAGTTCTAGTTCCACATCTTGCTCGTTTAACAACTGTTCTGAAGAAACAGAACTTATTTTGGATAAATTGACGCGCCGAGTCGAATCACCTATTCCAACTTACGTACCGCGTTTAAATTTATTGGGACCT
This sequence comes from Cataclysta lemnata, assembly GCA_963931975.1. NCBI lineage: Eukaryota > Metazoa > Arthropoda > Insecta > Lepidoptera > Crambidae > Cataclysta > Cataclysta lemnata. Next base: position 10,627,667 of record OZ008353.1, on the reverse strand, counting down.
GCATTACCGACTGTCACCGAAATACCAGAGCCAAGCATGTGTTATAGAGAAATTAATGCGGAGAACATAGATGTGAATGGAAATATAAATTCACCGTTTCATGAAAAGATAGCTTCACACTGCAACAGCAAGCAGGACAAATATACTAACACAAAAATCATAAACTGGATGTGTTTGTCGCCTAGAGAAAGACAACGACCAAAAGTCACTTGTTCCAATACAGAACATGAATTAAATATACCAAAAGTATCAGAATCTCCCTCGGACCCGTGCATTGAAAAGTCGGTGAGAAAATCATCAATCTTAAATACAATCGAAACGATGGCTGAAATAAATGTAAAAGAAAATGAACCAAATAAACGTAAAGTTACACTTAAGAGTAATGAATATCAGAACACTCCTTTGTTCGAAATTGAAGCCGACAGCTTCGATACGGAAGAGCAAGATCCTGGTGGTGTGCTAACAAATAAACAGCACATAAGAATTCCCCATATGAGCTTAAAGACCAAATCAGTTACATATCCTATTGAAAAATTTAAGTCTAACAATTGGATATTGGAAGATGTAAACGTACTTATGGGAAATATTTTTAATGGCTCATCCGAGATAGATTTTAATAAATCTGATATAGAACCTAAAACTGATGTGAACTCTTTTGATGGCTGCTCAGGAAATTCACTCCTTAAGTCAGCTCAGTGCATTGAAATCCGGGAAATCTCAGACAGTATACCATCACTACAACTGTCAATTGATACAATTTCTGAAAAAGAGTCATGGTTGAGTCGCCTTGTAAAATGTTTTAGGTGTTTTAAGTAAGTTAGTTTCGTGTACAGTGTAAATAAAACAAAATGACAGATTAAATTAGCGAATTTATTAAATTCAATCACTATCAACTTCCAGTAATTGAAGTACTTACACAATTAAACCTGTCACTCAAATTAGGTACTTTGCGAAAAAATAAACTGATTGATCAGATAGTAAAGTCGTTATGTACACGAATCTATCACATTGTTTACACACAAAACGGTCGTGGTCTCTCACCGCGTGGACAATTAAATGTCATAACTCACAATTTGTTATAGGAATGTACAATAGCAAGCACATAAATATATTTAGACCACACAACAGTTCATATTAAGCACGACTTAAGTGTTGAAATGAATAAAAAAATGCATCTTGGGTATGCCATTATAATCGTTACCCGTAGCAACATCGCAATCAACAAAGAAAGTACATTGGGAATTGAATGCATGGGTTCATTCAAGTTTCATCAACGATGCATACATTATAGCTGTCATAAGTATATTTCGTTACTTATCAAATTAACATGACACAAATCTGTCTACTGAAGGCATTCGCTGTTGTAGATCTCATTTTAACTACAGAGATATCATCTAAAAACTGTCATTATGGCGCTGAATACAATACATTAGTAGTCTTTAAACAAATTAAAATATTCTAATTAAATTTTAATGACTTCATCCATAATACAAAACTTTGAATACATACCAAATTGAGGCCAGCTCGGTAGTTTACAGGAATGCTCAAATAAAAATAATATATTGGACATGTTTCAGATACACATAGGCTTAAATTACATGATTTATCTTATTGTTTAACCTTTACTTCAACCTACACGTATTATTAGAAAAGATAAAACAACCATGAACTATGAATAGTTTGTGATTACACGGAGGTATCTTTTGCATTCCAATTTAATCATAAACCAGGTACCTATCATGGAATACATAATATATTTAAATATAACTGTCAGCCTTCAAGATTACTATTCACCAAGCACAGAAGGATAGATTTCACTATGTCCATTCCTCAAATCCACTGATAGACAAATGGGGACTGTTGGTTCCACTTAATCCGTTGTGATAACTCATTTTACATTACAATACAAATTTGTTCTTTGTTATACGATTTTAGCAACAAAACGTAAATATATAATGTGATATAATTGCAAACCATTTCCTGTATATAAATAGACAAACTGAAAAAAGTTTTTTTTTAATTTCATTATTATAAATAAATAAATTATAGCTCATAATATTAAGATTGCCAACTCCAAATTACTGGGCTGAGCTTTTAAGCAACGGGATGCATCTTATTAAATTATACACAGACAGACCATTGGTACTACGCCAATGGAAATATTGTACCTATACATACTATCTGATTTTTTTTTTAAATTTCTTTTATACTCAATGTTTTTAATGCAAACCATAGCAATATTTTTGAATTGGTAGTTCATACATGTTTACGTTCTTAAAGGATAAAGAGGGACAAGTTTCCCACTTTACCAGTAATCAATGCCCATGGATAAAGTGCGATCCACCCGTAGCAATTACAAACTCAAGTGAGCTACTGACACTTGCCACGTCACGCGAACACAATATTACGTGTCGATCTTCGAGAGCTACTGGGTCAACTGAGTCAATTTATCAAAAGTCTCTTAGGCAGGATTGTAAAAACTTTCAGAAGAACACACGAACTTGATTGAAGTACGTTAGGATATCAGTACTCGAATTACTCCCAGTGATACCCTCCTCTACGGTACTGGAGTATGGATGCTCGGTTATAGCAAAATTATTATGTGTATAAAATTGAAGTATGTCAACTTTTCTTTGCTCACCTAGCGAGTATATTGATAAATTGACGCCTATCACGCTTTGCACAGAAGTGTTCTATAGACGTGTGTTATATTATATTCGAAAGCTATTAAATAATTTCATTTAATAATAAGTGATTTGATGTTCAATCAACGCAATATGTTGAATATTTTAACTGTTCAAAATGTTTTCATATTTTATTTTATACAATAAATATTGAATTAGCTACTATGACATTCTAAATGTCTATGAGGTCCTATATAGCTATTAAATGCTGGCTTTATAAACCATTTTAGCAAAGGAACACTCATACAGCAAGCTAGTCAGTTCAGCCCATTGACCATGCCTATTACAACCGATACCTACAGAGAACCTCAGTGGAGATGCAACAATCTGTGATTCGATTCATTAATTAGTGCTTTAGTACCTATACATACTTATATCTTTGACATAGCCATCAATCCGTAGCGACTTTGTCACTTTTCCTACTAGATGGCACCACTAGTGAGTCATGCATTGTCATTGGTCGACTTTGACAAGTGAGCATTCGTTGACGCGGTACGTAGCGACGGTGGTAACGGGGCATACCTTTCGAATTGTCTGATTTCATAAACTAATTGATACAGACCTTACTTCTGTAACGCGTTCTCGACTCGACACACACCGGTCGAGTTTCGTCCATGTTCACGTTAGCCACTGACCTCTATTATAACTAGTACGCTGGACTGAAGGTTGTCATCCGAGAAATGATGCCATTTGATTATCGCCATCTTGGGATTGATGGCACTGGTGTAGGCTAGGTACGTAGTACGGCCACGGAACTAATATTAGAGATGAGACAATTCAACTTCAACTTTTTGTAGTATGGCAAGCAGTCGTTTGTATGATTTAAACGACCATTACTGCCAACGTCAGGTTAAGGGGATCACTTGTGTTCGAAGTTATCCGATGAGACAATTCAGTACTATTGCAACAAACATCAAATTTAGTACCCTATCGTTCGAGGGGGCGCTTCAAATCGGCATAAGAAACATTTGACATTTTTTAACCGATTAAAAACGGAAGAGGTTACTCAATTCGTACCCGTATGTTTTAAGTAAACACATTCAGTCCAGCGTACTTGTTTACTGAACAGTGACGTCATCCTGTAAAGTGCTTCGCCTTGGAGGCTATCATTCATTAGTCTAGTTGCATCGTCCGTCAGTCCGTGTGGTCAGTGCTATCACTCGGGTTGTCAAGAGGCGGTGGGTAGTGCCAGTTCGCGGCGGATGTAGAACAGTATGTAGGGCTTGCAAGACCCTACGGTGGCGGCCTCAGTGGCGCGGACCGTCTGGTCGTTGAAATGGAACCACTGGTCCTCGTTGATGGCGAACGCGGTGTAATGGCCGGAGCCGGCCCTGGAACAATACAATACAATATACTTTATTGAAGTAGCAGTCTCTTCCAGGCAACCTGCAGTATAATAATATAAATGTAGTGACTGACATATGAGTATTTAATAATAGCATATAATTATGAGTACAAAACTAACTATTTTAAAATTTATATAGTGAAAGTATTTCAGTTCAATGGCCCGATCAACCTTTATAAATATCATTGTACGTTTGTAACATTCTGTATAAATATAGTCTATGGATGACAGTTGTCAAAAAGTTAGTCTACAACCTGACCACATTAAGACCAGTGTTAAAAATTTCTTACAAATATCACATGATTAATGAAATTAATGTAGGGCAAGGATTAGACAGTCAATAAATATCGCCATCCAATATCGTGTGATACCGGTCTCAGTTAAAAATTGTGGTTTTCTGTCAATGTCGTCAACAAAGTTGCAAATTCAATTAGACATCAATAAACATCGCGTCTAATCCTTGCCTAGGTCACTAATATTGCAGTGCTTACGAAAAACGCATTAACTACCTTTTTACAACTTCTGAGAAAAACGCGTTTAAAGTTTTATTTCTTAGTATGTACGGTCGCGTCGATAAGTCGATTACCAGTTTCATAAAACGGTAGCGTAATCGTTGTTGTGGACTTACGACCTTTTTCTATAATGACATTTCACACGCACACACTCCCAGACCACCACCACAAAATTATAAGCCAATAAGAAGAATCGCAATGCACTGCGTGCTGTGTGTGCTGATATGACTGTTAAATTTGTCAATTAATCTATACACCGTACTGGTCCGATGGTTAACTACGCAGTCGTTTTTCTTAAAAATCGTGTTATCGAGCCCTGACCATAAGTCTCTTTTTGTTTTTATTGAATAATAATTCATTCTACTTGTTTGCAAAATATTATAGTTTCGTCGACTATTCATGGATATTTAAAGCAAATAAGATGAGGGTGACTTGAAATAAAATGTTTTATCATATTGGTTTCAATGAGACGGTATGATGTTATTTTTTTATGAACTTGGTGACGAACGCTTCGAACGAAGTGCAATTACTAGTCGTTTTATTATTTTAATACATTATTTGAAAAGCAAGTGAATATAAATATTAAAGACAGGACGAATATTATGGACCTTGTTTAGAAATGGTCTTAAATAAAAAATGGTAAGTGAATAATAATTTTAATATATTTTTTTTTATAATTTTTATCACGACGTATTACAATCAATTATTATTTTGCTATATTTTTGTTTTAGATATGGTTCGTCGGCGGATGAAGAGTATCTCTTAAAAAGTCAATTATGAAGACATCATTTATGGCGGACAGATACTTGCTCTGAGCCTTACGATAATAATATCCAAAAACAATATCATGTGCAAGACGGTATCGGCCCGAACAATAATATGAATAATTATGTGTTGGAGCATTAATTGCTCAATGGCTGTGCGAGGTGGAATTTGTGGAAGTGTTAAAAGACGTAATGCTGCCTACTGTGCGTAATGTTTACCCCCCAGAAAACTTTCGAGAAATAAGATTGGTTCATGACAATAAATAATGGTCAGATACAACGTGCAAATAATTCGTGAATGGTTTAACCAAATTCTGATTTAAGTGTGATTCCGTGGTCAGCACGTTCCCTTGATCCCCAGTCCCCTTAGAAAATAATGTTTAGGTTAACGGTGCAAAGTCAGGATGTCATGCAAAATATTAATTCCAAAATATTCTTTTGGGAATGTGCTGCCTTAATTGTAATACATTTTTTTTATTGTAAGACTGAGGTTAAGTTTCAATCCTCTTTTCGTTAAGAAAACGAATACTTAAGCTTTAACCTCAACTCAATATAGTATACGGTCCTTTCCTTCTTACATATAAACTATAAAAGTTAATAGCTTAAAAATTGCAATTATTATAGTAATTAAAGATATAAGAGACCTCGGTGTGATCTTAGATTCAAAGCTCCTCTTTGGCAAGCATATTGACACCATAACATCTAAGGCCACAAAGACCCTAGGATTCATAATTCGAACTACTAAATATTTTTAGAGGGTCAAATCTCTTATGATCTTATATTGTTCGCTAGAAAGGAGCCAATTGGAATACACGTGGCAGGCATGGAATCCTCAATATGATTTCTACATTAATAAAATTGAAAGAATTCAAAAAATGTTTCTAAGATTTTTAACGGGTAAATTCAAGTTAAATCGACACTCGAATTACGAAGATCTCTGTAACAAACAACACTTACTTCCACTAAAAACGCGCAGAGAAGTAGCTGACCTAACTTTTCTTCATAGTTTGTTTAATGGTAAAACTGATTGCAGCGATCTACTATCGAGATTAAAAATTCGAGTACCCATTCGCGCTTACATTAGGAGAAACTATTTAAAATTTCACATAGATTTATGTTCTACGAATTATAGGCAGAATTCATATTTCAATCGAGTACTTAGAAATTTCAACCATAATCATGCTAAGGATGTTGACTTGTTTACTGCGGCAACTAATTATTTCAAAAATAAAATTATTAATATGAATATATAATTTTTTACTACTATGTATTATGTTCTACTGTATAAGTTATATTTATATTCGATTGTATAGGTTTTATTATTGATAAGAATGTTATTTTATATTATAAATTATTCCAAATTTTTGCATGCATGTATATTGTATAACTCAGGACTTTTTTTAGCTGATTATTTGTGGAAACTGTCTAAGGCATACTCATTCTATATATCTTAATTTATACTAGTTTTAAATGCTGTTTGTTTTCCATGAAATAAATAAATTTCAATAAGTGTCTGTTACATTTCTTAGAGATTAATGTTATATATTTAGTGTTTTTATATCTTTGAAGAGCATGTTGTAAATGCGTATTTCTTTTTAGCCTTAATTGTTTTTTTTATAAACATTTTCTATAATAAAATTTAACCATAACATCATTTATTGGAAAGGATCTAATGATTTTAATATATTCTATTTTAAATTATTTTTATATAACACGTTAGCTTGTTTATTTAGCTTAGACTAAAAAATAGATGATTCACAATACTTTTTTATTTTGTTCTCTGTCGTAAATTAATGAATTAAATAAACGTTCCTATGCAACCATTTTTATATTTACCAATACTGCCTTTGCACGATAAAAAAACTATAAAGTATATGCAAATGTTTATTCTACACGTTTTATTTATTTTTGTCACATTATTTATTTACCATAATTATTAAAATGGAAAATAGCAAAATGTGTCAACAATATATGGATCCGAAGCCAGACCGCTTGCCAAAAGGATAGTTATCTAGACTATTTCAAAAACCACTATCGATAATTATTTTAAAAAGTGGCAAATTTAAGCATTTGTTCGATTTTGCTTATAAGGCTGTGCAAACATAATAAATAAATTAATATAAATAAAGAAATATTTCTACACTCATACCTATTATCAACTCCAAAGTAAGTAGCATTAAGCACTTGTGTTATGGATACGGACAAACTTTAAATTAACTAATTAATAATTTTTTTTTTTTTTAATAATATATTACATAAAAATTATGACCCGAGAAAAAATATTTGTGATCACCACAAAATGTGTCCCCACCAGGATTCGAACCTTTAGGCCGATAGTCAGCGATATGACCATTCGACCAAACCGAAGGTCAAAATGCTGACAAAATAACGCTCAAGGAAACGGGTATACTTGCTATCTTTATCTAATATTGAACACATACACATCATTTATTCGTAGATATGCTGTGTGGCGTTCTATTGTGTGCGTTAAACTTACTTACACAGAGATATTACGTAGAATCGTGCAGGCCAATATAACCATTAAGGTGCGCATGGACTTCAGGCTTCTACTGTACATTCATATGACCGGAGCTGAGCTAGTTATTGATGTAAAAATTTCAATATTCATTATATTGAAATGGTCCCTATGGGAAAGTAATAGAGCTTGTTTTCCAGATTTCAAATATGTATATTGCCGTGTGGTGATGGCAGAGTAGAATACAATTGTCACCACCCGAAATCTCTTCCGTGGATGTCGTACAAGGCGACTAAGGATAAAACCACCTAGCAATAGTACTGCGACTTTTGTGCCCGATAAATGGCAATAGGCTCGCCACCTATTATATGGGACCGAACATAATTGGCGAAACGTGGGTGCTAGTTCACCTCTGCCAACCCCTTCGGGGATAGAGGCGTGAATTATGTATGTATATAACTCAATTTCGCATCGTAGTTAATGCGTTTTTCGTAAGCGCGGCAGAATAGGAATGGCACCACTTACCCGGAGCCGTGGTGCACGATGACCGCGGCCAGGTCGTAGAGGTGCGCGCCGCGGGCGGAGCGCCTTGTGTCGGGCGCGCCCAGCACGAAGCCCGACATGTCCAGCGCGCGCAGCGGGAACGAGATGCTCGTGTCCACCTTGGTCCTGGACCACAAACACGCACAAAATCAAAATTACATACATACATACATATAGTCTGTACCATCTAACTTGTCCTATTTGGTAAACAATCTTGGCACACCTTTTTATTGAAAATGCAGCATTAAAAATCAACTGGTAACTAGATTCAACAGGTTTCAGTCTATAATAGCTTACTCCGCAGATCATTTGACAGTTATAATAATATGAAATATATGTCAATTGAACTGCCAAGTAAGCTACTTCGAACTTACTTGTTGATTGTGAAACAACCTTATTGTAATAAATTATTGACTTTGTTATTAATAATATTTTATTTTTAAATGGATGATTTTTTTTAAAGTTGTGCAAATGCCAATATTTTTTACCAAATAAGACAAGTTAGATGGTACAGAGTTTACATAATTCTTCTTCTTCTCCCTGCCCTTATCTTACTCGAAGTAGGTGTCATGGCCATCCTTTTTTTATACAACTGGCTGTAATGTTCTTCAATAACCTATTAGACATTACAACAGCTTGTCCGTCACTCACATACCGTGAAACGCGCCGAACCTTACACTATTTTAGCAAAGTTCTCCACATATAGAACATTTCCGTAATCCGTTAATCGGCTGGCGAATTTTAATGAAGCTCTTAAAGCGATAAAGAGTGGAGTGGATGCTCACGTGGTCTTTCTGAATAAATTTCCCGTAGGCGTTTTTTTTAATAAAGCTGATGCCCATTACTCGTCTTTGTCTTTACCCTTGGTCGCCTTGTACGACACCTGCGGGAGAGTTTTTTTTTAAAGAGTTGGGGTGTTGACGATGACAGCCACCACACGGCAATCAAGCTTTGTTCCAATAATTATTTATTCGCATTAATAAATAATAAATAAAATAAAATAATGTTTCTAATGTTTCAAAGGAAAATGGGTCAAAGAAGCGAAAGAAGTTAAGATCAGAGCAAGTGCAAAGAAGTGATCTCTGCTGATGGAAAAAGGCCTGTGTTGCTTGCCCAGGGTGGCCTTTTAAAAGTCAGACTTTAATAGGACCTTAAAGGACATAAGTAGAATGTTTGAAAATGGATATCAAAGTATGTCCAAGAACCAAACACCGGTGGCTTAGCGAAGTTGGGGAAATGGGAAATTTGTAAATACGGGCTCACCGTACGAGCGGAACCTTCTATGTCAAATGTCAATCACGACTTACTTTAGCTGGGCCTTAACCGCACTTAGCCCTCTGTTGGGCCATAGTACGTGCCTCCTTATATCATCCACAATGACGTCTTAACAGATAATATCATCAGAGTTTTACCTGAAGTAGTTGTGCCACCGAAACCTCTTGAGATGCAGACAGAGTACGTTCGGCAGCCGACGTATCCAGAACTGCTTGGTCGACTTCTGCTTGCATTTACAACTGCTGCAGAAGTAACGTTCCGTGTCCGCCAACTCTTCCACCTGTAATTTTATATGTGGTAGAATAATATTTATTTATGTTTAACAAGTCCCCATGTTCTAATCGCATCTGAAATAATTATTAAAATTTTCCAATTCCCATTAGGAAGCAAATTAGAATTGCTAAATTATTGTCTATGGTTTAGTCTCCATATAAATAGGTAAAAATAAGAAAATATTTTGTCTTTAGAATTAATTATTATTATAGCACACACACACACACACACATAAAAAAAACATTAAGTACCTATACAACATTTTTAGAAAAATATCTTAAAAAGTAAACAACCCGTCCACAAAATGACCTGTCCCTCTAGACAAGTGTCCAATCTATTCCAACGGATAGAATACAAGTGTATGAAACTGACGTATTAGATTCTCTTTACAACAACATGGCGACCGCCATGTCAATTGTAAGAGAAGCTGTCAAATATTGACATTTGGATTTATATTCGTTTGCATTGGCCACTTTTCTAGAGGGGCTGTTGTGATTATCCACTGAATAGTATGAAAAAATTAGAAAGGTATGAAACATTCATTTCCTGGCGACTTACCTGCACAAAACTAGCGAGACAGTCGTTCAGAGAGACGGGACCATCGTGTCGTCCAGCCTCCGGCAGTTCAAGAGACAGGTCCAAGAAGGGATCGAACTTTTTGCTATCAGTGCCGCAGGCCAAGCATCGCACCTATAAAAGTGTTATTTTTAATTTCACATTCAATCACACGTATCTCGTAGGAAGCGACTGGTCGGTGGGACTGACATGAATTCCGAAATATCAAATTATATTTATTTAAAATATATCGCCGTGTGGTGACGGCAGAGTAGAATACAATTGTCACCACCCCAAAACTCTCCCGTGGGTGTCGTACAAGGCGACTAAGGATAAATCATTGATGAGGAATGGGCAGCAGCGTTCCTCTTATACCACCCAGCAATGTACTGCGACTTTTGTACCCGATAAATGGCAATAGGCTCGCCACCTGGGACCTGACATATTTGGCGAAACGTGGGTGCTTCACCTCTGCCTACCCCTTCGGGGATATAGGCGTGATTTATGTATGTATGTATGTAAAATATATCGTTACCAGTAAAATCTTATGGGACTATTAAATGGGACGAAAACTTACGTAGGTTGCAAAATGAAAATTGTTAAAAAGATGTTAAAGACTATTACTTGTCACTGTCACACACTATTGACAATAAAAAGGACCACACCAGATTTAAACACTTCTTGAACAAAATATGTGAAATATTTTTGGAATCTATACTAATATTATAAAGCTGTTTGTTTGGTTGGTTAAACGCGCTAATCTCAGAAACTACTAGTTCGAATTGAAAAATTATTTTTGTGTTGGATAGTTCATTTATTGAGGAACGCTATAGGCTATATAACAACCGACATTAACGCGAGCGAAGCCTTGGGCGACCGCTAGTAACACCGTATGAATTTAATTTTAATGACAAATTATTAAAATTTATTTAAATATAAAAATAAATACCTCGCTTTGCAGCGTACCGCCAAATACCGCAGTGACTATAGAAGCTGAGGCGGTAGGGTTACGCGATACGAACCCAGTCTCCACCCTGTCTGGTGGCAGTAGTTGTAGTAGCTCCGTATGTAATCTGAAAGGAAATTATTTGTGATATTGTATTTTGTTTGCTTCTAATGACCATAATAATAATGCTTTTTTATTCTGAACTTCTTGGTTACATAACAATAAGAGATTAATATGTTCAGTTTGTTATAATAAAATTATTAAAGTTATCAGAATGTTTTTGGACCTGTCTAGCATGTAGCGCAGGAATTCGTGAGCATCCTGCTGCTGATATCCACGAAATCGCGGAACAACCTTCCAAATGACCAAGAACAGGCATTCAGGAGAAATTGCTGCCTTGGATCCACATCCACCTGTATTTAAATTTATCAGCACCTAAACAGAACACATAGAAAACAATTGTAAAAATTTCATTCAAAGTCTAATATGTCATATTATAGTGAATTTTTAAGATCAAATACTTCTATACCTTTCGAAGCTCTTCAGCCATAACCACATCATGCATCTCTTGCCTTGTGTAACTTCTAGAATGATACACCTTGCGACCATTCGTTTTCATCTCAAGTGAAGGCAACTGACTAAAATAGTAACTAAATTCCTGTATGTTATTCAAACTTTGTAAAACTGCATTCATGAAACATGTATTGCCTAAATTTTTTAATCCTACAATTTTCTTTTCTCTCTGCGTCTTCCCATTGCAGGGAGACGACAACTTCTTCTCTTTACTCTTTGATGGTGTGGTGTTGTTCTCAGCTGATGTGCTGTCTTCTGAATGAGATCTTTTACGTGAACGGGGTCTTAAACTTCTTACTGGCTCATCCACACTCTGCAATATAAATTTAATATCAAAATACGGTTTAAAAAAGAAGGAGACAAAAAGACATTTAACATTATGTTATAATATACCTTTGTTTTCAAATGCTTATTCTCATTAAATTCAAGGATAGAGTTACTTGGAGTACTAGAAGTGTCACTAAAATTACTGTCAGATGTCACATCTACTAATCTTATTTCATCTTGAGAACTATTTGGAGAGTCTGCTGGCTTATCTTCAGATATGATTAGTTGGTTGGGTGTAGAATTGTTGTCTGGCTCACTTTCCCCTTTACTATTATCGTCACATAGCTCTGACACACCATTTTCATTTTCACCTGTTCTATTGTCTCTGGTCTGCATAATACTTTGCCTTATTTTATCTACAGTTTGATTTTCTGTATCATTTGAGACATAATCATCACATTTATAGCTGTGAAAAACAATTAGTAAATTAATTAAAAAAATACAGTAAAATTGAGTACCTCCTCCTTAAAAAAAAGTCAGTTAAGAAATCATAATGCGAGTAGTGTTTTCTAGCTACTAATTTACCTAGTTATAATTAAAAGTGGTACTAAAAGCTAAGATAAATAGGAACAATTAATAGTTAGATTGAAGTTTTTAGGTAAAATTTATGTTTATAGACAAAAGTTTAAAAATTCATTATAAATAATTTAAAACAACTAACCAATATACTGAATACACATCACAGCTTATGCAGAGCTGATGATTTTCTGTTTCCGCATGTATTTTGGCATGGCCACTCACATAACGGCCACAATTCACAACTCCACACTGCAGGCACAACCAGTTCTGATCTTTTACACCACATTCTGAAAAATTTTTTTTTTATAAGTTGTTAACCATTAATCATATTATAAAAAACAGACAGTCACCATTTTACATTTAGAACTTAAACAAACCTAATAGGAACATTTTTTAATAATTCCATTATTGTTATCATGCTATTCTACTAAGAAAGCAAAATATGAAATTGTTACAATTTGTTGAAACAGTAGAGGGCCAATAAAAGTATGACATATTTGTTTAATGACAGAGAAATCATTAATGTAATCAGTCTGATTCTATTCTCAACATGCAAGATTTGGCCAACTTGGTCTTTTAAGTACAGTCAACAGCATGTTAGGTTACCACATTAGGCCAAATTTTCTCAATTGACTCTGAGATTTACGTCAAACAAATAAAGTTGACAATCAATCAGAGATAGTTGTCAGTTTTGTATAGTCTGGCGTGTTGTTGACTGTACTATACGGGCATAGTCTGGGTACGTCACAACAACACGGCGCGCCCATTTATAAGTTTTTTTTCTTTCGCTCGCCATTCGTTTGAATGTAGTCGAAAATAGCCCGTCTTAGTCGCGTCGGCTGCTTAGTGTAACGAGTCAGTTAATCAAGAGTCAAGACAGAAACACTAAACGGCAAACGAAACATCAGTCACGGTCATCCATGCTGACTCCCCCCCTCCCTCGCCCCGCGAACAGCTGATTATTAGAGTTCATTGTATTGATTTTTTAAGTAACCTCCTCATGAAAATCAATACAGCCCCTTTTTTCTATTGCATCTAACAGATGTAGAAGTAAAATCAATTATTTGAGATAAAATGCTTTAATTACCTGAACAACTGAAGTTCTTTGTGATCGCGGTGTCCTCAACGATGGGATCACTATCCACCTTGACGTTATCTAATAAATGTGAACATTCCATTCTTCATGCTATTAGTCAGTTTTATATTGATGAAAGTCAGCACCTAATTCAATTGAGATAAATTTGTTGCTATTTAAGATCTGTTACACAGCACACACTATGCGTAACTCGAAGTGGCTGCCCATTGAAGCTCAAAAATCAAAGCGACATTTTTGATGAGAGCGAGTGAGAGGGAAATACTAACATCTGTAGCAAAACAATTTACACGTTCGGATACACAAGAAACATTATTTTTCATTAATATAAAAATATATTTAAGTAAAATATTAATAATGGAGATTAACCTTATAGTTATTTAAAATTATCGCCGTTAAATTTTAAATTCCAATATATTATAAATGTATCTTTAGGGAAAGATTATAAAGTTAAACTGTCGAATAATTTTCGACAAATTGCAGCGCTTACGCGCTACGTACGATCCGAATCCGTTAAAATATGGTCCGTTGTAGCTGTAGAATTATATATTTCTCTAAAACTTACGCACTACATTCGATCTCCGCCTTATCTAGAACATTAATTATTGGACGTAGTGCTTGAAGCTAGTACCTTAATGTCCTAAAATAGCCTGAAACGTAACAAGCCCCCGCCCGACGGCTGCCTCAGCAACTTTTCTTTGTAATATATAAATTTTTTATTGTATATTTATAATAATTAGATAACAGCAATAAGGAGTCCCTTTTTTCTTTAACTTAAACGAATAGCTTTTTGAATTTGCATGAAACCACACGCCAAGAAGACGACCATGTTATTATTTTTATTGTACGAGGGGCATATGGGTCCCCAATCCCTATGCATCAAAATACACGGTAGGTAATAAAAAAAATTACTAGAACTTCCTTTCCTTATTAATTTATAATCTGTAGTTCTGAACAAAGTCTTGAAAATCCGATCCGGCTCATAGGACCAGAAAAAATCGAAATATCAAGGCGAACAAAAAGAATTTCATTATAATTTTAAAATGTCGTCTATTCGTGAAAAAAATCACTATGCCCTAACGAACTCCTCTTAATAGTTTGACTATTACAGTTAAATCCTTTACGATAGAAAAATTTAAAGGAAATCTGTCGTGATTAAAATCCTGAACATAAAAATTTTCTGAACTATTCCGCTACTTACCCAGTCATCATACACTTGATACAAGTGGCCTATCAAAACTTCGATAAATCAAAAAGCCTATAATTTTGCTACTGTATATTTCATTACAATGGAACTATACTCAGGACAGATAGGAACTAGTTTTAAAACTCCTCTAATATTTTTCAACATCTACAAAACTAGGTTCCTACCAATTGCATTTTCAAGTTCAATCACAAAGCAGTGACATTATACAGCAGTGCACCAAACTAACTATAAAATACCAAATTATGCAATATACAAATTGTGCAATTTTTTTAAATTAAAACGATCATGAAAGACTTTCATATTAATATACATACCTATAAAAATCATGTATTTCTCCCTGAACAGGTAGGCAGAGCTATTTACATCCATTTCATGGATGAAAATTCATATTATAGCCAAATTTTATTACACACTTGAAAATTGAAATTCATTTCGAAAATCAGATTGATTTTTAAAACAAAACTGAAATAATTGGAATTTCTCATATTATCAATATTAACATGAAACATCATTTTCTATGCTACAACATAGTTACTCAACATAAAGTTGAACCTAAGCATCAAAGAAATTGTTATGCAACTAAATAATAAATAAGTAAAAATAACTCTTAGAAGTTTTTGTTGTTCTTCATGAAAGGGATCTGTTATTGTATAGTTGATTTTTTAAAATATAAATAAAACGAATATATCCCTTAATATGTAAATTTATTAATTACGTCTGCCACCATAGCCCCCCTGGGTGGCAGGCTGTGTCAACTGCAGACCATTAATATTGTTGAAATCCAACATCTTCAACATGTCCTTGGTATCAGGGTCTACTTCAATGATGTCATGTTCAAGAGCAGAAACCTCTGGGACATAGTTGTCACGCCTTTCACGTTCCTCCTCTTGCAGTTTTATGGAGATACCACGTACTTGAGAATGTCTAAGACGTCTCATTAAGTGGGTTGCAAACCTAGAAACAAATACTACAGGTTAATTTTCACAAACCATTTGAAATGAAGCATCAACTTAAATATTCAAGTACCCCCTGAATACAGAAACGCTAATCAAAGTTTGAGCTTTGCTTAACATCTAAATATTGTCAAAATTGACGTTTTTCCATACAAATTCTGACAGGTAATGTCCACTTAAGTTTTAAAACAGTGCCCCAAATTTGATTAGCGTTTCTGTATTCGGGGGTAAATCTTATATAAACTAAACTGCAACTATTTATATGAAAACAATAATAGTGATGTATAGATTATAATTTAATATTTTCCCAAAGGCAAACACAACAAAGAGTATACTACCCTAATGAACTAGTTAAAAAGGCACTAAGGTTAGAATGCGGAGTGCAAAACTAGTTTACTAATGTTACTAGGAAAGTTTAATCGATATAATCGTAAACAAAAACAAATCTAATTTTATTTAAAAGATCCAAAGATCCATGCATTTCAAGAGCAGCCTTGAATTAAATGTTTTTTTCGTATTTGGTATATTAATTTCCAACCTAACTCTTTACTTGGAAGAAATGGATTGACTGGAATAAGTACTCACCCAGCGATTTTGTTACGCAGAGGTTTTGTTGGAATTATAGCAATTTCCTCACATATCCTTTTGTTGGTATCAAAATCTAAAGTAAGTCTTGTGTAGTACTTTTCAATAATTATTTTCGCCGCTTTCTTGACGGTCTTAGTCCTGACACGACCCTGAAAGTTTAAAAGTATCGGAGTCAGAAATAAGATCCTTAATCTATAAAGTATATTAATTCATTCGATTTTCTGAAGCCTTTGAACACTATCACTGGCGATTGACTTAGTTATCATAGATTTATCAAAAAAATTATTTTACCATGGCTGAAACACAGTTCTCGTCTTATTTGACAGATCACAAAAGAACACAGATTATAAAAAAATAAATAGACGAGCTAAGCAAGCATAGATTATACACTATATTCTAGAGTAATAATGTATTTACAGGTTAAAAACTTTTAAATTATTTTCTCGGCTTGGCAGTAACATCAATTGGCCACATAAAATTAGTATTTTGGAAATTCACAACATTAAATTTTTTCAACAACTGCATAAAAATAGACCAAAAATGAAGACACCTTTACATTTTATTTTATTTTATATTAATTTTTTAGTCTCCTATGCTGGCCTGTAGGCCTATTCGCTAACTTTTTTTGACAGTTGAAAGTGATGATCACCGAACTATTTACTTAACCATTACTGTTTTCATAGGACAAGTGACACAATACCGTTATAGTAAAGTAGTAATGGATAAGTAAATAGTTCGGTGATCATCACTTTCAACTGTCAAAAAAAGTTAGCGAATAGGCCTACTGGGAGCGAACTAATAACGTAGAATAGGCCTGCCCCGACTCATCCCATGGGTGTCGTAAAAGTCGACTAAGGGAGATTTCCCGGTTTAGACCAATAAGCACATTGGAGCACCCGAATAGTAGAGGGCAAACCACCAACAACAACATACCCAAAGAGGGTTAGTGTCAGGCAGGCGGCCGGCTGTAAAACCTAAGCCAAAACTTTGAGCAGTATGGATTGGAATGTTGTCATTCCAATCACTCTCTCTGTTCATCGGTCTCTCGACATGGTCCGGTCCGTCTCTTTTCTATACATTCATTCATCACTAGCACCTTTACAGTGTACACACATACATACATAAATCACGCCTATATCGTAGGCAGAGGTGAACTAGCACCCACATTTCGCCAATTATGTTAGGTCCCATGTAATAGGTGGCGAGCCTATTGCCATTTATCGGGCACAAAAGTCGCAGTACTATTGCTAGGTGGTATAAGATGAACGCTGCTGCCCATTCCTCATCGCTGATTTTTCCTTAGTCGCCTTGTACGACACCCACGGGAGAGACTTGGGGTGGTGACAATTGTATTCTACTCTGCCGTCACCACACGACACCTTTACGGTGTAATGGATGATATGAATCAAAAGGCAGTGGATGGCTTGATGACGTCTGACCGATATAAAAGGAAGAGGAAACATACTGCGCCGACGCCAGATATACTGGGAACAGGGCAGGGAACAGATATATTTTTATTCCACTGTTTTCATACATAAAATCATGATTTAAATTCCAGTAATTCTAAACAGACCTAAGCGCCAAATGACGTCACAACCATGGAGGAATGGCGAGTTTTGCCTCTTTCTGACGCGAAAAATAAAAATATTGCTTGTCAAAATTGCTTTAGTTATTGTTCTGAGGGCGCGTCAGTGTAAATATAAACCCTAAAGGTATTTGAAATGTATGAAATTTATTTTCAAGTAAAATATGTTTTAAATTAAAGTCTCGTAAGAATTTCAATGATTTTTAATAATAATATATTTTTTTCTTCCATGTACGAAGGCAAACAAATTCATTTCTTCCTCCGTTGTTGTGAAATCATCACATATTTTATAAAAAGAAATTTCTGAAATTAAAGTAACAAAAAATATTTTCGAAATCAGGATTGGAAAATAAAGAAATTGTATTTTTATTTTAGGGGGTTATAATTTTGTTTCGTTATTTCACCACTTCATCTTCACCAAATGAGTAATATCTATAATCCGTGCTGTGACTTCACGCTCCATCCATTCTCCGTCTCTTATGATGTGTTTGATGTTGTGGTGAAGATCACTATATGTATAAAGTGGTTTTATCCATTTCATCAGTCACCATCATGAACTCTGTTACCATTCAATTCGCGGCAAGCACTCCCTAGATGCGTTAAAATATGTAACACCCATACTAGGGTTAATTCTGACATGATTCTCTAAACTTAAAACTAAATTTAAGATCAGTCTCTCCTTTTCATTCTATATTAAGAATGACAGAGAAACACTGTTGTCAAATTAGTCTTAGGTTCAGAGAACCATGTTCAGAATCGACCCTATTTTAACGTAAAATTCATTTCATTCATACATTTCACCAGATTTCACCCACTCATTATTTCATAAGACTACAGATAAAATATACACTAAAGACTTGGCTGTATGGGCTAGACCCTTTGCCTTCCCTAAAATATAGGGAGAATTTTAAAACTACTAAACCATTCTCCGTCATTTTGTTTCCGTGGTTGGCTTTGGTTGTCGGCGGCGGAATTTGCCGCGTTTGTTTCCACGTTTTGGTGTAACTGGCTAATTGTTGCAATTGTGTATATTAGTAAAGTTATTCGTTTGTTAGTCTTCCTTCATCAATCAAGTTCTTAATTAAAGACAGCCGAAATATTATTAACAAGATGTTTTGGGGTAAGTTAATGAGCCCGGCGACTTATTACCACGTGTTTCTTTGAAAGGAAATACAAGATTTTTGGAAGTTTTTTCAACTGTGTATTAACCTTAAAGAAATATTGCCCATATCAT
Source organism: Cataclysta lemnata (assembly GCA_963931975.1). Taxonomy (NCBI): domain Eukaryota; kingdom Metazoa; phylum Arthropoda; class Insecta; order Lepidoptera; family Crambidae; genus Cataclysta; species Cataclysta lemnata. The sequence continues at coordinate 10,608,215 of OZ008353.1, read as the reverse complement.
AAACTTCTGTAGTTTCCTCCTTAACTCTTTCATATAGTGCATGCCTTCTCTAGGTAATCTTAGAGAGATGAAGAAATTTATGTATTTCCATGTTCTATTCCTATAGGACTTATTATGGAACCGAATAAACGGTACACCCAAGTGGTGGAGAAGCCGTTCCATATCTCACAGGCTGCAATGGATATATCAACTGGAGACAATGATCCTTGTCAGGTTATGGTAGTAGTGGATGGTAAGAACTTCCTTGTGTGCACCCTACAGAAGAACAAGAACATTCAGGTGCCCCTAGACTTATATTTCAAGGCTGGAGACAACATAGCTTTCTTGACAAATGGTAAGTTCAATATGCACTTTTTTGTCAATTTCTTAGATGTAATAAGTTTTATTATTTATATATTGTTATAATGCCTAACATTGTTATGAAGATGAAGCTGTGACCAATAAGTTTTTTCATTTAGATATTACAGATACATTTGCTGTATAACTATAATTGTAACCCTCAGAATCAAGCCTCAATCGCTCATAACTCAGTTTATACAATAACAATGCATTGGTGCTGAGGGTTATAATAAAATTGTTTATTTATATTAACATTTATAGGTAAATGTAATGTTCACTTGACTGGCTACTTGGATCCTGAATTTGAGGAAGAAGTGTCAGATGATGAAGAAGTAGAAGAAGAGGAGGAGGAGGTCACACCTGGGAAAAAAAGGAAAAATGAGACAGCTAATGAGGTAGCAAGCAAAAAGGTCAAGGTGTGTACTTCTGTCCATTCTACATTATAGTTCCCTGACAAGATGTCTTTAAAATTTTTGGTTTTTTTATAAGAGACATTAGTAGACTTTTCATGAACTTTATTCTTAGATAAGATATCTTTTTGTTTATCTGATATATGTAACTGCAATAAAATTGAATATTTCATATTTACTTTAGGGGCCGCCGAATTGTAAATTTTTTTTATATTGAAAGAACTTGTAATTTGGGTAATTACAAGTTAAAATATTGAATTGCGGAAATTCTCGTTTTTCTAATTCCTTCACCGCCTTGGTGACACAGCACCGCTCGCTACACAATACAGCTCGTACATACAGTAGTAGTATTTTGTTTATAAATTATGTCAATTTAGCAATGCTACCAACATTCCAAAGACGTTTTTGTTCTAAAGTCTGTCATTTAATCTAAAAATTACTAATTTTTAATATTTTTTTTTTTCGAAAACTATTAACTTCCGCAATAGGAAATTAATAGTTTACACATGGATTAGCAATTACGAGTTCTTTCACTATAAAAAAAATCAACTCTTAACTCGAATGCCCCTAAAGTAAATTAGAACCAAATATTTTGTATTCCTAATTTTCTGCTATAATTTCAAACAGAAAGATAAACCCACTAAGAAAAAGGCAGCAGAAGAAAGCTCTGATTCTGACAATGAGGATCAACTCCAAAAGTTTTTGGATGGAGAAGATATTGAAACAGATGAAAATGATGAATCATTCAAAATGAATGTTTCCGCTGAAGCCAGTGATAGGTTAGTAATGTTTTAAATAACTAAACTAAATCATCTCATCTCCCACACAACAACTTTTTCTTCTGCCTGCCCATTTTATCTAGGGGTCAGTGCAGTATGTATCCTCTTCCATTCTTATCTACCAGATATCATCTAGCCACACCGGAAACATGTGAATTAATTATAGATAATTGTAAAATACCGTAAAAACCGTACCGTACCGTAAAACACCCCCATCTCTCCTCTGCCTACCCCTTCGGGGATATAGGCGTGATTTATGTATGTATGTATGTAAAATACCGATGAATGGAGAATGATTGGGATGACAACATTAGAATCTTAGGATTGTTGGTGCGCCAAGGTGCTTATTAGTTGACTTGAGGCTGGCATTATCTACATTATTTATAAAAAAATCTTGTGTCACAGTGTTTGTTATTGTACTCCTCTGAAACTTGGTATATTTGGTAGGTCTGAGAATAGGTCATAGGTTATTTTTTATACCTTTAGGTGACAAGGGCAAAATAATGTCTGCTTGGTCAGATAGTAACTATATCAGATAATAACGAATGCTATAATTTTATTTTAATCCTTGTGAAATATAAACAACTAAATAAACACAGAGTAGTTTGCACCTGATGTATTATATTTTATACATACATACATAAATCACGCCTATATCCCCGAAGGGATAGGCAGAAGTGAACTAGTACTCACATTTCGCCAATTATGTTAGGTCCCATGTAATAGGTGGCGAGCCTATTGCCATTTATCGGGCACAAAAGTCGCAGTACATTGCTAGGTGGTATAAGAGGAACGCTGCTGCCCATTTCTGATCACTGATTTATCCTTAGTCGCCTTGTACGACACCCACGGGAGAGATTTGGGGTGGTGACAATTGTATTCTACTCTGCCGTCACCGCACGGCCAATTATATTTTATATTTTATGTCTTCACTTATTTTGTATATTTCATAAATATATTTTGGTAAAATTTTCAGTGAAGACGACTCTGATGAGGAAGAAGCTGAAGAAGAAGAGGATGACGAAGATGAAGATAAAAAAGAATCTTCAGAAGAAGCAGACACCACATTAGATACTAGCAAGGAAGAGAAAGTTGACATGTCTAAGCTGAGCAAGTCTGCTCGTCGTCGCCTCAAGAAGAAATTGCAAAAGAGTAACACATCGTTGGAGCAGCCTCAAGTCAATGGAATAGATAAATCTAAGGTCAGCTCAAACTGAAATGATTATTTAATATGAAAGTCTTGTGTCAGTTTTTTTTAAAAACTCCTCTGTAACAACCTGACATTTTTTGTGTATATTCGGTAGATCTGACTGAGAATAGGTTGTAGGCCATTATTTATATACCCCTAGGTGATACAGGCAAAACATTGTTTGCTATGTCAACTAGTTATTATCTAAAAGTAATCTATCCAAGATTACTTTTGATTATTATTCTTGATTACAAGAAATACAACAATAGTTAATGGTGTTCATTAAATATATTTTGCCAGTCTGTAGTGTTTTCCTTACTCCAGTATTGTTACTTTAAATTTATTTCTGTTTTACAGAAAGATAAATCTGACCAGAAGTCAGAAAAGGAAAAGAAAAAACCTGAAGCCAAGAAGGAAGCACAAGAAGCACAGACAGACAAGAAGGAAAAGAAATCACTGAGTGGTGGTGTATTTATTGAGGATTTGAAAATTGGCAGCGGACCACTGGCTAAGCCCGGTAAAGTTGTCATGGTGAGTACTCCTTTGGATTCAAATTAGCTTTTCTTTTTAATCTATAAATAAATATTAACATTTTTTACACTTACATCTAACATCCAGTCCAAAGTAAGTTAGAAAAGCCTTGTGCTAGATTACAGACAAATTTTAATATGTATATAAATTATAAACATTTGTAATATAGGTATTACATCAACATATATACAACCATAACTTGAGAATTAATGTTTATGATCATCACAAAAGTTTGATCCTACCAGGGTTCGAACCTGGGACCTCTTGGCCAATAGCCAGCAATCTGATCATCCAATCAAACTGGGTTGTCAATGACTGAATAGCCTTTTTAGTCAGGTTATGTATGTTTATTATAATTTTGAACTAGGTCTACTATGAGGGGAGATTAAAGCAAAACAACAAGATGTTCGACAACTGCCAGAAGGGACCTGGGTTCAAGTTCAAGCTTGGAGCTAAGGAGGTTATCTCTGGATGGGATGTTGGTGTTGCGGGAATGAAAGTTGGTGGCAAGAGGAAGATCATCTGCCCCCCTGCCATGGCGTAAGTTTATTCATTGTTTATCATTCTTTGTCTACTGGGGTTAATATTGGTTAATTTGAGTTGAAACATCTATTATGTTTTCTTATTTCTTTGCATATCTAAGCATAAACTTCGTTAAAAGTCTATCTTGGGTCTAATCAATGGGAAGTAAATTTTTTTTTTATTCCAAGACCTATTTACCATCTTCCTTAATATATGCCGCCTTGGTCGAATGCTCAGATTGCTGGGTATTGGCGAAGAGGTCCCGGGTTCGAATCCTGGTGGGGCAAACTTTGTGATGACCACAAATGTTTGTTTCCGAGTCATGGTTGTGTATATGTTTATGTAGTATATTTTCAACATTTATATACATAATTATATTAAAAATATGTCCGTCATCTAGTATCCATAACACAAGTGCTTAGGCTACTTACTTTGAGCTAGATGATAGGTGTGAGTGTAAAAATATTTATTATTATTTATTGCAGGTATGGAGCTAAAGGTTGTCCACCAGCTATTCCTGCGAATTCAACATTAGTATTTGAAGTTGAATTAAAGAATATCAAATAAATTTTACACAACAGTGAGTTGCTACACCAGTGAGTGAATGTGGAAGAATGTTGTTTGATTGATTGTTATTGGAAGATTGCCATGTCTACTTATAATAGAGTTTGCCGATATGGTGCGCCTGTAACTTACTTTACTATTAAGTGACATTTTAAATGAAAAAGCAGTTTTTTTGTTTGTTAATGATATAGGTAATTTGACTTTGCAGGTGTGCCATATTCGCTATTACTGTAAGTTAATTATAAGTAGTGGTTATGTATTGAATTGGATGTTATTGCTACAAATATGTTACATTTGCTGAATTGGTTTTCTTTTATTTCATTTACAAAAACAGTTTTAATAACATTTCCTATGCAGTAACTTTACATTCACAGTAAAATAAGTGCCAATGTATTAGAATAAAATGTTCTCACTAACTGTAAACAGTTATTGTTCCAGAAAAATGTTTGTATTTTTGCAAATTTATTTGAACCAAAATCTAAATTATCCTACTTCCAATACGTCCTTGTTCATCCAAGTGTAAAAATAATAGATGTTCATAGAACACTTGTCAAATATACATAGAATAGAAGGACTTATGATAATTAATAGTTATCATTTTAAGAGACCAATATAGTTCTGATTAATCTCACACCTTAAACCATTTCCTTTTAAATTATATATCTCATTTAGATTGACAATATTATGCTAAATATTCTTATGAATACCTATTTTGTTCCGACTATTATTCATTAAGTGTATCAATAGGTAATTTTAAGCAGTAATAAGTTCTTGCATTGTCATTAATTTTATTCACACATATGCAAATGATATATTTTAATACAGTAACCCTTATTGTATCCATTATCATGCATCTCATGTTGTATCAGTATGTAATTGTAAAAGTAGTATATATTATTTTAATACGAATATATATTTCATATATAATTTTAATAACAATTTATAGGACAGCAGTTTGTAAGTACTTCTCTATGTGAATTAAAGCAGTGAAATAAATTTTGGAATGTCAAATTATGTTTTATTTATAAAACTCTCCTATTCATGTATTCAATGATGCCATTGCTTACTTAAAACGTTAATTATGTTTCGACCCAGTCGAAAATGAATGAAGTATTATATACCAAGGGCGATAAAACAAAGAATGCCTCGGATCGCAAGTATTTGACGCCTGAGCCGAAGGCGAGGGCGATAAATATGCGATCATGGAAAGCATTCGTACCTTCTCATACATTTTATATAAACGTACGAATGCTTTCCATGCTGGCGAAAAAATAATACAATTGGGCCAGGGCCAGCCCCCGACGCCACAAGAATTGTAAAAGAACTGTATACCAATAAGCATAATTTTTCTACTGTACATTCATTGATCACTAATGTGTGATGGATGACTATGAATTGAAAGGTGGATTGTTAGATATGAATGGAAGAGGTGGATATTCTGGTGACAACTGGTTTTTCTCTTAGTGAAATTCCGGCTCATCACCAGAAGGCAATGCTAGGGGTGAAAACTGAGAATAATAACCCCGATAAAATGGGCAAGGATAATTTTTTGTGTAGGTATATATCTAAAAACAGTGCTTTTGTTTCCAAAAGCAAAGCAAACTCCAGTAAATATTTCTGGCAAAATAATAAGCAAAAAGTTATGAAAATAGAGATTAAAAAATAATTACAAATATTTTATTTAAAACTATATATTGACAAAGAGTTGACAAATAAAATACATTAAATGTAAATTGTGTACTTATTCTAGAATTTCTATGAACAATTGCAACTTTCACACTGTCTACACTGCTCGATGCTCTATGTAATGTCTGTATATACATTGTACTCTTGTACTTGTTTGATGTAATGCCTGGCCTTGCTGACAAAAGGTATCTTCTTTGTAGTCAGGAATGGAATATTATAATACTAAAAAACACTGCCTAATTGAGTCCATAGAAAAACAATTTTAATACACTTGTATACATACATACATACACCACGCCTATATCCCCGAAGGGGTAGGCAGAGGTAAAACTAGCACCCACTTAGATTTTATTGTTCAAAATTTAAAAAATCCCCTACAGAACTAAATAAAATCTAACGAAATAAAACTTAGGTACTTTTTTTCACATGCTATTTTTTTATACATGCTTAAAATGTGAACAACACAACAGAATATAATAAAATAATAAAAATAACAGCAAGTTAGATTTTTCTTTAATATTATTATCATCCAAGTGGAACATAACATCATTGTACAATTTTGGTTGTACAGAGAAATTCATAATATTTTTTGCAGCATAAATAATTGCAGTAAGACAGTAGGACATAAATACTCAAGACAATAACTGGTTTTATAGTAACAATGAATTGAACCAGTTGTAAGTATAGGTACCCATATGTTTATAATAAGTAAGTATAGTGATTCTTTATTATTAAGTTGGTTAATTACTATGATGTAAACATTTCCATATCATAAGTTCCATCAAGATATTTTGAATGACCTTTCACAAGTGTAGTACAAAAATTTTCAGTTTATAGAAAACTAAGAATTATGAACTAAAAGTTGAAATGTATACATTACGGATATCCATTTTTAATCATAAATAAATATTGTGTCCCAATCAACCTATAAATGCATTAACAATAACCAATAATAACAGTAATTTAAATATTGACTATCTTTTATTCTGCTTTAAGTCTGCCGTCTGGTGAATCGTTTGTGATAGTGGAGGCTTTATTTTCAGTGGGTTTTTCTTCTTTCTTGACAGCTCCTTTACCAAAAATACAGACCCCACCTTCACAATTTATTGGAAACTCTGTTTTCACGTTGCCATCCGCATCTTTTACTGCCCATGGATTCCAGAATCGTAAAACATAAGGCTGAATAAATTTATGCCATATATACAACAACACAGGAATAATAAAACAAGGCACGCACACCATGATTCCGCAATTTACTATAAATTGTTGAATCTATTTGTTGAACTTTTAGTACTCTCTTCTTTAAAGGTATAGAAATAAGACGTCGTTTTTGATGCCAGAATAGTAAGATAAATTAATTTATCTTATCTTATTTAAAAGTACAATGAATTTTCATTGTACTATTTCGTACTAATTATCGTCAAAAACCCATGAACGCAACAATATTTTATGAGGTAATGTTCAATCAAACAAAGTAAAGAACAAAACTAGTTGAGGGAATTTAGTTGACATATAAATGTCAAGTTGACATTGTTTGTCACTGGCTTGTTCTTTTCCGTCAAGTAAGATTATGAAACTTAGCATGTACATGCTAAGTTTCTTCAAAGCCAAATATTCAGTATTAGTTAATAATCCTGTGGAATAGTAATTGTGAAATTAATTTGCTAAAAAAAATATACGATTATATGATACGCACAGTTAAACATTAACACATTTTTTGTTAAAGTAAGGAACTTATTGAAACCATATTTGTTACCATATTAATATTATATTCTCGAAAATACACCACATTACATTACGCACGACAAATCAATATTTTTTTGATGACAAAAGCACTAATAACACAATCGTAATTGCGCATAGAGCTAGAGAACGTTGGTACAAAACTCATTTCTCAACACACCTCCTGAGTTTTGCAGCAACTAAATCTTATAATTCATAACATAAACATAACTTTTAACAAAATAACATTATTAGAACACATAACAATAACAAAGCACTAACTGACATTTATTTATTTAAGATTTGCTAACTCTCTAAGTTTTTGATATTTTATTTTGCCTAAAGCCTTAGTCAATATATCCGCTAATTGATTTTCAGTATGAACCTTTACTATATTAATAATACCCTTTCTCTCGTAGTCATATACGAAGTGATAGCTTATGTCAATGTGCTTAGAGTTCTTACAAAACTTTCCGTTCTTTGACAACGCAATAGCCCCGCTGTTGTCTTCATAATTTTTTTACTGGCTCCCTAATCTGAAGACCTAAATCACCTAACACACCTATTAACGGAAATATTTCTTCTACACAGTCTGCCAACTCGTAATACTCGGCATGAGTTGATGCTCTTGACACAATCTTTTGTTTATGTGATTTCCACATAATTGGATTATTAAAAACTCTAATTAAAATTGCTGTCGTCGACTTCCTGTCAGAATTGTCTGCAGCCCAATCGGCGTCTACATAAGCGTCCACTTGCTCTTCATACTTGGCGTCATAGTTCATCTTTAAAAATTAACACTTGACATAAATTCGTGAAAACATTCATACCAATCACGTGGGCTCTCTCGCAACCCATAGAGAGATTTTTGTAGTTTGCATACTTTATCATTCTCCGTACAATATCCATCAGGTGGGTAAATATAAACTTCAGACTTAATGTTTCCATTCAAAAATGCTGTCTCTACGTCCATTTGTTCAATGTTCCATCTTCTTACACATGCAACTGATAATAAGGCTTTCATAGTTGTCATACGCGCTACTGGCGAATAGATTTCTTCATTTTCTTCATACATCTGTTGGAACCCTCGTGCGACTACTCTTGCCTTATACTTTCAATTTGACTTAATCCTGAAAATCCATTTCACATCTATTTTTTTCTTATCCACTGGCTTATCAACCAATATCCATGTTTCGTTCTTTTCCAAACTGTTCAGTTCCTCTTTCATGGCATCTTTCCATTTATTTACATCCGGACTTTTCATCACTTCATCATACGTATCTGGTACCGATGCATCACTAAAGTTTATATATACAACATGATCTTTATATTTCTCTGGCATTTTTCTATCTCTTTTAGGTCGGCCACCTCCTCAGTTTCAGCTCTACTAGTTTTGTCTCCTGAATCACCAACACTGTCATAAAATTCTTCGTTTTCATCTTCTGTATCTACTATCTTTATTATCTGTTCTTCTTTCATACCTATAAATGTAACGTGACGACTAATGACAATTTTGTCGCTTACTAATACTCTGTCCCCCGAATACAGAAACGCTATTCAAAGTTTGAGTCCCGCTTAACATTTAAGTATTGTCAAAATTGACGTTTTTCCATACAAATTCTGACAGGTAGTGTCCAATTTTAAGCAGTCCCCTAAATTTGAGTAGCGTTTCTGTATTCGGGGGTGTATCCCGTATCTGTATATCCTACTAGTATACCTTTCATAGCCTTTGGGTTCAATTTTGAGGTTCTTAATTCGTCTGGAATTCGTACATAACACTGTGACCCGTAAATTTTTAAATTACTGACATTTGGCTTCCTCCCGATAAAAATTTCGTACGGTGTCTTCTTCTCATAGGTATTTGTCAAAATTCTATTTCCTAGATATGCTGCAGTCAACACGCACTCTGGCCAATATTTCTTATTTATCTTTGCTTCTGTAAGCAGACATCTCGCTCTCTCCATTATGGTTCGGTTAAATCTTTCAGCTACCCCGTTTAACTCGTGTGTAAACGCTGGTCCTGGTTTCAAGTAAATTCCTTTTTGCTTTGTATAATTGTAAAAATCTTTATTTATATATTCTCCGCCATTGTCACATCTAACTTCTTTCACCCTTTTACCAGTTTGAGTTTCAACCATATGTACGTAATCTGTAAAACATTTAAAAACATCGCTCTTATTATTTATTGTACATACGTAAGCTATTGTACTATAGTCGTCTATAAATGTCACGAAATAGCGTTGCCCCTTATATCCAGTTGGCGTTATCGGGCCTGCCACATCCGTGTGGATAATCTGTAATATATCTGTTGCCCGTCGTCTTTGATTTCCAAACGGTAAATTAGTCATCTTGTTCATAAGACAAATTTCACATTGCACGTAACCCTCATCTAAATTATTAGGTAACCCATCTACTACCTTGTGCCTACACATTTCATTCAGTTTCTTAAAGTTAGGATGCCCTAGAATCCTATGCCATTTTTCTTTTTCTGACATAAACTTACCACTCGTGTATGCTACAGTACCACCACCATTTAAATTTACTTTGCCATCCAATTCATACATTCTGTTTTTCTTGCGTGCGACAGCCATTAAACCTATATCTACATTATATATATTTGCTATATCTCCTCTAAAATTAATTGTATTATTTTTTAAAATATTAAATATCAAAACCAATTAATGTTTTAAAACTAAGGGACTAAAAGCTAAATTAAAGGTAGAAAACCTCGCCTAGGTCTTCTGAGACAGGAAGTGTACCAATAACGCTGGCTGCATTACCTCGCTGAATGGCGAGGCTAATTTTTTGCGCGAAATACAGACCAGCCTTATTGTCACCTACTGTCTCACGTAGCCGCTTTGTAATGTCCCGAAAAAGTCGGTGAGCTCCTGGACCCCATGGTCCCAGAGTCTCTACCCCAAACGGCTCAAATAGGTAGTCTCCTGAGAGACCGGCGTATTTGCGCCGTTTAAGGGATTCAGCGGAAGCTGCAGCCGATCCGGACATTGCTGAGGTAGCTGGAATATGGGACATTGCTAGAGTGTCCACGCAAGTGGCGTCCCATACCAGACATTTTCCCTTCTTCCAGGGAACGAAAGTCATGGATAGTTAGTCATCAATAGTTACAAACATTGTATTATTTCTATTTACAATACACGAAACACTTAATAGGTTCTTTTTCATATTTGGAACGTAATATAAATTTGCAACATCAATTTTATTTGTCTTACCTCCTACGTTACAGTACATTGTTGCATTTCCTATTTTCTCCGACTTAAGACAAAATCCACAACCTACCTTAATATTCACTGGTGTTTCTAATATTTTATAGTTATGAAAAAACTTCTCATCATTTATAATGTGGTCGCTGCATCCACTATCCAACAACCATGTTATGTCCGCTTTCGATTCGGATGCTCCAACTGTCATCGCCTCTACTTCGACGTTGAATCCATAATATCCATCATTGGTGCTGCTACTCTGTCCTGTATTCACGCTTCTAGTAGTATATCCTCTTCTAAATCCTCTGTGTGTTCCTCGTCGTCCGCCTCCATAACCGCGTCCTCTACCACGATTATGATTACCGCGGCGTGCTAATTTTGGACAGTCTTTTCTGTAATGTCCGGGGCGGTTGCATTCAAAGCAATTATCATGTCTGGACCCATCTTGATTCATGCTGAACGTCTGCCCTTGTTGCTCGTTCTGTTTCTTTTTCATTTCAAGTAATAATTTCGACTTCACGTACTCTACTGTCTGTTCCTTTTTTGGCATCGCATCTACTATGTTCACGATATGGGCAAAGCTCTCGGGTAGTGCCAGCAATAAATAGTTCAGTCTTCTACCGAAACGACTTCTCCAGCGTTTTTTAATTCATTAATTTGTTTTTCAAATATTTGTATAAATTCTACTATATCGTCGCCATCTTTGAATTTTGTTTCTAGAACTTTCCTTTTGATTTGTTGGCGCTGCCTTTTATTAAATACATCTCGTCAAATTTTTTAATCATTCCGTAAGCCGTACTCTCATTCATTATTATATCAAGCTGAGCATTATTTACGCTATTCACTACAATATTTCTCGCCTTTAAGTCGATTTTTGTCCATTCAGTGTTTATCATACCTTCCGGTTTAGCATCATTTTCCACAGCTTCTTGGCATGCTTTCATTTGTAGGAACAGCTTCAATCGAAATTTCCATTACTCGTAATTAGCACCATCGAATATCTGAATGCCCACTTCACCTATTTTAGCTTCCATTTTCTTAATTAATTTAATCTATATTTATTTATTATTTGTTTATGCTCATGCATGGTAGCAACCATGTTAAAGTAAGGAAGTTATTGAAACCATATTTGTAACCATATTAATATTATGTTCCCGAAAATACACCACATTACATTACGCACGACAAATCAATATTTTTTTGATGACAAACAGCAATACATAGAGGACAATAATACCAAAGAGTATATAATACACTACGTTTAAATAATACTACGGATACAGCAATAATAACACAATCGTAATTGCGCATAGAGCTAGAGAACGTTGGTACAAAACTCATTTCTCAACATTTTTAATAGTTATTATGATTGAATAACTTGTCGACAATGATGGGTTTGTCTGTCTACAGGCATACTGCTTGAGTGAGGTGTGGGGTTATGACGCATCTATTATGAACTTTGATAAATATTAAATGCGTCGGGGTCAGCACTTCATTGGCGAATCGGTGCGGTTTGGATACTCATCATCATACATTCATATTATGTCACACCTTTTCCACACAGTGGTAGGCAGAGATCACTTCTTTTCACTTGCTACGATCCATAAATACTTTTTTCGCTTCATCCAATCTCATATGCATGCCCGTCGGTTTCAGGTAGGACTTATGGCCCTTTTTTAGACTTTCAATTTGATTATGAAAGATCCGACTAGGCCTTCCCCTTTCCATTTCTTCATTCACTTCCGCCAAATAAATCCTTTTTGTCATTCTCCTTCCATTCATTATTTCGACATGACCAAACCATGCGACAATAGTAGGACCTTCTCATCATCATCATCATCACCAGCCCTTTAATGTCCCCACTGCTGGGGCACGGGCCTTCCCTATGGATGGAAGAATATAGGGAGAATGGGCCATTCAGGGAGGGGGGGGCCTTCTCAATTGACAACATTTCAAAAATGACAACCTCCCAAAATAAAAATACCGTTTCTTTATTTACCAATCCTGACTTCTAAAACATTTTTATTAAATTTTTTTATTACTTAATAACAGAGAAAAAAAAATAATGTAAAAATGATGCGATGACGTCTCGGTCGGGGATGTATGAATTAAAACGTTTGCCTTCCTAGATGGAAGAATAAAAAAGTTATCATAGACATGATGACAGACGTCAGTCATAAATCAAATCCAATGTTATTATTTGTCAGCGTCGAAATTAACAATATCAGAGTAGCAATAAAATGAAATCCTTCATAAACTTTAATTTAAAACGTATTTGACTTTGAAATTAATTTTAAACATTTCAGATAAAATGTTTTAAATTTCGACACCGGAAACGCCAGTTCGTCAATTTTGACAAGTGATATTTTTATTTTTCGAGTCAAGAGTGATTTCGCCATTCGTCCACGACAGTGACGTCATTTGGCACTTACGGCTGTTTAGAATGACCGGTATTTCAATCATGATTTTTTGTATGAAAACGACGGAATTCAGAAGAAATAAAAAATATGGGTGTCTTCATTTTCGGTTTAATTTCATATAACATCATAATAAAGGTATGTTGAAAAAATTAAATGTTGTCAATTCTTGCCATTACATCTTCAAACTTTCTCCTGTTATATAATCGATCCCTCAGCCCTTACCCCAGCCATGCTCATCAAAGTCCTCATCCTTAACGCTCTCATTTCTACTGCTTTTATTCTACTTTTATGCTTCTTCTCCCACACCCAACTTTCACTTCCATACATTAATGTCGGGACCAGTACTCCTTTATGAACAGCTATAGGTACGAGCCTTTCTGGATACGCTTTGGCTGTTCACAAAAGTGTGCAAAACACACACCCCGCGCACTCCCCTTTTCTTCCTTGCACTGCACTGCACATACGAGTTTTCGATGTCTAGCGTCTTCAAGATTTGAATGTAATCATTCCCAGAGTGCTGTATTGAATGTAATCATACCCAGATATGAGTAAATGAATTCTTGATTTGAATAAATAAATATAATAAATAAATATTTTTACACTCACACTATCATCTAGCTAGCCCGTAGTAAGAAGCCTAAGCACTTGTGTTATGGATACTAGATGACAGAATATATCTTTAATATCATATATAAATGTTGAAAATATACTACGTAAACATACACACAACCATGACTCGGGAACAAATATTTGTGATAATCACAAAATTTGCACCTACCTGGATTCGAACACGGCACCTGTTGACTAATACCCAGCGATCTGTAGGCGTATTCCCTAACTTTTTTTGACAGTTGAAAGTGATGATCACTGAACTATTTACTTATCCATTACTACTTTACTATAATGCTATTGTGACACTTGTCCTGTGATAACAGCAATGTTAGTAAATAGTTCGGTGATCATCACTTTCAACTGTCAAAAAAAGTTAGGGAATAGGCCTACTGGATTGGTTGGTATTACTTATCAACCCATGAATTAATGGGAATGATTTATAAGTCATGATTTATTTAAATTTTAATAATAATATACAACAGATAACAATAATTAATAGATTTTATTGTTACAAAAAATATAACATTTCCCCTTATTTGGACCGCCTAGGTAACATAATATAAAATATCTTAGGTGATAAGTATTCTTGCTTATTCATACATAACTTTTGTTTAGTTAAAGTCATTTTCCAACAAACATGTAACATTTAACACAACATGTAACAAAACATTATAAGTTTTAAAATAACTCTATCTCTTAGGTAGGAGTAGGTATAATATACATAATTTTAAAAAATGAATTAAATAATTAACGTTACCTAACAGGTACTTCAGTTAGTATGAATTAAGAACCAATTTTTTTAAGTAAATTTAACTTAAGTATCTAGCTTATTTTCGCTAACAAAATAATTATAAATAATTTATGTATGTAGATACAGCAACAGTAGGTAATCAAACACATTATTTTAAAAAATTTTAATTTACTTTGTCCTTTCAAACACGTTAGGAGCTTATTGTTTAGATGAAGTGATTTATGCGCGAAACCTTTCGCGTTCCAAGTTCATTGCTCGGAAACTGATAGACCCATTGTACTTTAAGCCCCTAATACCGAGCGATGGATGACCAAATACGTAAGTATTATCCTTCCTGGAAATCCATTAGAGATATTTGACAGCTTTGTATAGACTAACGTGCCATGACTGTATCTAATTTAAAAAGTATTAAAAATGATGTAGGTATTTGTATCTCTTACCTACCCATAAACACAGAAAAATCATAAATTTAATGTGTAGATGACCAAGGCCCTTAATTTTTCTCGATGGTATCCCCCTACACAGGTAGGGACCCACAATTAAAATAATACACGTACATAGGTACCTAATCAGCTCTTTTACATTTCAAATAAATTCCTCATTCCTCCAATACATACATACATTGGATAGGAGTATATTTATGTAGTATGTACTTGCATGCGTAAAAAATAGCACTTATTTATTTATTGACTGAGAATCTCCACACAAATGTAAGTAATAATTTTTAAATAGTAAGTACATAGTAGTAATATTATACCTATACATATATCATATTGTAATCCTCACGAATATAACGTGGCCAATATCGAGAGTATAAAAGAAACAAAGAAAAAAAAAATTAATGCATACTTTTGCAATATCGCAATGTTTTGTTTATCATCGTTACCAGCCCTTTAATGTCTTAACTACTGGTACAGAGACCTTATGTACAGAATATAGATGAATGGGGAGAATGGGGGTTATAATAACTCGACACATTGGCGTAGTGTTGGTTTTGTCCAAAACATTGTGAAAATTGTTACAAATCCTGTATATTAAACCGTATAGTTTCTAAGACACTGCGACTTCTGTCAGTGTCATAATTTAATTTGGAACAATCACTCGTGTAAATTATTTATAATAAGTGCAAAGGTAACGATGTGGGCCGCTCGCACTGTGTACACATTGCTTATAATTGCTTATAAATAAATGTATGCACACAGAGCGGTCATACACTTGTACATACTGATGTCTGGTACCGATAAGGGCGAGAAAAATGTTTATCTCTCGGTGTAGGTTTGACGTTTGGCATTCCATAGGTCATTCAATAAAGCTATCAACATGTCTTTGTTAGAAGTTGTTTTTCTCTAACTCTATATAATACTTACATAAAGTAGAGTATGGACGCTTTGCTAAACATACAATTTTAATTAATTTAATAATGATTAGTTATAAATTTTAATAACTCTTTGCTGATCTATACAGCCAAAAATCAGCCCTGTCTATGCCCGAATGGAAATATAGGCAGGACAAGAATTGACATTTCGTCAACTATCCTAGCGAGCCTATCGCAATCTCTTCTGACCTGCCGTCTGCACACGGCAAAGCAGAATACAATTCTAAATATCATAACTTAATAAAAATAATCTTCAAGACTTTGCATGGATACGATAACAATTTACTTACTTAACAGTTTTACAACTCTAATTATATTAACTTTGTATAATTTCTTAGATAACAGTAACTACTTAGGTATTTTATGACGAGAAAATCAGCACGTATCGACAAATTCAATTCAAAGATAAAAAACTAAGGATAATATTCAACAAACATTACCTACTAGACATTAAAATAAAAACACATTTGAGATCCTACTCACAGCACCGTTCATTAACATTTTAAATTAAGCATACTATAGCACCTAAATTCAACAATTCAATCAATCGTCAAACAAAATTAAATAATTAAAGTGACTGTAAAGTAAACAATCTTATGTTATAACAGTTACAACATACAAACTCAATGGAAATAGCACTCGGAAAATCGACGAGTCATTATTGATGGCACCAAATATCACAAGAGCAAATGAATACGGATATTCACAGAGTCGAAACATTTTCAATTTCGGCGGTCTTCAACGCTTCCCGCAGCGAGGCCGGCAGCTCTGGCACTCGGTATATTGAGTCCGATGAGGGCGGCAGAGTGATAGCGTCCACAGACTTCTCATAGCTGCTGTATGCCAAGTACAGTTGCGAGATCTGGTTGATTTCGTCGTTCGTCATGGCCACTAGGCGCAGCTGCTTCTTGAAGTCTACTTGCGACTCGCCACACTTGGAGCAGATCTCCTCGATGATGTAGGGCTTCGCGGCCTTCCTGGGGGCGTGCCTGCAGTGGAGTGGTTCCACGAACTTGTGCGTGGTTGGGCGAGGGCGTGAGTGGAGGCGGGGGCGGGGGTTGTCGGAGAGCACGACGAGGCGGTCGCCGCGGCGGGCGGCGGTCGCCCGCGCCACCACCTCGCCGCCGCCGCGCACCAGCGCCCGCCACAGCTGCTCCGGCGGATTCTCCACGTCGTAGTACACGCACTGCGACTCCGAACTACTCTTCGAGCTGCTCTCTATCGCCAGGCTGTACCGCAGCCGGATCTTCCTCAGCTCGTTGCTGTGCTTCAGGTACACGTGGATGGGTACGTCGATCGACACGCTGCCCGACTCTTGAATCTCGTACGGCGGCTCCTGGAGCACTGCAAATACCGATTAAAAATGTCAGCGAGAACCGTTTCGCAGTTAAGTAGCGGAGATAACTACGGGCGTCGTAACAGGCTATCGAGTTCGCGTGATAACGATAATGAACGTGTTTTATGATGGAACTGCTCGCAGTGGGAATTCAAATACGAATCGGAAACTAGTTTCGCTAAGTAGGTACATAAAACTCACGCCGTTCGGGTTTTTAAAAGCCAAGGTTTTGGCTGAGAATGCGTCGTTGGACGAAAGATGTGAGTTTTCTTGGTTCTTTAGTTGGTAAGTGGCGAGTCAAAACTGTTATATAAACATAAGTTGCGTAATGGTTAGTGACGATTACCTCGCTTAGGGTAGACGAAGGCGCTAGCGGGATGGAGGTAGAAGACGACTTTGTGGACGAACGCGCTGATGTCGCGGCCGCTGACGCCGCGCACCCAGAGCCGCCAGTCGAGCGCGAGCGCGCGGCCGAGCGCGGAGCGGCGCGGCTCGCACGCGTGCCCCACCTCTAGCCATATGCGCACACACATCTGCGCGCAAACACCAAACCTCATGTCATGTGACGTCAACAAACACAATCAGGCGCTGTCCTAATGGAACGCGATTGCGCGATCATCGCGCGAGTTACTCGTACGAACGCGCTATCAAACCTATTGAACTCGAACAGAGGGCCTAGCCAAGTTTAGTGGCTTTTCTATTCGAACGCATAGAATACAAAAGTATGAAACTGAAGTTTTGTTTTCTCTGTAATACGTCAGTTTCATACATTTGTTTCCTATGCGTTCGAATAGATTGGCCACTTGGCTATAGTCCGACAACTTCGTGCGCGACCCTCCTGAGGTATGAGAGACGGTAGCGGGGACCGGGCACACCAGCTGCCAGAGAAGGAGGGCGATCCGGGAAGGAGGGAAAACTCGCCCCTCCCCGCATCACCCACATCCAGAGCGCCCCGTCGTCCCCGCCACCGTCTCATGCCGAAGGAAGGTCGCGCAAGAACTTGTGGGACTATGGGGCCACAGGTATCCTAACTGACAATCGCGCGACGCGGCAATGTTTGTACGCGTTCACGCGATGGTCGCGTCGCTCGACCGCGCAATCGCGTTCTATTAGGACAATGCCTTAGTATGACATTTTGTCTACACAGATAGCTGTCGGTTATCTTTATGGCTCTAAGTAAATAGTTGTAGAGTTGTAAATAGTTGTAGGAGTCTTGATCAGCTGTTGTTAAAATAATTTGGTGTGTACTTAAATTTAATTGATAAATAAGAACATTTCGTGCATGGTATATACCTGTCTTTGGAACTGAAGTTTAACTACGTTACTTTGTACCTACTGCTCTTAAAAGATTTTGGTTCTCCCCGAGTGTTCAGATCACACTACTCAGTTTTTAATTGTCACACAAATATTAGTTTTCCACGACTCTAAATGAAGAAGTTAATATTAACTAGATACATTATTAATGTATAGTAGCTGCTTATTGCCACTGTGCAATATTATGAAAATATTTATGATTAAAAACACAAAGATCTTTTATGTCACACCTGACTATAAATTGGACTTTTTCGCCCGCTACGCGTACGGATAATCCCACTTCCTGATCAGGGGGTGACAACTATGATTTTACTTCGGGCGAAAAAAAGAAGGTCTTAGATCGCATATTTATCGCCTTCGGCTCGTGCGTCAAATACTTACGATCTGAGACATACTTTTTTTTTATCACTCTTGGCATATAATGTACTATTAGATATTTTACTCCCATATATTCCCATTCGTACTTGCTATAATTGAAAGTAAATAATTTTGAAATTTCAATTATTTATTTAAAATTATTTAATACTAATTAAAGTAGCAGCAGTAAGTAAAATAGCAGCAACAATGAGTTCTAAATAATCCGTAACATCGTTGGAGGTGTTAGTTAATATTCTATGCTCATGCTTAGTCGAGTAATTATTTACCTATGCCACATTTAGATACGGAGAGCAATACCACCTCTATCACTCGGCCAACTTTTGGAACTTTTTATGATCTGTTTAATATGTACTACTTTTCTATTTAGTTCATTTTTTAAATGTTTATTATAAGTGTGCAATAAAGAATATCTTATTTATTTATTATTATTACTATTTTTCTTTGTAACATATCTGCATTTTTTATCGATTACTAGAAAAAAATAATGTGGGAATATCTCTACTATGGAATAATTGTATGTTGTATGTTGTTGTAAATAATTGTATGTTAGTCACGTTACAAATCGACTATTATGCCTACACATGTAATGTATTGTTTGATTAACATACCGCCTTGCAATCTTTATTATTTACAAACGTAAAGAAAACAATTAATAAAACAAAGACTAATAGCACATTGCCATGTTACATTTCACTTGAAAACTTTATACCTATCATTGAAGTACTATCTTAAGTCCATTATATATTTTCTAAGCGTAACTTGAATACTTAATTAGAATAACAACTTATATAATAACATAAGTAACGCCGGGAAATTGCAAAAAAGCGACATTGTTACATCCAAATGATTAGAGTTGACCTCGGCATCGGCCGTAGTAACAGCTGTACGTAAAAATCCGGTTTCTTGTCGCATTCATAAGTCACTAGACAAAGTATTTTTTTAATTAAGCTAAAATATATACCCGGATAACTTTTATAATTAACTACTAGGTACGTAGTTATATTAGAAACGCCGTCATATAACGTGAGTGATAGGTGAAAATGTATTTGTGAGCATTTTCGTAGTCAATCATTGATAATGTTGTGGATTTCCTTTATCTATAATTCTTGAGAGAGGGCTCAATTAATATAACAATTATTCGGCGATCAGTTTGGACAAATGTTAAGATCCCTGAATAACGGCCAAAAGGTCCCGGATTCGAATTCTGGTAGGGGCTAATATTTGCGAATTGAATACAGGCATAGGCAAAATTATTATGGAACTTTATCGGTCATTTAGTATCCAATAACACAATCAAATAATATAATTATACTGCTTACATTGGAAAAAAAAAATCTAATGTAATTTAGGTTTTGTCAAATGAGATAGTAGTGTAAGAAAAATTGTTATATTTAATTTCAATATTTATCTATAACGGCAGTTGTGGTGTAGAGCAGAATACAATTGTCACCATAGTCATCTCTCCCGTGGGTGTCGTACAAATGGACTAAGGATAAAGACAGCGATGAGTAACGGGCAGCAGCATTTCTCTCATACCACCTAGCAATATAGCGTGATTTATGTACTTACCCGATATATGGCAATAGGCCCGCCACCATGGGACCTAACTTACATACATACATACATAAATCACGCCTATATCCCCGAAGGGGTAGGCAGAGGTGAACTAGCACCCACGTTTCGCCAATTATGTTAGGTCCCAGGTGGCGAGCCTATTGCCATTTATCGGGCACAAAATTCGCAGTACATTGCTATTGCTATGCTAGGTGCTATAAGAGGAAAGCTGCTGCCCATTACTCATCATTGATTTATCCTTAGTCGCCTTGTACGACACCCACGGGAGAGATTTGGGGTGGTGACAGTTGTATTCTACTCTGCCGTCACCACACGGCTGACGGACCTAACTTAATTGGCGAAAAGTGGGTGTTAAATCACCAATAAATGCCTGTGCCCCGAAGGGATAGGCAGCTATCCCTTCGGGGCACAGGCATTTATGTATGTATGTATCTATAATATAAATATTAGATATATTCATCTCATCATCTAGTTTCAATAGCAAAAGCGTTTCAGTTGCTTACTCTACTATGTTATGTAATGTAAAGAAAAAAATTCTATAATAATAGGAAACTTACCAAAAAAATTTATAATATTATTGGATAAATTATTTTCAATTTAGGTTGTTTCCACGTTGCTCAATTGAAAATATACCTAATTTTATATGAGAATTTTGAATAATGTCAGCAGAACAGGTAGTTAACGTGCCTGCGGATAAATATTTTTGCAAGAGTTTGTTTTATTCACAGATAACACAAATATTTAAAAAAAATATGTAAGTACATCAGAGAAGCGCGAAAAAAGGTAGGTATACTCTACAACACATACACATACATCAATACGACAAACTAAGCTTAATACATATCCGTGCCCATTGCACTATTCATTTGCAGACACGAAATGGATAATGCTATAACGTCTAAAACTTTAGTTATTGAGGACAAAATTTACGGGATGCATTTGCTCGAAAACGGAAATAATCTAAAAACTATGGTAAGGGTCCAATGATTGTTTAAATTTTGGAAACAATGATGGGTGATATACATTATGTCCCTGGGTAAAGTGCAATCCTGCAAAGGGTGAAACTAGACCATACTTAATGGACAAAAAACATTACAATTTTTTATTAATTTATTCAAATATTTATTACTTTCTGTAGACTCTACAAAATACTCGATTCTTAAAAAAGTACTCAGTGGTTCTGCTTATGTAAAAAACAATCAATAATTATGTCAATGTCTTGTGTCTTGTGTTCATGATAAAATAACAAATAGTTTACAAAACCCTAAAATACACTTTTCATCCCACCATCTCGGAAAAAGCGTTTTTGCTCTTCGATATCTGAGTGCAAAAGCCGTTTTTATCCTCTAGAGGATAAAGTAAATTTGAATTTAGAACATCGTGTGCAATGAGTTTGTGAATTCAAAACATCATTATACCTATTTATTTCTACCTCCATGGTGCCGAAATTATCATGCAACCTATTTTAATTTGTTAAAAACTCAGACTCGGAACCTTCTTGGTGTACTTTTTTTGTAATTTGCTTTGCGCGCGCCATTTTCTTTTTAAACCTTGACGGTCAAGAGTTGGAGTTCCGTGACGGTCAATCAGCTTGGCGTCAATCTTGCTTTAAACATTTTGATCGTCTACAATGCTTGCTTGATCCTTGAGTCAAGCATTTAAAAGCTTTTTAGGTTTGTTTGATTTGTTTACGCTAGCAACGGAACAAAAACATACAGAAAATCAACGTGCTTGACTCAAGCTGATTGACCGTCTCGGAACTCCATTAGGGACGGTAATTTTTATTAGGTACTTACAGGTGTGTCTGGATAAATTTTGCGGGTGTGGCTGGGTGGATGGGTGGGTGTTGGAAGTGTGTCTGGGTGAATGGGTGTTTTGTGGGTGTGTCTAGGTGAATGGGTGTTTTGTGGGTGTGTCTAGGTGAATGGGTATTTTGTGGGTGTGTCTGAATGGATGGGTGAGTATTGTGGGTGTGACTGGGTGGAAGTTGTGGGTGTCTGAATGGATGTTGTGGGTGTGTCTGGGGGAATCGATATTTTGTGGGTGTTTCTGGGTGAATGGGTGTTTCTGGCTGAATGGGTGTTTTGTGGGTGTTTCTGTGTGAATGGGTGTTTTGTGTGTGTTTCTGGGTGAATGGGTGTTACTGGGTAAATGGGTGTTTTTTAGGTGTTTCTGGGTGAATGGGTGTTTTGTGGGTGTTTCTGGTTGAATGGGTGTTTTGTGGGTGTTTCTGGGTGAATGGGTGTTTTTTGGGTGTGTCTGAGTGGATGGGTGTGTATTGCGGGTGTGAATGTTGTGGGTGTTTCTGGGTGGGTGTTGAGAGTGTGTTTGGGTTAATGGGAGGGTGTTGTGGAAGTTTCTGGGTGAAAACAGAAGTTGTTGTGATTGTATTTTTTTTTTGTATTTTGCAATTTCCTCGTTGGGGAGGATGAAAAGTTACGTGTTGCACTCGAGTGCAAAGATTTTTCACCTTGTGCTCTTTTGATTCCCTCGCTATCGCTCAGGATTCTAAATTTTGTATCACTCGCTACGCTCGTGATCCAATTTTAGAATCCTTCGCTGGCTCGGTCATCAAAATTGAGCACGCGGTTAAAAAACAACTTTGCACTCACGTACAACAAATAACTATTATAAGCTATTTTTGAAATAAATTTCTTAAAATTAAAGCCCCTATTACCAAGAAATTTATGAGTTATTATTATTTTATATCATATTAGCTTTAAAAAAAATCTAGATCTTAACTTAAATAACAACCTGGATTTTATGGTAATTGGAGCATAATTTTAAGAAACTTTAGTATTATTGCAAAATAAACAAAGAACAAAAATTTTTTTTGGACAAAAAATTAAATTAATTACTCGATATCTTATGTTTCGTAGGTTATTTGTTATTTTTATCGTGAACAAAAAGTATTTGACATAATTATTGTTTATATTTTATAGAAATAAAACCATAACTTTTTTAATAATCCTTTTTCCTTTTAATATTTTTTAAATAATTGTATGTATGTAGTTTTCTGTACATGTAAAGAGTCCATAGAAAGTACTAAATATCTTAATAAATTAATAAAATAATGTTTTTTTTGGTAACTTTTTTCTATATTCTTTGTCGATAATTTATGATCTAGTTTCATCCCCTTGCAGGATTTCACTTTACCCAGGGACACACTGTATACGTATAATTATGATACAAAGATGGAATATATAGAAAAGTCTACCTCGCATTACCTCGTTAGCCAAATTTAATAAGATCAGAATTCTCTGAATTTTTGTAGGTATTGTTATCAAATTATAACTTATAAACAACTCTTACGTATTTTTTTTATTATATTGGGTAGTAACCGCAAACAAACACTATAAAATGTTTTATATACGTACCTATTATTCTGGAAACTACTGATTTGACTATTTAAATAATTCCTTGAACCGTATCAAAGTGAGACACAAACTGAATAAATGCTAACCATTTGAGGTGTGCAATTACTGCATCGGGTACTTTTACACAAATATCTGAGTTTGCATTATGCAATTTGTATAGCTTATTGTGCACAATGTAATGAAACGGCAAACGGAGACATTAAATAATTATAAGAAATAACTTGCATCCAATTTTATGTAAAGGACCTGTACTAGGTACTGTTATGCATTAGGTACTTACTTATTTTAGGGCTATAATTAATAATAATTGTTTGCTTCACTAACCAACCAACGAAAAACCTATAAGGTAAAGTCAAAGCCAACTAATGGGTGTAGCGATGAGTAATGGGCAGCAGCATTCCTCTTGTACCACCTAGCAATATACTGCGATTTGTGTGCCCAATAGATGGCAATAGACTCGCCACCTATTACATGGGACTTAAGTTAAATGGCAAAAAGTGGGTGTTTATTCACCTCTGCCTACCCCTTCGGGGACATAGGCGTAATTTATGTATGTTCAGACAACAAATTGTAAGACGGGTTACTTAGATCTCCAAATAAAATATGTGAAATCCGCAAAGACAATCTGTATGCAACACTTCCGTATAGGTAAAATATACGGTCACAATATTTAAAAGACCATAAAATAGGTACATATGATCACGTTAAATGGCCGGGGTATTCCCCGGAGGTCACGATACAGCAGGGTCAGGAACCTGCGGACTCCGGTATCTATAAAATCAGTTGTTTAAAATTACTATCAACACGACAATTTATCAGAAAAGTGGGAGATACCAGTGACGAGTGAAGTGAAGTGACAGATAAAAATCCATGAGGATTGTGAAGTGCCGATACGTGGCGCGAGTAATGCCTATATTTTCCTATATTTCCTTTTTGAATACTTGTTTCACTCCCATAGAATATTACAAAAGAGATTTTTTTAGATTCAGTACATCCTAATCTAAGTTTCGATGCAAACAATTTTTATCGTTAACAATATTTCCTAAAAATAAAAGCGTACGTACCTAGTTCATTTTGTTCAACTCTAGTTTCATAAATCCAAAAATTATTAAAATCGGACAATGTTATTGCTTTCTGTAACAATATTTGCTAAATAAGCTTCACAATCCTCTTAAGATTTTTAAGATCTCTGACATCCAAGAAAGGCTGCTAGGATGTATCCAATCCCAGTACATATCTGATTTACTGGTATTAGATACATGCTAGCAGCTCAATCTTTTGTATGCGATTGTACATACAAAAGATCTTGCGTCTACGGATTTGATTGCCCATTATTTAGATAAGTCAATTTAATTTGTAGACAATAACAGTAATTGCATTTAACATTGACGCTAATTAAACTGTAGCTTACTGCCGCACTCAGAGACGTCAAATAACGTTAATGAGTACTTAACGACAAAAATTGACAATTCAAAACTATTAGTCGCTATTCTTGCCGGGCCTATGGTCTAAATTTGAATGAAAATTTTTGACATTAAATACTCATTAAAGTAAATTGACGTCTCTGAGTGCGGCAGTTAGAGTAATTTGTGCTTAATAATTATTTTTCCTATTCGTTGCGAAGGGCACCGTCTATAATAAGATAATTTAATAAAACTGCAACATCTAGGTATGTGTTAGTTGTAACATCACGGCTGCAATAAAGTCTTTACCCCAACATTATAATGTAAACGAAAACCAAGACAAAACTAAATGTCAAAAAATATTATATAAATGAATTATAATATTAATTTTCGGATGTAAACTATGTATGTATGAATATGGACATTTGATTAAATTTATTTATACATATGTACTAGGTTTATCAATCCATTGCTTGGTTTTATTTTTTACGTGGCGAAATTTACGTAAACATAGAGGTAGCACAGCTTTTTTTAATGAAAATTGTTTACGTATATAAAAATCAATACAGCATAGGTATACAGGGCGTCCCACGGCCATGCCACACGGATGGAAAGTATATTAAATATTGAACGTAGGATATTTTACTAAAAGAAGACATCGTTTTATTTTTAATAATAAGTAGAACTGCATTCACAGATTTTGTAAAAAACGCCTGCCCCAACCGGGAATCGAACCCGCCAAATGTGATAGAAAAATTACTTGTATTTTATAATAGCGTTTGAAAGGGCTACTCATAAGCATTATTTTTTCCTAAATAACCTAGCATATTAAATTAAACTAAGATCATAAAATTTTTAATTTAATTTAAAAAAAAAAATATCAAATGCTCAAAATGTGATCCGTTCTGTTGTATACAAATTCTCACTCTTTTGATAATTTCTCTCCCTGTCGATTTACTTATTTTTGCATGGTGGATGTTTGAAATAACACGTCTAAGTTCATTTTGTAACTCCTGCACACTGTTGTATCGGTTCCTGTAAACTAAATCTTTTACATAACCCCATACATTTTTTTTAAATAAAATGAATAATTTTATGATCTTAGTTTAATTTAATATGCTAGGTTATTTAGGAAAAAATAATGCTTATGAGTAGCCCTTTCAAACGCTATTATAAAATACAAGTAATTTTTCTATCACATTTGGCATAATGTAATTTAAGCGAATTGGTAAATGATTATTTTTAATTGAGATCAAACAAAGAGGCTACCATAAAATATTGTGGGTATAATGTGGAAATGAGACGAAACCAGTCATTTGATGTATGCAGACAATATAATACCAGTCCCCAAAAATGGTGTCACGCTTACACTGTGGATCTAAACACTACGGAAATAAGAGGCTTTTTAATACTACTAATATTTAGGTTAACAAGAATTTATAAAACTTTAAAAGCCGTTGAGCCCAAAGTTACACGTTGGTTGCATTTTCCAATAATTTAAAGATGAACAAAGAATTGTAATTACCACTAATAACTACGTATGTATGATAATATATGTACATAATTACTACAAAGATTTTGGTGATAAGAAAAAGAATTTCGAAAAATTATGATCTTGAGATGGGAATCGAACCCGCGTCCGCTGCTATCCGGGTAGGTGCCTGACCGATCGGCCACCCAAGACACTAATTAACTTGCCGAAATTCTTCTAACCTTTACACTTCACGTTGTAAGCCAACGGGTACCCTCGCAATGTAGAAATAAATTTCAAACATTCCAGAGCAGATATTTTTACAAATATCGTGCGTTGGGTTAAAGCTTGGGTTTGCTTTATAAACTATTCGATTTTAATTTTAACATTATATAAATGTTAGAAAAATTAGTACAAAGATTTTGGTGGTTAGAAAAAGAATTTCGAAAAATTATGATCTTGAGGCGGGAATCGAACCCGCGTCCGCTGCTATCCGGGCAGGTGCCTGACCGCTCGGCCACCCAAGACACTAATTAACTTGCCGAAATTCTTCTAACCTTTACACTGCACGTTGTAAGCCAACGGATACTTATCAAATTGCATCTTGTAGATAAATTACCATAGATGGAAAGGTATCTGGATTTTCTGGATATAATATGATCAGTCAGTTAATATGGACTCATGTAATATTTTATTTGAGCATTAAACAACAATAATAAAAAAGCTTATTTATAAGCCCAATTTGTCTGAATTGTGTCCTATCATTGAATATAGCCCACATTATGTGCCTTATATTACTTATACCTCAACTTCAAGGAGGAGGTCGAAAGCGCAGTGGCTTGGCGCGCTCGGCATGCGATTGCGTAACTAAGCAATTTTCGCTAAGGCCTGTCATTGGAGAGTGACCAAAAAATTTATTATCTCTATTGACTCTGTGCTTCGAAAGCCACGTAGGCCATTGGTAACGGCTGCATCAGCAGTCGTTAATACCCACCAATCCGCACTGACCCAGCGTGGTGGTTTATGGCCGCTTCTTCTATCCATAGGGAAGGTCTGTGCGTGCCAGTGGGGACATCAAAAGGCTGATGATGATGATGATTTGAAGTAATAGGATATAACCTTTTATTTTATTACAATACACCCAACTAGAAATTGCAAGAGTCTCAAGTGTTGGTTATACAGCTCTACCTAACATACTTACCCCGAATACAGAAACGCTAATCACAGTTTGAGTCTTGCTTAACATTTAAATGTTGTCAAAATTTTTCCATACAAATTCTGACAGGTAATGTCCACTTAACTTTTTAAGCAGTGTCCCAAATTTGTGTAGCGTTTCTGTATTCGGGGGTTAACCAATTTTATATACCCACTAAAGATGACTCTATTTCATGGAAAAAAATATGCTATGCAATTAATTTATAGTACCTGAGATTTAACAAGAAAAGTTTTAGAACAAAACATCATAGGATAAAATGAAATTTCCTTTTCTCCCTGCCCTGTTCCTAGTCTATCTGGGGTCGGCGCAGTATGTTTCCTCTTCCATTCACATCGATCAGACGTCATCAAGCCATCCACTCCCTTTTGATTCATATCATACATCACACCGTAAAGGTGCTAGTGATGAATGAATTTATTGAAAAGAGACGGAACGGACCATGTCGAGAGATCGATGAACGGAGAGAGTGATTGGAATGTCAACATTCCAATCCACACTGCTCAAGGTTTTGGCTTAGGTTTTACAGCCGGCCGCCTGCCTGACACCAAGAATAAGAACACTATGAACTGAAATATATAGGAAACGTGTTATGGATGATTTTCAGACTAACAATTTAAATAAAAAAGTCATATATGTAGGGCGACTGCAACACTTTTACAAGGAGCTACGAAGCACACTTGATTAATTCAACATTGTTAAGACAAAACAATTTATTGTAATCGAAACATCATTGCGTGTATTTGATAGAGGTGAATATAAATTGGTTGCCGTTGTTAATGATCGGGCGCATAAAATCGCAGTATTGCTAGATGGTATAAGAGGAATGTTGCTGCCCATTACCCATCGCTGTCTTTACCCTTAGTCGCCTTGTATGACACCCACGGGACAGATGGGGGTGGGACAGTTGTATTCTGCGCTGCCGTCACCACACGGCTCAATTTTTACAAATATCATGTTACATAATAATGGACAATTGGACACTTCTTATTTTTTTAAACGAATAATATTGATGGATACACACACAAATCACGCCTTTTTAATGGATAGGCAGTGGTGTATATACCCCCATTTGCTCAGATTTTTTCAAGTCCCATAGTTACTGGGGCGAACCTATTGGCATTCACCGGGAACTATAATGGCTTGTTGAATGCACTTAGATAATTAAAAGAAATATACTGTTTTACGATTATTTATCGAATAAGTGTCAGTATATGCCGTCCTTGTTCTTTTCTTTACGCGTTGCATAAGTTAGAGCAGTAATAGATAAAATAAATCGCGTGAGTTGTGCTTTAATACAATGTAGGAGCGATGGACCTCCAGGAGGCGGCGTGACAGACGAGGGGCTATTAATTCAATATAACATCTTTAATGAATAAATGAATGAATCTGTACTGAAACACTAACCACAGTGCGTGACGTCTACATAATGGATACGACCGCAAATGTCGTCACGCGCTGTCAGATTCATAACGTGGCGTTTTGGCGGCATTTTTAAACAAACAATATTAAAACAGGATTTTGAGTTGTACGTAAAAGGCTATAAATAAATATAATTTTATTTTTTAGTGGAATAAGTACCCATGAAGATTAAATCAAAATACATACATAAATAAGCCGTGTGGTGACGGCAGAGTAGAATACAATTGTCACCACCCCAAAACTCTCCCGTGGGTGTCGTACAAGGCGACTAAGTATAAATCATTGATGAGGAATGGGCAGCAGCGTTCCTCTTATACCACCCAGCAACCACCGCGACTTTTGTGCCCGATAAATGGCAATAGGCTCGCCACCTATTACATGGGACCTAACATAATTGGCGAAACGTGGGTGCTTGTTCACTTCTGCATACCCATTCTGGGATATAGGCGTGATTTATGTATGTACATACATACATAAATCACGCCTATATCCCCGAAGGGGATAAGAATTTTCATAACCTGTTCATAGACCTCTGGTCCCACCATCTTAGCGACTGCTCCTTCCTTCCCTGATCCAAATCCGAGCGCAGACACAACTTATACCACTGACTTCCTCCGTGGAACAACCTCAGGTGAATATGAATCGCATCGAATCGAGATACCTATCAGTAATTCTGATTTGCCTGTATTCGTTTACATGGATTGGTGTTACGACGGATTTTAATCTCCAAAGTTCGTTGCTCTACAAAACGTGGACCTATTTTATTCGCGTTTTGTGGTAGACGCCTGAAAATAATGGATTCTCTTAGATATGTCAATCTTATAGCCAAAATATGCCATAAGTGGCTGTATAATTTAGTTAACTTTAATGAGTATTTAATGTCAAAAATGATCATTCAAATCTAGACCATAGACCCGGCAAGAATAGCTACTAGTTTTAAATTGTCATTTTTTGACGTTAAGTACTCATTAACGTTGTTTATTTGACGTCTCTGAGTGCGGAAGTTAATAGCCAAAATATGCCATAAGTGGCTGTATAATTTAGTTAGTGTAATGCTAATCGCGTATCCTTGATGCAAGTTAACATTAGGCTATAACGACGTGTTAAGTTCACTTTTGAATCTGAAACTGTTTAAAGAATTTTTTTTCATAGCATATCGATCGATATCGAACCTAAGCCCAATATTAGCTGATCTATCTTGCATGATTTCCGAATGTAGGCATGAGATTTTTTTATGCGATCCTATTAGGGGTTGGCGCAGTATATCATATTCCTCTGTTCTATTCTAGCCCATATCATCGCTTCGTCCACTCGCACTACATTCATATTATTCTATCACCTCACACAATCCATCTATATCTTCTTCATTTTTTTTTATAACGCGAGATTAAAGTAACTGAAGATTCTTGATATTTTTATTTATTTATTAGATTACTTACCAATTTCTTGAAAGTAGGAGGTTCTTATTTATACAAAAGGACTCTCAAACTTCATATTGATGTAATTTTTTTCCCATGGTAACCTTTCCGTGTAAACGATTGCGTGAATGATAAAAACCAGTGAATCATTGATTAAGTAAGTATGTAGGTATATGCTGATATGACTAAGTAAAATTTTACTTATGTAGAGTTTAAACTCAATTTAGTTTCCAATGCAGTTATGTAGGTTCTATTTTTTTTAATTTATTATTTATTATCTTTTAACGTGTCAGTTGACAGAGAGGTTGTCTGTATAAGCGGGTTACATTCTTTGCATGAAGACATAATACCTACGTATTTCGTAATTTTACCGACTTAATTTTAGTTTGTTTTAATATATTAAATAAATAATATTAGTTTAAAACTTAAATTTTTAAATATTTCGATGCAATGGAAAGCAACTATTAGTACAGCGATAAGTTAATGAACTGTTAACTTAATGTAATCAATATTCGCCTATTCTTTTGAAGTATAATAGTAATTTAACTACAATACGAACGCATTGATTAAGCAGCTATTCAAATACACATTTAAACTAAAATAGGAATTGTAATGTACATAATTTTACTACTAACTCTACTACTCTCTCTACTTACACTATAACTATTTTCGTTCAGTTCCTATTCAGCGTAAATTTTGTTTGGAATGTAACCAACAACGTCCAATAATTTTACATTTGAGATATATTATAATGGCAGCCGATTAGCGCCCAATTCTAGAGTGATTCCAATAACCAAAAACAAAGTTTTATCGCATGTTAAATACCGATATGTGTAATCTTTATCTATTGTTCTATTGCATTCCAACTACAAAATTTTGGCCTGTATCAGAAGATAATTACATGTAGGTAATGGCCAGCTAGCTCTATGTCGTACTATTCGTGACTATTTTTAATGCAAATCTATAAATACTTTTCTCAGCAGGAAAACATTGCCGTGAATACAAATTATTTGGCGTGGTCAGGAACTGAACGTGAAATAAGGCGACCTTGCAATCGGCAGTGTCTAGCTAGTCTAGTTGAGATGGCAACATTGACATTGGACTGTCAGCGCCGTCGAAGCAGACGAAGCAGTCGTGTGCAGTTGGCCGACGACACGCACTAGTAACGCACGGACACTCACCGGCTTGTCATGGTGGGCGAGGAGACCTTCAGTCATTTTCTATTATGTGATAAAATCGCCGTTCTTCTTGCGGCGAAGGCTGACATCTGTAAGCAGATACCACTGGGGTCATATGGATGCGCCAAGTCTGCTCTACGCGCGTAGTAATAGAAGTAGGGCTCACTTGTGCTGCGTAGATCGTAGGCACAGATGCATGAAGGCAGATGAATGGGGCAATACGGGAAGTCAAACTCGCGGCATGTCTGACAAGAGGGCACCGGCGAGGTTTGTTTATCACTGAGTGGCGGGAGGCGAGCGCGCGCGGGCGCAGAGGCGGCGTGGCTGCGCGGTGACGTCAAGCGCCTCCCCGCGCCACCTGCGCCGACGCAGCTCGACCGACGACGTGTGCCGCTCAGCTGATGCGTTCCGTTCCACTTTCAGCTCATGCCGCGCATACCTGGCCGAATTCATATTTTTTATCGGTTGCGTTGCCCATTTCCAATATGATAGAAGAATAATGTAAATAACATACTTACAACAGCCATTTGATTAATGGTATAATTATAAAGAGTGCTGATGAAAATGACGTCTTTAAATGCGTATGATATAAATTCGATTGTGACGTAGGTATTTTTATAAAAAAACATTAACTAAGTAATTTAAATTACAAAACAGTGATTAGGAATGGGCTGTAGCGTTCCTTTTATACAACCTAACAATATAATGTATTGCGATGAGATCTATGTGCTCGCCTATAGAACATATAAATATTACGGGAAGGTTAGCCCCTGTTATATGGAACTTAACAGCGTTGACGAAATGTGGGTTAATACCTACCTACCCCATGCGGGGATTAATATGCATGATTTATTATGTAAGTTAGGAAATGAATTCTGTCATTGTCAAAGTGCAGTTTGAAATAATAATAAGACTTTCTATGTGAATATATTCGTACGTGTGTATTAGCAATAAATGCACAGAAGTTTTAATTTTAATCAGCGACAACTAAAAACAGAGTACGGTTTGAGTTTATTTTAATTAAATTTATATAGAAAAGAAAATGTCTTAGGGGAACTTTTAAAGTTAAGTGTCGTTAGTGAAACGGGCATTAGTATCTTTTACTTGTACAGAGCCACTGACATGTCATATCATTGTGACTTGTGCTTTGTTAGAAGAATGTTAATCAATTTGCCCAATATATTTAGAAACTAAGGTCCTATCAATTAATTTAATAGTTCTATAAGAAAGGTTTTAATTAACTATCGTACGAAACACGCATAGCCAACAATTCTTTATATATGCATCTTTGCCTGCAGTTAAATATCAGGCTAGCCCGGCTAGCATGACCACCGAAACTCGTTCTGATATAGCCATTTATCGCTTTGAACTGCTAAAAATCATTGGATATTTGACAGTTCAAAGCAATAAATTGATATAACATAAAGCCTTTATGACTTTATTATATAGTAGCCTTTAATCGCATTAAATCAAAAATCCAATGATTTTTGATAGTTCAAAGCGATAAATTGCCCTATCATATCGTGTTTCGTTGGTCATGCTAGCCGGGCTGGATTGCAAATTATTGAGGCCTCTGTAACACCATCATAGTTAACTGAACCAATTGTTAAAAATTGTTACTGTACTGCCGCTGTATAATTACCGATTTGACACTTTTTTTGGTTGTACATATACCCTTGTTTAGAAAATCATTAAGAACAACTTTTATCAATAAAATTTTCTGTAAAAATATTAAAATTACGTAATTGTCTAATTATATGTCTTCTTTCAGTACTTAAAATAATTTAAGAATAAAAAGAAAACTTATAATTTCCCCTCTGTATAGCGCTTTTACAAAGTTACTTCGTTTCACTTGTATCATCTTGCCATATACTGCGATTAACGTGCCCAATAGATGGCAATAGGCTTGCCATCTATTACATGGGACCTATCATAATTGGGGAAACGTGGGTGTTAATTCACCTCTGCCTGCCCCTGTATATTTCTACTTATCCTGGTAAATGTATACATTTCTTAGAAATTTTATATAGGTAATTCCAATATCGTAATAGGAAATGTAAAAAAATAATGATTCCTATAGCAAAACACGTTGTTTTATTTGTTAAATTCTTATATTGTACACAATTTTTTATAGCACAGACATGCATGTTGCTGTAATACAGTAGTTGGTTAGGCTAGGTTAGAATATTAACCAACGAACAGCCAGTAAGTTGAGTTTTATAGAAAAGTTACAATCTAATAGTTCCCAATTACAATCTAATAATTTAGATATCTTAAATGTTTTACATTTCCGATTGTTGTTTCGTAAATGTATAGAGTTTCTAGGAAATGTGTCTAATATAATTTATTTCATACATTTCCGTGCGATTTTAAGAACTACATACATTTCCGTTATCATATATAGAAATTTTGCTGGTATACCGCTCGCTCCCACCTCTACTGCATACAAACAATCAATGTAGCCATTTTTGTTATTTGGTTTGTTAAATCAATGTATACTGGTTGTATTCTACTTATTGGTTTTTAATGATATTCGTTTTCTATGGTACGGATAGTTCGAAAGTACGAAAGCTCTAGACAAACAAACAACTTTTACAGATGTACACAGGGGCTTAGCTGGAATACCCCTCGCTCCCACCTCTACAGCAAACATAACAAAAATTTTTTTTACGTCACTTTTAATCTGCAGCTATACTATTTCAATTCATTAGTGGTCTAGTGCCTCGGAGTAAATTGGACTCTAGTGCGCGTAACACAAGTGCTTGCAGTATAGCTAACTTTTTTATTACCTACTTTAGGCTAGATGTTAGATGTGAGTGTATTTATTTATTTAAGGGCAGTCAACAAAAATATGTAAGAATTATTTATTATTATTTAAAATGTCAGCAATTATTGTTACTTTCTCATTAGTGGGGAGCAGATTTGAATTGGATAATAACATTCATAACCATCGGTGCACTTAACAACAACAAGTAGTGTTGATCTTATCTGATCTAGATACATCAAAGTGTATCTTAAATAGATAATCTAAATTATCAGCTTTTTAATACAAAACTCTCGGATGTGTATAAATAGATAGAAATTAATTAGTGGCCAACAGTTTTAATTGAGACGAAGTCGCACAATATACTCGTAATTGGGAACAGAAAAAAACAAGTATGAAATGTAAGTAATCAATCATACAAGTTCCGCTAGACATTACTATAAGACGAAAATAATTAAGATTGACCGCATTAGTTAATAAATTAATATTGTCCTGAAAACGAAAATGTTTAAGTCCTGTCTTCATAATGTATTTAATGTCGTAAGAAGAAAAAATTCTATTGGAAGACGAAGACAACTTGTATGCAGAGTAAATAATGTTAATTTCTTCTTTACTTTTGTCTTTTGTTTCATCTTACGTTTTACAAGATAAGATGAAACAACTTACGTTTTACAAGGCACGTTAAGCCGTTGGTCCCGGCTGCATCTGTAGTCGTTAATACCAACCAACCCGCACTAGGCCAGTGTGGTGGGTTATGGCCCAGTCTCCCTATATTCTTCCATTCATAGGGAAGGCCCGTGCCCTGGCAGTGGGGACATTAAAGGGCTGCTGTGATGCTGTGATGATGTGACGATGATGATGATGACGTTTTACAACTTCTTTTCATTGAGTAATAGTTAGCAGTCAGTTTTGCCATCAAAAACAAAACACTTAAGCATTTGATTACCTATGTTGGTCTTAATTGTTGCATCATTAATAAATTGAGTATATACCAATAAATGGCTTTCAATAAATAACAGCAGGTATTTCTCTAATGACTTTCCCTAAAGCAATGTTCAGTTGTGTGGCAAAGTTCATTACAATTACCGTATTGCGGTTCGATATAAAAACCACAGGTTTAACGTATGTAGGTAATGGTGGTATTAATAGATTTTTTTTTAAATATTTAGATATTTGTTCTTTTCATTGTAGGCACTAGACGAAATCGTTCTCTATTAACTTCAAATCACACCTAAAGTGCCCGCCGTATTGACGTAAAAGTAAAATTTATCTTTTTTTTTCAGATCAAGCGCTAATACTGCTTTGTGCAGTTGCACTGACGAAAGCAGACTATTATAGTCAAGCTGCTGCTATTTGTGCTGATGAAGAGTCCGATGGCGAACTGTTGTCTCATGAGAATTGTAACCAATTCTACAAGTGCAGTAAAGGACTGGCTGCAGCACGCTATTGCCAACTGAACTTACTCTACAATCCTTCGAGTGAGCAGTGTGATTGGCCTGAAAATATTGAATGCGGTGATAGAACGATACACGAAGATGGAAATGGCGTAGGTGGCGGCGGCGGCAGTGGTGGAGGTAACACTGACCCCAGTCAAGCTGGAGAAATATGTGCTGCGGATGGCTCCAATGGCGTACTAGTGGCCCATGAGCAGTGCAACCAGTTCTACAAGTGTAGCGAAGGTCTTCCGTCTGCACTTTACTGCCAATTGAATCTATTGTACAACGCTGACACCGGTCAATGTGACTGGCCTGAGACTGTGGATTGCGGAGACCGCATCATTCCAAGTGCCAAGATCCAAATCGCCAAGAGCAACAACATTAACCGTTCAGGTAACAGTGACCCCAGTCAGGCTGTAGATATATGTGCTGCCGAAGGATCGGACGGCGAACTAGTTGCTCATGAGAACTGCAACCAGTTCTACAAATGTAGCGAAGGATTTGCCGGGGCTCTTTACTGCCAGATGGACTTACTTTATAACATTGCTAATCGTCAGTGTGATTGGCCAGAGAATGTGGATTGTGGGGACAGAAAACTTCCTGGAGAAGACGGTGGAGGAAATGGCGATGGCAGCGGACCTAGTAATGGTGGAGGCAACACTGACCCAAGCCAAGCGGGTGAAATCTGTACTGCCGAAGGCTCTGATGGTGTACTGGTGGCTCATGAGAACTGCAATCAGTTCTACAAGTGTAGTGAAGGGCTGCCTGCAGCATTATATTGTCAGTTAAATTTATTGTACAATTCAGTTAATGGCCAATGTGATTGGCCGGAGAATGTAAACTGTGGAGATCGAGTAGTTCCCTCTGCTGCTTCACTTAACAAGCATTTATTAAGAGCTATTAATGTTTAAATTATAAAAACTCATTAAAATTCAATTAATTTATACCTATTGTTTTGATATTTTTGATATGTTGGATTGGCCCGACCAATCCAACCCATTTCCACCGAACCGAGATGATAATTTAAATGTTTCTTGGTGTAATATTGAACCGTATACAACATGTAACAGACATGACTAGCACTCTGAACACGACCCGTGCTAACTATATAAATTACAAAATTAATTTTCCAATTTTCTATGGGTAGTATTCAGGGTGTTACTTATTTATTGTATATGTTGTATACTTATTTAATTTTGTAATGAAAACTTACTCTACAATGCTCACGTGTGCGGGAGCACATACACGTAGTTCGCATAGGCGCGTATATGGGTATGCCTTAGGTCTAATTTCAACCGGCTTAAAAACGGTGGTTCTCAATTCCACTGTATAGTTTGGAAGATTTCATTTCTCTTCTCTTCGCCATCGGGAAAGTGGCTTTTATCAAATATAGTCGGTGAAATGTTGCTAATACCTACATCTCTATCTGTTTATTTCTGATATTTGTAATTATTAAATAAACATAGGTACCTAGATTATGGCAATGGGCTCACTACATGGCAATTGCGTAAACTAAACAATGTTCGGTAAGCGCGGTCATTCGATAAGTGACCAAAAATATTACCTCAAGTTCCGCCGTGCTTCGAAATGCGCTTTAAAGCGTTGGTCCTGGCTGTAGTTGCCAAATGACTGGGTGGTAGATTAAACCATATTCTCCTTGTATTAATTCATCCATAGGGGACGATTGTGCTTAGGACATTAAAGGGCTGGTAATGATGACACCTAACATGCCACAACCTAACTTTCCCATACTGGCCTGGCAGAATGTGCCAGCACCAATTTATCTCATGAGCGTTGTGAAAGTCGACTAAGTGAGATTGCCCGGTGTAGACCTATAAGCACCTTGGCGCACCCAAATGGTGGAGGGCAAACCAACCATCAACAACAGCATATCCGAATAGGGATGGGGTCAGGACAGCTGTAAAACCTAAGCCAAACCCTAGAGCAGTATGGATTGGAATGTTGTCATTCCAATCATACTTCCCGTTCATCGGTCTCTAGACATGGTCCGTTCCGTTTCTTTTCTATACATTCATTCATCAGTAGCACCTTGGATGACGTCTGACCGATATGGATGGAAGAGGAAACATACTGCGCCGACCCCCTAAATAGACTGGGAACAGGGCAGGGAGAAGAAGAAGAAGATGATAATACCTAACAGCAGGCGAAATGTGGGTGTTTATACTGTTATTTTTACCTACAGCTTTGGGAAAATTATGATCTTGAGGCGGGAATCGAACCCGCGTCCGCTGCTATCCGGGCAGGTGCCTGATCATAATTTTTCGAAATTCTTTTTCTAACCCCAAAATCTTTGTACTAATTTTTCTAACATTTATATAATGTTAAAATTAAAATCGAATAGTACAGCTTTGGGGATAATCTGGCGAGATTTATGTTGATATCTTTTCTCGACATATCAGTTGAATTTACTGAAATGGTTGCATGCAGTATGTAAAAGCATGCAATAAAATACAACATTTGTAACAGAAATACAGTACACCCTGAATACTGCCCATGCTAACATAGTCATATAAATACTATGATGTTCTTAAAAAATCTAAATTTTAAAATATTTTATTTCTTTCCCCAAACAAATAGTTCGGTGAAAATGTATGGAAAATAAAAAATTAGGTAATTTTGTATTTTTGATAGTGATATCAACAATAAAAAAAAATTAAATTAAAGAAGTAAAAATTAAGTAAGTAAATTGTTTTATAACTGTTTAGATAGTGTTCAGAAGTGCGTCATTTCTGTTACAAGTTTTAAACGCCTGTGTAAATGAACTAGCAACGGTTATCTGACATGCTACAATAAATTGCATTGATAAAAACATAGTACGGTACGTACGAAATTACAAAGTCGTACTCTAATTACAAAGGTAAAAGCAATGTTCGCAAAGGTCTACCGTAGCATTACCTGCTACATACTAATGTATTAAAAATAAAAGAATGGCTTTTCATCTTTAAACGAATGCAAAAGCAGAAACTAGTTTTACATTTGAAATTCGTCCCAAGATCAGATAATTTTTCATGGGTTTTCATCGAGGTTTTCATTAGAGTTATACTGTTTTTCAATTTGCCTGGTCCAGTAGCGTATTATGGTGAAGGATATGTGCCATATTATTATATGGCTTTCATAGATTTTTATGGACATGAAATGGTCGAT
This sequence comes from Cataclysta lemnata, assembly GCA_963931975.1. Classification (NCBI taxonomy): domain Eukaryota; kingdom Metazoa; phylum Arthropoda; class Insecta; order Lepidoptera; family Crambidae; genus Cataclysta; species Cataclysta lemnata. The sequence goes on along the minus strand of OZ008353.1, from coordinate 10,568,644 downwards.
AATTGAAAAATCCGACCATTAAAAATAAAAGAAATAATAAATAAAAAAAGACTAATACATTTTTTTTAATTTAATATTTTTATTAAGTAATAATAATAAATAATATAAAGATTATGAAATAAAAAAAACTTTAATAATACTTTTTATTTAGCAGTCGTAAGGTAGATATAGTCGTACCCATTTTATGTCTCATCAGTATACAATCATAAATTAATCCAAATCTTCTAAGCGTTGACAGCACAACCAGCCCTATACGGGTAGTCACACACCTAAAAATAAAAATTCATTTTTAATTTTAACATTATATAAATGTCAGCAATGTACTGCGACTTTTGTGCCCGATAAATGGCAATAGGCTCGCCACCTATTACATGGGACCTAGCATAATTGGCGAAACGCGGGTGCTTGTTCACCTCTGCCTACCCCTTCGGGGATATAGGCGTGATTTATGTATGTATGTATGTATGTATAAATGTCAGCGTGGGTGCTAGTTCACCTCTGCCTACCCCTTCGGGGATATAGGCGTGAATTATGTATGTATGTATGTATAAATGTCAGAAAAATTAGTACAAAAATTTTTGTGGTTAGAAAAAGAATTTCGAAAAATTATGGCCTTGATGCGGGAATCGAACCCGCGTCCGCTGCTATCCGGGCCGGTGCCTGACCGCTCGGCCAACCAAGACACTAATTATCTTGCCGAAACCTTGCTTAACCGAACGCACGGTATTTGTAAAAATATCTGCTTTGGAATGTTTGAAATTGATTTCTACATTGCCTGTTGGCTTACAACGTGAAGTTAGTTAGAAGAAAGGTTAGAAGAATTTCGACAAGTTAGCAGCGGATAGCCCGGATAGCAGCGGACGCGGGTTCGAACATAAAAATACTCACTTGTAGAATTGGATTAAAGTGGAGAGTAGCAGGGCAGAATCTCTTCACAGGTGCAGTCCACACACACTGGTAGAAAACATTGCAATCTTCGCTGCTTGGGAATAGCCAATGGACGTGAGGGTCTTTAGGGCAACCGTTTGCTAGGAACTGACTATCGGGTTCTGGTTCTGGTTCTGGTTCAGGTTGAGGCTTAGGTTCTGGTTCAGGTTCAGGTTCGGGTTGGGGTTCAGGTTCAGGTTCGGGTTGAGGTTCAGGTTCGGGTTGAAGTTCAGGTTCGGGTTGAGGTTCAGGTTCGGGTTGAGGTTCAGGTTCGGGTTGAGGTTCAGGTTCGGGTTGAGGTTCTGGTTCAGGTTCGGGTTCGGGTTGAGGTTCAGGTTCGGGTTCGGGTTGAGGTTCAGGTTCGGGTTCGGGTTGAGGTTCAGGTTCGGGTTCAGGCTTGGTTTCAGGTGTAGGCTCTGGTTCAGGTTCCGGTTCAGGTTCGGGCTTAGGTTCTACTTCTGGTACGTGTCTGTTGCCACAGTCTACGTTTTCAGGCCAGTCGCATTGCCAAGTTTCGATGTTGAAATGTAAGTTTCCAAAACAATTTTGCTCAACGGGCACACCGTATGTGCACTTGTAGAATTTGTTACAATCTTCGTGAACCAACAGAGCTTCTAAGGACCAGTCAATGTCCTGACCAACTGGGCACTCAGAGCTGTGTGTCGCCGCGATAGCGGCTAACAATACCGCTACATGAAATAGACCTGAAAATTTATATTCATATTAGGAGAGGGTAATAATTAATTGGGAATCCATTAATTCACATTGCCTGTCGAAATATCAACAAAACAATATAGAACGTGAGTAAAAATGTCATCATTATGTTTAGTATTAATTGTATTCACCAAGAAATATCGTTTAAATTGCCTGAAACTAAATTTTATATTTGCAACACAATTTCTAACGTTACTGTTTTAATTATAATTCTGAATTAACATTACAGTTGTTATGGTAAAGTTATGATTTCATACATAAACTCATATAAAAATGTGCGATAGATGAATAATGAAATGGATATATATTTGTGAATAAAATGAACATGATTAGGAGCGTGAGCGTAATGAATGCGACTGGTAAACACGTCAAAACCAAAAACAAAACAGAGGGTTAGACCAGTATAATAATAGTCAACTCTCATTAATTTTCGACCACTTTAGGTAGAATAAAAAGGTGAAGGAATGACACCAATGTAAAGGGAGTTAATGGAATAACCATGCAGTAAAAGAAACAACTGACGAAAAAGACGTCAACCTCGAAAAATTTAACAAAATAATGAAAAATTGATACCTAATGATAACACAATTCACACGTACCTTTCATCGTGTTTTCTACCACTTTAACACCAAATTAAGAATGATACAATAGTTTTATACTGTATAATATGACCTCATATCGTAATGATATCAGCCACCCAGCTATTACTGATTAAGATACTTATCGATCGCATTTGAGTGTAAGCAATTTATTATCGCGAAATAAATACTGTGATGACTGATGTTTATAACAGGACTTAATATGCTAAATATGCAGGCTTAATATGCATGACTGTACTCTATAATCTCTACATATGTATTCTCTTCTGTATTCTGACTATTGTTAGAATAATTGAAGTATATTTTTCCTAAACTTTAAAACAGTAAGAACAAAAAGATTACCTGCTCAAAAGAACATGGAACTCAAGAAACAAAGTTTTATTTATTATATTTAAAAACAATAATCGTAACGAATGATTATTTCAAAAATATTTTCTGTTTCCACAGTTTACATATAAAAATTGTTAAATTAAATATCAAATGTTGTTAAAGATCTTTTCACTTCTCATGCTCTGAAAGTGCTTATTTGTGCAGGATATAGGCTGCACAAAATCGAATTTTGTGCTCTAGAGCATTAACGTATCTACTCATAAATGTGTCTATATTATGGCAAAGAAAATGAGCCATGCAGCCAAACACAATAAAAAATTCAGAGATAGAATTTGTTATTTTATTGTTTACTTAAATTTATTTGCCAAATGTGTTTTTTAAGACATAAAAGATATTACAATTTTAATTCAAGTTGGTACAGTAGGTTATTAAATTAATTTTAGAAAATTATTATTTCAAAATTAATTTAATACTTGGCTGTATATGTCTGCACCCCAAGCCTAATATCAAAGGGAAAAACAATTTCCGTCAGTATCCAAAACTGTACTAATTTTAGTTTGAATTTTAAGAAATGTTATGAGAAATTTTGATTTATTTCCTCGCAATCGAAGTGAAAAGCAGAGTTTCTACCTCGTCCACAAAACCATTTTTATCCTCGACATTACTATCAGCCCTCGCCTACGGCTCGGGCTGCTAAAAGTCTCGGACAAAAATGATTCGTTTTGTGCACTTGATGGAAAATCTACTATTAAACCAACCATTTGTAACCGTTAATAAGGTAGAATTAGACAAATTGATTATTAATCCCGGGACTAAAATAGTCATTGTCATTACTACGGGTTTTAGAGGAGGTATTTCCCACTCTATGTTATTTATTTCCTTGAAATTTTTCTGACGGGGCCGTTTTCTTAGCAAATTTGCTCGTGTGACTCAAAAAGCTCGCTGTGGAAACCTAAAGGACCAAGCTAGCGTAGCCGCAGAAAAGGCTAGTTCCAATATAAGTCACATGGTGGTCATTATTATTATGACTCAGAATATTAATTATTCTTCTCATCAATTAGCCCTTACCAGGACTATTCAGAGACGTGTTCGTCAGTAGCTTCATCACTATCATCATCATCACCAGCCCTTTAATATCTTCACTGCTGGGGCACGGGCTTTCCCTATGGATGGAAGAATATAGGGAAGATTGGGCCATAACCCGCCACGCTGGCCCAGTGCGGGTTGGTGGGATTAACGACTGCAGATGCAGCCGGGACCACCAGCTTAACGTGGCTTTGGAAGCACGGAGGATCTCAAGCAGATAATACATTTTTGGTCACCCATCCAATGACCGGTCTCAGCGAATATTACTTAGTCTACACAATCGTAGGCCAAGCGCGCTATGCAACCGAGCTCCTCCTTCATATTTGCCATACATACATAAATCACGCCTATATCCTCGAAGGGGTAGGCAGAGGTAAACTAGCACGCACGTTTCGGTTAGGGCCCATGTTATAGGTGGCGAGCCTATTGCCATTTATCGGGCACAAAAGACGCAGTATAAGAGGAACGCTGCTGCCCATTCCTCATCACTGATTTATCCTTAGTCGCCGTGTACGACACCCACGGGAGAGATTTCGGATGGTGACAATTGTATTCTACTCTGCCTTCACCATACGGCATTCATATTTTATGGATTTTTATATCAGTGAGAATAACGGATTTGATATGGTGTTCTATAGTTAAGTAGGTCGGCGGCGGAGGGTCGCCGGCGGCCGCCAGCGCGGCGCCAGGCTGACGGGAGTCGCGCCGTCCGCTGCGGATTCTGTCTCAGTATCACTCGCCCCGCCCGCCCTGTACGTGTGGCAGACCAAAACCAGTACTGCATTTTGCCACGCAAAATTATTTGCGACTAATTTACAGCTGCACATTGACGATAATCTTCTGCTGTGCTGTGTGCCCCATTTAAATAAACCAAACACTGCGCCTGCAATTATTATGAAAACAATATTCGTCCTTATAATCAGTGTCAACCTAATTTATCATTTGGATTGTGGCAAACCAAAAAATGTGACGCACCATAACAAAAACACTGTCAACAAAACAACAGCTGCTGACGCGAAGAAAACGAAAGATGCTGAAACGAAGACTAGACCCGTGCAAAAGCCGGTTCTCAACATTCCCCACGTGAACATCAAGAAGAAAAACATCATAAAAACTGTGCAGCCCGACTCGTAAGTATTGAAAAGTTGTTGAGAACTTCAAAACTTTGTCCACAGTTGTCATTTGGTTCATTGGAAATTTAATTTCTAAGCGTGAATTATGTTAACCTGTTTTAAAAAAAATATAATTTTTTATTTATAATAATACTTATAAGACTGTGGGCTGTAATTAAAGGAACTTTTTATTAAGCTCATCAAAAACAGCAAAAGCATTTCTAAGAAATACTAAATGTAATCTATCAAAACATGGATTTGATTCTATTAAAACAGTATTTTGAGACTCCTTTTAGGTTAGGTTAGTGATGCAAACAATTCAATAATGAAATACATACATATATAAAAACATAAGTCACGCCGAAGGGGTAGGCAGAGGTGAACCATGAAATAACAATTAAATTAAAGCATAAAATAATAAATAGGGAATAGGGCACCCTTGTGGTGCCGGGCAAACCACCAACAACAGGATACCCAAAGAGGGTTACAGTGTCTGGCAGAAAATTAAAGCCAGAACCTTGAGCAGTACGGATTGGGAAGTATTATCGTCCTAATCTCAGTTTACTAACCTGTACTTATATTATACATCTCAGCTTATCGGGAACTGTAAGATGGTTAACTTGAATTCCAATAGGATGATAGGTAATTAGGTAGGTACTGCAATACCATCAATATACATACATAAATTTCCCCAATTATGTTAGGTCCCATTTAATAGGTGGCGACCAATCGAGCACGAAATCGTAGTAATGGCTAGGTGGTAAAAAGAGGAACCCTGCTGCCCTTGTACGATTTTTCTCTGCCGTCACCACACGGCAACAACATACCTAAATAATACATACATACATAAATCACGCCTATATCCCCGAAGGGGTAGGCAGAGGTGAACTAGCACCCACGTTTCGCCAATTATGTTAAGTCCCATGTAATAGGTGGCGAGCCTATTGCCATATATCGGGCACAAAAGTGTCGCAGTACATTGCTAGATGGTATAAGAGGAACGCTGCTGCCCATTCCTCATCACTGATTTATCCTTAGTCGCCTTGTACGACACCCACGGGAGAGATTTGGGGTGGTGACAATTGTATTCTACTCTGCCATTACCACACGGCCAAGTACATACCTAAATAATATATCCTATAATTATACTTTCCTTGATACAGAGTCCAACAATGGGCACAAGAAATATCAGAAAGCTTGATAGCTAACGAAGAACGAGTTACTCAGAGGAAAGAATTGCTGGCCAGTTTCTCTGACGTCAAAATGGCGGTGAGGAATGGGACAGCCATTGTGGAACAGATGGCACATAGCTTGGAGGAACTGCTGGGGCGACGGGTCAAAGCTGCGGAGGCTATTATGCGAAAAGCTGAAGCGTTGTCGAGCGAGGATGCTGAGCCACCGTTAGGGTACACCTATGATAACAGTGTGGTGAGTGGATTTTTTAACACTATATTCGTGGCGCGTTTAGAGTTCAGTCAGTGCTTTTAGCGTCAAACGACTCGGGCGCCCTGTGAGGCTTTCTGCGGCAGTAATCTCCCCCGGGAGCGCCGTCGCCCTACCGTCGAGGTACCCTCACAGGGAGTGCTCGACTGCAAGGCTTGAGGGCAAGGTCTTCGTCTTCCCCAAAAAACATGGTAGATGCTCTAAAGGCGTCTCGGCCAACACCATAAGTCCTTAAAAAAGTTTAGGCGTGCAAAGGGGGTAACAATACCAAACAAACTCACTTTTGCATTTATAATATTATATATCAATATGTTGTTTTGTATACAAATTAGTGATGAGCCGGATGTCCATATCCGAGGGAGAAAAGAGATCCGTATTAGTATCTGTATCCGTTATTTTTTATACGGATCTTTAATATCTTTACAAAGATGACATTCTATAGATGATTAAGTAGCAATGAAAAACTAAGAATTAAGCATCATTAAGTTTTTTTTTTCTTAAAATCAAATATTTGGCACCTTTATATTGGAAAAACATGTGTGTTATCATACCATTATTAGTACCTAGCTAAGAAAGTTAAGATCCGTATCTGTGTCCGCGGACCTCGACACTAGATATCCGTATTCGGATCCATATCCGCGGATATACATTTTTCACGATCCAACACATCACGTATAAAAATAGTATTACATTTCATACTTAATATCGGTCGTCTATTGTTTTCAGTGTGTTTTCGAAGGACTCCTTTGTATCCATGAGGCTTGGCAGAGAGGCCAAGAGCTATGGTCTCTTGATCGTGACGCGCAGTGCAGAGTCTTCGATACGATATTGTGTGCGACGCCGCACACCGCAGCGTTGTGCGTAACGATCAAGAGACATCAGGGTTTCTTAAACTTTTTGCAGTCACATACCACTTTCACGATTTAAACAATTCCCCGGACCCTGTCAAAAACTGTCGCTACACACATGTCTACAGACTGACCTACTGCGGACTCCTGATACACGTGCTACGAACCCCGAAAGGGTCCGTGGACCGTACTTTCAGAAACCCTGCTATACATATATCCGCCTGTGCAGGACGTAGACAAGCTCAAGAGGCGAATAGAAGCGGAGAGCGAGTGGGACCTGCCGGAGACGTGTCGCAGCCTGCAGCGCGTGCCCGTCGCCCGCAGCGCGCACTTCGACGGCGACGTGTCTCTGGACACCAGCAGCGTGCACACGTCCGCAGAGGTCTTTGACTGCGGTGCGTTTTTTTTACACTCACCTGTCATCTCGGCCAACGTAGTAGCCTATGCACACTGTGTTATGGGGATTCTATGCTAGATGAGGGTATTTTTTTAAGCTCACACCTATCCTCCAATCCAAAGTAAGTAGCCTACGCAGGATATTCTATACTTGATGACGGTATTTTTTTACACTCTTACCTATTATCTAGCCCAAAGTAAGTAGCTTAAGCACTTAATGTTGTGGATACTGTTGTGATTACTAGATGACGGTACCTATTCCTCGTCTATTCAAAGATTCTGCGTACTTATTAATATCTGCCGCCATAACCTAACAACTTCGTCCATAACTCAATTTATCACTTTTATTTGTTTATCTTAATGTTTGTTTGTTTTTTTACTTCGCATGCTGCATCATCATCATCACCAGCCTTTTATGTCCCCACTGCTGGGCGTTCCCTATAGATGGAAGAATATAGGGAGATTGGGCCGTAACCCACCACGCTGGGCCAGTGCGGGTTGGTGGGTACTAACGACTGCAGATGCAGCCGGGACCAACAGCTTAACGTGCCTTCCGAAGCACGGAGGAACTCGAGATAATAAATTTTTGGTCACCCATCCAATGACCGGCCTTAACGAAATTGCTTAGTTTACGCAATCGCAGGCCAAGCGCGCTGTGCCACTGCGCTAGCAAGCTCCTCGCCATGTCCATGCTTCATATAGTAGCATAAATATACGATTCTTCTATACTCATATTATAAAGCTGAAGAGTTTGTTTGTTTGGTTGGTTAAACGCGCCAATTTTAGAAACTACTGGTTCAAATTGAAAAATTCTTTTTGTGTTGGATAGTCCATTTATTGAGGAATGCTATATATAGGCTATATAAAAACCGACATTAACGCGAGCGAAGCCGCGGGCGACCACTAGTAATACATATACATAAATCCCGCCCTATATCCCCAAAGGGGGCAGAGGTGAATTAACATCCACGCTTTGCCAATTAGGTTAGGTCCCATGCAATAGTGGCGAGCCTATTGCCATTTATCGGGCATGGAAATAGCAGTACATTGTAATGTACCTACATTGCATAAGAGGAATGCTGCTGCCCATTACTCATTGCTGTCTTAACCCTCAGTTGCCTTGTAGGACACCCGTGGGAGAGATGTGTTCTGCTCTTCCGTCTCCTACTGTGTTCCAGGAAACCATGTGTTCTGACAATTTGTAATAAGATTGCCAACCCCTCTGTGTTTGTTCCAGGAGTAGCTCGGTTCCATATTAGGCCCTTATGACTAGACGAAGGCCAAGCTTCCCTGTCTAGCTTAGAAAAATATAATGAATGTGAGCAGTAACCAAAACTATAATATTTTATGTTGTAATTTTTTTATGCTAGACAGCTCTTGCCCTTCATCTCACCTGATGGTAAGTAACGATAAGGGCCGAAAATGGAATCGAGCTTCACCTGAAACGCTCACCCACAGAGGGGCTGGCTATCTTATCACACATTGTCGGAACACAATAATGCTGTTAACATTATTATTATGGCGATAGAGTTTGATAAGATGGTGGTAGCTAGCCAGATGGACTTGAAAAAAGTCCTACCACCAACCAAACAGAGCACAAATTTGGGGATCGAACCCGGGACCATTGGATCTTAATTCCGGTGGGCGAACCACTAGACTAGGCTTAGAGTTAATTAATCATTATTTACTGGGTCTTACGTGGACTTTAATTTATTTTCGAAATCAATCTATAAAAATAAATCTATAAGTAGGTACCACACCCCTCTTTAGCCATCAATCCTTATCTATGTAGGTACTGATACTGTACAAAACATAGTGATTATAATATTATGCGTGTATGTGATGTTAGTCAGATACTGATTCATTTGTTATAGGAAGCTATACACTTGAAGTGTAAAGGTTAGAAGAATTTCGGCAAGTTAATTAGTGTCTTGGGTGGCCGAGCGGTCAGGCACCTGCCCGGATAGCAGCGGACGCGGGTTCGATTCCCGCCTCAAGATCATAATTTTTCGAAATTCTTTTTCTAACCACCAAAATCTTTCTGCTAATTTTTCTAACATTTATATAATGTTAAAATTAAAATCGAATAGTTTATAAAGCAAACCCAAGCTTAACCGAACGCACGGTATTTGTAAAAATATCTGCTTTGGAATGTTTGAAATTTATTTCTACATTGCGAGGGGTACCCGTTGGCTTACAACGTGAAGTGTAAAGGTTAGAAGAATTTCGGCAAGTTAATTAGTGTCTTGGGTGGCCGAGCGGTCAGGCACCTGCCCGGATAGCAGCGGACGCGGGTTCGATTCCCGCCTCAAGATCATAATTTTTCGAAATTCTTTTTCTAACCACCAAAATCTTTCTATAGTTTTTAAGTTAAAACACATATTTTCTGTCCATTGTACCGAATACACTACACGCCGCGTAGCTCGGACAAGCCGGTGAGAGATTTGTCATGTCATTAAAAATGAACTTTAAATAATATTACATACATACATAATTCACGCTTACATCCCCAAAGGGGCAGGCAGAGGTGAACTAGCACCCACGCTTCGCCAATTATGCTAGGTCCCATGTAATAGGTGGCGAGCCTATTGCCATTTTTCGGGCACAAAAGTCGCAGTACTTTGCTAGGTGGTAGGTATAATAGGAACGCTGCTGCCCATTCCTCATCACTGATTAATCCTTAGTCGCCTTGTACGACACCCACGGGAGAGATTTGGGGTGGTGACAATTGTATTCTACTCTGCCGTCACCACACGACATTAAATTAAAAACAAGAAATAATATTACATGTTACATATTTGCAGCTGTATATTTGCAGTACCGGATTAAACCATAGCGGGACCTGTAGCAAATACTAATAAGGGGCCTTTAGATAGACTAAGGGTCGAGGAATAAACATTGCCAGAAAACGTTGTAAGGTTGTAGCATTTGCTACATGCTACGTGGCTAATCCACCCCTGCATACTTGAGACAAACACACTACCAAGGCTGTCTTTTTGGACATATTAATTACTTGTGGTCGCCCGCGGCCTCGCTCGCGTTAATGTTGGTTACTAAATAGCCTATAGCCTTCCTCGATAAATAACTTTTCAATTTGATTCAGTATTTCCTGAGATTAGCGCGTTCAAACAAACAAACAAAAAAACTCTTCAGCTTTATAATGTTATATGAGATGGGTTCTGGTAGAATCGGTCGATATTATGGACTGGATTAATGGATGACATCCATCACACACATCCATTTCAATGTTGCACATATTCTCCTAGATCTATGTCCATACCATATGGAAGATTTTTATCATGCTTAAGATCAATAAAGTATTATCGAACTCGTAGTCTTTGATCGATAGATAAGGCAAACAATTTTTAGGTAGCATAATCTCTAAAGATTACTTTGATAACTACCAATTTTTTGGGCCCATAACCTTTTATAATGCATATGGATAAATAAAAAATAAATTAATTTCACATTATAATTCCTTTAGCACACGCATATTGGCAAGACATCATTATCAGTATTTTTTTATTTTCACGTTGACAAATTATTTCTTCTTCTACCTAACAAACTTCTATACTTAACCTGTTTTTTAAAGCGAATCATTTATTATTCAAAGGGAACTATTTGTTTTCGTTGCAGTCCATTGACCGTAATGAAAAACAATATCTTTGATGATACTTATAATACCTTTTTGGCTTAAAGAAAAGATGCACAATAACATTTTGTTACACAAATATAAAATAAGAATAAGAAAAAGTATATGAAAGTGGAATTAAAAATTATAAAATATCTTATCAGAAATTCTTCCCTAGTAGTGGTATGCCACTAAATCTAGGGTCGAAATGTAATATAATTGCAGCAATTCTAGGGTAAGTAACATTTCCGCATTATTTTTAAAAATAAATTAATGTTTTAAAAAATGCAGTGTACTTTCTATCTGACCTGCTCCCAAATTATTAGGGATCGGTGAACAACGATTATTTTCACACAGCCCAAGCTAGGTTTCTACGGCCATCCGACTTATTGGCACCAACTCTCCTAGAGAACGTCGCTGTGGTGAGTAGTACTCGCCACCGCGCAGGGAACGCCGGGCGTGAAAGATATGCACAAATCTAGAGACCTACCCGCCATCTACAACACCAACGGGATGTGAAAGGAGTTTGTAAAACTCGGATTCAATTCTGCCATCAATCACCACGATCAAAAAGTTTAACGCACATGAAAGTATTTCACGTTGGAACCAATGCAATTAAATCAAGTAACTCATTTAAAGCGAGAGATAAATACATCTGTTACACAGCGAGTATCGAGGAGCTTGCTAAAAGCTTTTCAATCTAATTAGTCTCCCATCTGAATCTACTTAATGCAGTGTATTCGCCCATTGCTTCAACATATTACACGGGCGGGATTTTGTCATCATCATATTTCTGCCCTGTTCCCAGTTTATATTTCCTCTTCCATTTATATCGGTCAGATGTCATCAAACCATCCATTCTCTTTCAATGCATATCATTCATCCCACCAGAAAGGTGTCAGTGATGAAAAGTTAAGGAAAGATAGTCTCTAACAATGTGAAGGGTTGTGAAAACTATTGTAACAGTTTTTCGTTCGCACTACAAATGTTGTCTATGGTGTTTTTAAGAACAGCATTTTATACGCAGTCCAACATTTTTCTTGTTTTCTTTCTAGCCCCTGCAGTGGTGAAACATCTGTATTGGTCAGAAGGATTACTCTCAACCTTCAAAGAAAATTATGCACAAGACGCGTCAATGGACTTCCAATACTTTTGCAGCGCCAAAGGATTCTTGCGCACATATCCAGGTATTTCCATGGATTCAATTGATTATGAAAATTTCCATCAGGTATTGGTAGGCACAGTGACTTTATATAAGGACTGTTTATTTTGTAATGATCTCCCATTTCTTTTTAATATTATGAAAGAAAAATGCATTTTGATTAGATTTTTCAATCACATAATCCAAAGCTGAAATCATATTTTTACAATTACATGCTTCCACTCATTTGTGCTACATTATTTTAAACTTCAAAGGTTCTAAAAAAGTATTTGATTTTAATTTTAACATTATATAAATGTTAGAAAAATTAGTACAAAGATTTTGGTGGTTATGGTTAGAAAAATCTTGGGTGGCCGAGCGGTCAGGCACCTGCCCGGATAGCAGCGGTCGCGGGTTCGATTCCCGCCTCAAGATCATAATTTTTCGAAATTCTTTTTCTAACCACCAAAATCTTTGTTCTAAAAAAGTTTTTTATTGAATGAGTTCTTTCTTAATATTTTTTTTTATTAGTTTTATATTATTCAATAATTGAATATTTATTGTTAAGGATGCTAACGACTTTTGTTATCTTCAATTGTCTACCACTTCATAATTTACGTAGCGTAGTAATTTATAATTCCTTTAATTTACATTCTCAACTCAACTCAACTCTATTAACGTAAAATCTAATTTTCTTTTAATGCACATTATTCCAGCTACCCTATGGAGCAGTTTATTCAAGCTATCTCTCGATGTAGACGACGTGTATGATTGTCGACTTCGACCGTGGTATGTGAGTGCCAGCGGGGCGCCACGTGATGTCCTCATCTTGCTAGATGCATCAGGATCCATGGACAACTCTTCGAACCAAGTGATAGCAGAGCAATTCACGTTGGCAATGCTGAGCGCCCTCACGGACGACGATCAAGTAAACGTTCTTCGATTCAATGTCATCGTCAAGTCTCCCATAGCTTGCTTCGATAACAAACTGGTGTCGGTGTGTATGAATTTTCTCTATTTTTTTCTTTTACTTGTTAGCTACAACCTTTAATTACACTTCAGAATAGTATTAAATTTTATGTCACACCAGACCATAAAGTGGACTTTTCCGCTGAAAATCCCACTACCTGGTCAGAGGGTGACTATAAAACTATGATCTTATAAAAAAGAATTAAAGAAGGCTTCACATCGCATATTAATCGCCTTCGGCTTCAGTGCGGGTGGTAAATATTTGCGATCGATTATTTGAAGGCAGGCGTGGTCAGTTACTTGCGATCTGAGGCATTCTTTCTTTTACCGCCCTTTGTATGTAATGTACCTACTATTATTCGTGTCGACGAACTCGACTCGCTGTGGATTGAGATCGGATGAGTGGCGTGATAAATTTTAGGCTAATCACGTGAACTCGGCCGCCATGATGTCGGAGCTGAAGGAACAGTCGATGCACAACGAAACGGACATGGAGTTCGTGCTCCGGTACGCGGTGCGGATGCTGCAGAAGCAGAAGGGGACGCCGGACCGGCCCGCCTCGTGCCAGCAGGCGATAGTTCTCGTCACCGACAGCCTCTCCTACAATTACACCAAGCTATTGCGGGACTTAGACCCTAGTGGACGGATCAGGTTAGTTTTATATTATATTCATTACCCAAATTAATTGTTTAATGCCCGGTTTTTGAATACATTTTGACGGTGAGTTATCAGTTCGATAACGCTAAAATCCATGGAGATTTTGACATTATGTAACAGATAAACCACGAACAAAGTATTCAAAAACCGGGAATTAGCCTTTCCAACAACTACACCAAGCTGTTGAGGGACTTGGACCCCAGTGGACGGATCAGGTAAGAGCGATTGCAGACATACAGTTTCAAGTTGGCCGACTATCGAACAACTAAGTTGCATAGTCTGCGGCATTGCATAGTAAGCCAGGCCCGCCTCGTGCCTGCAGGCGATAGTGCTCGTCACCGACAGCCTCTCCTACAACTACACCAAGCTATTGAGGGGCTTGGACCCCAGTGGACGGATCAGGGGCCCTACCGCCTAACTCGATTGCTGATGATAGCTTTAAAGCAATGCATTGCTTACGGCTATCAATTTGCTAGCAACCATCTTGAATTTTTAGGCGGTACGGATTATCTTCCAAATTCATATAAAATCATTCGGTGATCATTCGTTCAAAACTATCGCTGATAGTTTAGGTACATTTGGTGCGTAATGACAGCATGACGTTATAAACTACATAGCTTTTTCTTTAGCAATCGAGTTAGGCGGTAGGCCCCCAGGTTAGTTTTTTAAAGGACTCTGCATACGTGACGGGTTTTTATATGAACGGGTCGGGACGGGAAGTTTAAGTAATATCGCTTCATGCAAAATGTACATGAAGGACATGAACGTAGCACTCGCGTGGCGTTTTGAACGAGGCAGTTCACGTCCCCGTCCGTGAGTCCGTGACATAGGTATGTCCTCATGTACATTATGTATTTAAACGATATTTCTATGTTCATTAACTTAACTTTTATTATATTTAAATTTTCGTAACATTGATAATACCTAAATAGTTTTTCAGCGATGCTTATTTAAATATTACAAAATAGAAGTTCGATGGCGCAGAGGATTAAGATTAAAAAATCGAATAGTTTAATATATTATTTTGTCCAGAGAATTCATGGTTCAATTTTGCCTGCTTGCCCCTTTTTCCTTTCCACAGACAACTGCTTCTGGAGATGAATAGTTTTTATGTCACACAAACCTAACCAGAGGTGACGGCAGAATAGAATACAATTGTCACCACCCCAAATCTCTCCCGTGGGTGTCGTACAAGGCGACTAAGGATAAATCAGTGATGAGGAATGGGCAGCAGTGTTCCTCTTATACCACCTATTAATATACTGCGATTTAAGTGCCCGATAGACGTCAATAGGCTCGGGACCTGAATTCACTGGCGAAAAGTGGCTGCTTAATACATATCTGCCTACCCTTTCGGGGAATTGGCGTGTTTTATGAATGTATGTTAATACATGCGTGTTACAGACATTTCGTGATGTGGTGTTACCTACAGACTGTTCGTGATGTGGCTCCACGACCCGTACGGGCTGCGGGACAGCACCCGCGAGTACGGCCAGTGGATCGGCTGCGACCGGGACGGGCACTTCGCGGAGCTGGTCACCCACTCCGACGTGACCGAGCAGGTGATGCGCGTACTGCGCGTGATGGAGCGCCCGCTGGTGCACCAGCGCAGGGACCGGCTGCGCGCGTTCAGCGATATGTACGCGCATGTTGAGGTACATACAATAGGTCACTGACCTCTAATAAACAAGTACGCTGGACTGAATATTTCTTCTGCCGATTTGAAGCGCCCCATCGAGCAGCAAGGGTACTAAATTTGACGTTTGTTGCTTGTATTTGACATTAAAAATGCATCTCTTTTAATAGTTCCGTGTACGTTCACCTTCGTACACCAGTGCCATCAGCGCCAAGATGGCGATAATCCAATTGGCTTCATTTTTTGGATGATAACCTTCACAGTTCAGCGTACTTGTTTAATAGAGGTCAGTGCAATAGGTACATACATAATATGTATAACATAAATCACGCCTATATTCCCGAAGGGGCAGAGGTGAATTAACATCACTCACTTTTTGGCAATTAAGTTAGGTCCGATGAAATCCAAGTCTAGTGGAGACCTATTGTTATAGACTGAGGCATGCTGCGCACTCCCCTATCTTCCTTTGGACACACGGGTTTTCGATATCAGCGTCTTGACGATTCATAAGTGTATTATAATCATACCAGATATGAATAAATGAATTTTCACTTTGACTTTGAGTGCCGTCTGTCGGGCACATAAAGTATAAGTAAATAAAGTTTAATTGCTAGATGGTATAAGAGGAATGCTGCTGCCCATTACTTATTGCTATCTTTACCCTTGGTCGTCTTGTACGACACCCACGGGAGAGATAGCAACTGCTCTGCCGTCACCACACGGCTAACGTTCAGGCACATCCCTACAATAAACAGTTTTAATAGAATTTACTTTTTTTTGTTATTTTGTAAGGATCCAAGAAGAAGCGAATACTACTGGATGCAAAAAGAGAACGCGGAGCAAATGTACCGCTACAGAGAACTCAGGAAAAATAAACAGAAACTTCTTAATGACACCATCCAAGACCACCTCCATCAGGAGGGTCTGGTGAGCACCTACAGTTTATTTTTACTTTAACAAGCGTCACGATTAAAGTTGTAACTTTCTTCAAGTGGGACACTTTTGGGAAATTTACAGACAAACCCTAAAACACTGATATTATATTTAAAAAGAGGTAGATACGTTATACGCTCACAAAACACGAACAAAATATGTACCAAAATGCTGTAGCAACACACAATGACACTTTAAACATTGTCAAAAATTAAAAAAGGATGCATAATAATAATAGGAAGAAAAAAGACAGCTAGTTTGAGTCATTGCGCGTAAAGTGTGTCAAAATAAACACGCAGCAAAGACTAACAGAGGGTTATTAGTTTTCGTGAGCTGTTTTATGGATTCTGTATGTATGAATACACTTTTAGTCAGATGATAAATATGTTTTATGTTTTATATCCTTGATAAGTTTGACTTTCTAATAAAGTTAATTTCCATCTTTTAAGCTTAACATCATAGGTAGACATTATGTTAAATATTGAAATTGTATCATTGAAATGTACCAAACTTATTCTACTTAAGGTATTTGGCCGCCAATCTTGTTACTTTCTTTGTCTACGCACACAATTTACTCATTGGTTTCACTTTAATTCATTTGCCGGAAACCTATAAAAATAACAAAAAAACTTCATACTGATAATTTGGCATTCAGGAACTGGACTTGAGGATAGTCCGGTGCCTTACTTGACACCTAGTCAAAAAGTCGAGTTGTCTGGTCATCATTCTAAAGGGAAATGTAAGCTAATGTGTAGACACTATCATGGGTAGGTGTGTCTAATTTTGTCCGTTCGGTTATATTTTAATCTTTGACAACCATCCCTCTTCCACTCGTTGCGCACTGTATTTGCTGTCGCACTCTATCTTAATATGATACTTTTTTTATCTAATATTATTTATTTTCTTAATAATATTAACGAAAATCAAATAAAAATGTATATATACTACGCGCATGATAAGTAATCCCCAGACTTTTGGAAGTCTATTGGTGTAGTTGTTACAGCGTCGCATAACATAAGACGGCATTTTTGTAATAAATATCGGGAGCAATCAACGCATTCGCTGTCATTGCGAGACTGAGCTCAGGTAGGCTAATTAGCCTACTTTTCGGGTCGCACTTTTTGCATGCAAGTAACCTATCTACCTCTTTTTAAATATAATATCATTGCCCTAAAAGTAGTTATAGTACCCTATATATTATTCAGTCTCCATTTTCTTACTAATTTTATCGAAGAATTGATTTTATTCTGATTGTGGACAAACATGAAAGACTATAAGGCAGGTGGGTCACTAAAGACTAAAAAGACAGCCAGTTGCGTCTGATGCGCAATTTTGGATCTCATTTGTTGGTATTACTTGCCGATAAGGTTAGGTTAGGTTAGGTTAGTTTTATTTCAAGTGAGATAAAAAAAAGATGAGCAATAAAAAGTTAACACATTTAAGCAATACAATAGCAATGTTTTAAAAATATTAATAAATTAACTTTAACTTAACTTAAGAATATTAATAAAATAAATTAACTCAGAAAAGTACTGAAATATTATTCCGATCTCTTTCAACGGAAACCAGTTTTATCCGGATATATTTTGTTTGCCTTTTTTCAATTTACATAATTAGAGTTATATTTCCTTTGTTTCAGCTTCAGTCACGCCTATTTATCCCCAAATGGGAAGAGGTGAATTAACGCAAACGAATACCGAGCAACCTTTTTTCTAGACAAGACAAGTGGCCCATCTATTCGAACGAATAGAATACGAATGTATGAAACTGACGTATTACAGAGAAGACAACATGGCGACCGTCGTGTCAAATGTAAGAGTAGTTGTCAAAAATTGCCATTGGTACTCTATTCGTATAGATGTGACAAGTGGTATAGATTGGCCACTTGTCTCCTGAATACAATTGTCATTCACTACGCCCCATCTCTCTCGCGGGTGTCGTGGAAATAAGTGATAAATACAGCAGAGTAAGGGGCGATAGTGTTTCTTTTTCAAATACGAATTGTTATGTATACATATTTACTACATATATACTACCTATGTAATGTACTGCGATTTATGTTCGCCATCAATGGTAATAGGCTCGCCACTATTATATGGGCCTAACATAATTTGCAAAACGTGGGTGTTAATTCACCTCTGCGCCCAAATTTATCCCTTCGGGGATATATGTCTGTAATAGCGTTTCAAATTCGACCATAACTTTTTGTCTGGTTCAATGTAATGTGGTAAGGTGTTGAATTTACTGGTGTTCTAGGACAAACTGGGATTTTATTACGAAGGCGAAGATAAAAACTATCGTCTGCAAATCACTGTTTCAATCCCTGTATTCGAAAGCACTACAGTTGAGGTGAGCTTAAATTTACACGACGTTTAACTTAACATAAATGTACATACATCGCGCGCCTGCCTTTACATCCAAAGATATATCAATACTCTCATTTCGTCAGATATGATAGGTTCAAAAGTAATAAGTAGATAGCGATCCTATTTGCGTTCAAGGACGAAGTAGTAAACAACCGTTAAGGCTGTATTGTTATTACTGGTATATTGTATATTTGTTATCACGTATTTATGATATGAATACTTTCCCTATATATTATAAAATGACACCATAATCCTTTAATGTTGTATGTGTAATAATAAGTAACTCAAGATAATACTGAACAGCCTGTCTGGTTATGACGAAGTACCTAGATGTAAATTTAATCAAAATACTAATTGTAATTTTACCAAAAAATATTTCATTCAACGGTGGTAAGTACGACGTTCTCTCTTCTCATTATTGAAGTGGCCAACAAGTTTCCAGAATTGTATCTTCGTAATAAAACATTCAATTATACTTAACACCACTGTAACATTTTAGCATGCAAATAATTTGAAATTTTTCGTGGATACCTAACGTAAAATTTCTTTAAGTACCTTATTAAGATTCACAAATTTCGTAGATTTCTACTACTAGTTGACTAGAATGAAAAGGTAATGACTATATTTATTTAATACCAATTAATTATATTTATTTTCTCTTTTTACAGAATATAACGATTCAGTTGGACGAAGTAAGTTAAAAAAGTACCAGTTATACTAGATTTGCAGTAAAAAAATTAATAATATTACTATTCTAAATACTTTAATGTTGAGATTAAGATGATTTATTTATTTCCTTAGAAAATATGAACTTGAATTTTATCAAAATAACCAACATAAATCCGCTTATTCTTTTTCTTTGTGTCATCCTAAGCCACTTCAAGTAAAAACTCTGACTGATATTGAATCATGTTGAGTACCTATATTTTGTTACAATCAGAGTCACATTGGAGCTATCGCTAGATAAGACTTGGGAAGTGGAATCAGTCCAAATGTAAAATCACACTAATCATAATCCAAGCCTATTGCTTATCAATATCGCTTATTAATCCAAACCTATCGCTTATCACTTGAAATTGTTTACAGGAAGACCCGAGGAATGCTACTAGAACGGTAAATATTGAGATTGCTACTGTGTCATACTACTGCTTCGAAAATAGGTGATTAGTGCTAACACTACAAATTTGATTGCATGAAAGAAATTGCATTTAGAAAATATTAGTAGATTATTAACCAAGGGGATAGAGCAGTGTCTTCTGTCGCGGGTGACGATTTAAATCTCGAGCGTAACGAAGGACTCGAGGTTTACTCCCGAGCGTAGCGAGCGAGTCCTGAGTGTAGCGAGGGATTTAATTTCACCCAAGACTAACAGCCGCACTCAGAGACGTCAAATAACGTTAATGAATACTTAACGTCAAAAAATGACAATTCAAAACTAGTCGCTGGTCTTACCGGGTCTATGGTCTAGATTTGAATGAAATTTTTTGACATTAAATACTCATTAAAGTTAATTGACGTCTCTGAGTGCGGCAGTAAGACAGCTTTATCACCGAGGAAATACTCTACTTTTCGTACCATTTGTGAAAAAATTAACACAATAATAATATGAGTTAAGCCTTTATTAAAAATAATGACAATTAAAAGTAAAAGTTAACATTCGAAACATTGGTCCATTTATTGATAGAGAGAGTTACATTTTTGATTGGTACATTTATTGTTGATGAGTTGATTTGATGTAGTTCAATATAAATTTCGGTAAGTATTCCAAATTTATTTCACTTTCTTCCCGCAGAGGATGAATTAAATTCAGTACTATTTTCTTTCCCAGTTTTTAACAGATTAAAAATGACTATTGTTATGTTCGCTTTTTGTGGCATAGAATGTCACTTCTTTGAGCAAGTGGTACGAAAATCATATTAATAGCATTATTTTTTTTCATCTGCCACAAATTATTTGGCCTGGGTGCAGAATGACGAAATTTACACTGCCCTAGGTTGACATCAAGCCTCCTAGAGAATGATGTCTTAGGTCAGACGCGGATCCAAGCCTCAATAAAAGTTGTGGCTACAGCCACCCGGAAATCCGCCAAGAGCGAGTCGGATCGAACTCGTAGTTCGATCAAAAACAATCACGACTCGACTTTTGAATTTGATTTGATTCTTTTTACCGTGCATCAGGACTTTATTATCATCAGCCTAACGATTTCAATAGACCATGAAAGTGTGGCGTTACAGTCTATTAGGGTTGTGGAGATGCCCACTATGCCCACAACGGTGGATCCTCCTTATCGTAGGAGGTTAACCCGTCACAGCGCTGCGAAATCCGGATTAGATATACTCAGGGGTAGAAATCACAATCGCTCCTAGTCATCACACTAATGGAATGTAACAAAGGGTATTGAGAACAGTATTAAATCTGCGGTCACCGCGCGTCATTAATTCTTTTTATTATTATATTGACAGTATCCCGTCAACAGACTTCTAGGGGTGGCTGGCGTTGACATACCATTGGATCACCTGAAACTAATTCTCCCTTATTATCAGGTAATTAACTATCTCATGTTATTTAATAAACAATTGATATGGCAAGTTGTGTATCCCATCTATCGTATTTGAGTAATCATCTCAAAACAAGATTATGAGGGATTATTTAATACGTAGGTAAGTATAAAGATAAGATGTAATTAGATGACTTAATTTACTATATTATCATTTAACATCGTGTAAACTATTTTAATCACTTAATCTTAGGAGCTACTTATTTAAATATTGTGTTGTTGCAGCTAGGTGCTGGCGGGGCATTGTTCTTGATTGACCACCGAGGGAATATCATATTGCATGACAATTTAAAGCCAGTGGTAAGGAGGGGGTGGTAGTTGGTACCAAATAATTTATTATCTTCGTGTTCTCTAAATGAATTGACAAATGCGGCAATATTATTGTAAGATAAAGAGCTAAATATACGAAACCCATTTACTTAATTCGGGTGATCAACAGCAGCTTTTCCCCTGTAATGAAACGACATAATAATATTTGCTGAAAATAAGTACGGTGCCGAAAATTCATTTGAATGAAGTTTCAGTTTTTTTTTGTGGATTTTACGTGTGGACTATCATAGTTTATAGAAATGTGGGTGTTAATATAACTCTACCAATCCCTTTGTGATATGGTATTGTTTCAAGTGGTTTTATTTACAAAAAAACCAATATTTTAAAGTAATAAAGGAATTGTAATAAAATTTCACAATAACAAATTCACATAGCAACTTATCTATATTTTACCTATTTGACATCACTCAAATTCAAACCATATTACTTTTCTTAATTTTAAATTCAAAATTCCATATTGTCCAAAGAGTCAGCAACAATGCTCCTCCTCGCTATTGCCTACTCTAGGGGTGGCTGACTCACTAGCAATATCAATTTATTGGCAGGCCTACGCAAAATACCACCTTTTGTAGCCACCTCTACTATGCGCACTCGTCCATCACTGTTGAAACTCTTTGTTTTCAATAGTAACACCCTGGCCGTATTTTGATAGACGTCGTATTTACTTTTAGAATTGTTTTGTAATTATATAAATATTCGTCTGTCACACTCTGTATCTTGTATTGCATACCAAAAATATACTACATCTTTTTACTGTGAAAACTCTCTTTTCTTAGTGGTTATGGGCCCTAAGATTCTATAAAAGTGTAGTTATCGCATGAGATAAGTGTTATGGAGAAAAACAACAATAAAATGTTTTCCCCATCGGTAAGTTTGCCGACACAAAACCAGTCTTCAACGGGAAGCGGTGTAAGCTTTACTAAGCTGCATGGCCGCAACTATAGCACGTGGGCGTTTGCCATGGAGTGCTGGCTAACAGACCTCGAACTTTGGGACGTGGTTGCAGAAGAAGTCAGTCTCACAGATCCTTTAGCCAAGCGGAAGGATGCGAAAGCCCGTGCCAAGATCTGCCTCGCTTGCGACGAGTCGATTTACCCCGTGATCAGGTCAGCAAAAACTGCGTATGATACTTTTAACTGTCTGAAAAAAGCCTACGCAGACAGCGGCCTTACACGAAGACTAGGCCTCATGAAGAACCTAATGACAGTCGAGTTCAATGGTAGAATACATGAGTACATAAATAAAATGCTAGCTACGCAGCAGGAACTACAAAGCATTGGAGCTGCAGTAGACGACGAGTTTCTCGCCATCATCATGCTGGCAGGACTTCCTGAGAAGTACCGACCTCTCGTCATGGCGCTGGAGCATTCCAACAGCAAGATCACATCGGAGAATGTTGCTGCAGCATTGATGAAGGAAGATGTTCGTGCTGCATCAACTAATAGTACCTCTGAAGAACCTGTGAATACTGCGTTACGTGTAAAAAGTGCAAAGAAGAAACCTTTCTGTACATATTGTAAGAAAAGCGGTCACGTAGTATCTCAGTGCAGGAAAATTGTAAATAAAAAGAAAAATGTGTCTAATAGTGATTCAGTTTCGGCTAAAAACACAAATTACACATCCGAATTTACATTTTCATCTTGTTTCACTAACATCCCTACAGGTTCCCAAGACTGGATCATCGATTCAGGTGCCAGCTCTCATATGAGCAACAGGAAAGATTGGTTTATGTCGATGTCTCGCCACGTTACACCAATCAACGTTGCCAACAAGGAGCAAGTTTTAAGCCATGGCATAGGTACTGTAAATATTCCTATTTCCGATCGTGTAAATAAAATAAAAAATGTATTATATGTTCCTAGTTTAGCTACAAATCTTTTATCCGTTAGTAAATTAGTTGATAAGGGTTACGATGTTTTGTTTACATCGGATGGCGCAAAGATATGTCCCAGTGGCAGTTGTCATGTCACAGGTCCCGTCATTGCGACAGGTTCTAACCATAAAGAAATGTATAGACTAGACGTAGATTATTCTAATGCGTACTCTACAGTTACGGCAAAGGAATCTGCGTTACTATGGCATAGGCGTCTAGCACATTTAAATGCACAAAGTATGCATATTATACGAAACAAATGCATTGGTGTAAATTTTAGCGGGAATTTAAATAAAAAATGCATTCCCTGCTTACAAGGTAAGCTTGCTAAAAAGCCTTTCAAAAATTCTACGAGCAAATCGAGCAAAGTCCTACAGCTCATCCATTCGGACTTGTGCGGGCCAATGAGCACGCACTCGTGGGGCGGATCTCTTTATTTGCTAACATTTACAGACGACTTTAGTCGCAAAACATTCGGATATTTTTTAAAGTCTAAATCAGAAGTTTTATGTAAATTTGTAGAATTTAAGCATTTAGTAGAAAACCAAACTGGCGAACGGATCAAGGTGCTACGTACGGACAATGGTGGCGAATACATTAATAGAGAATTTTCTTTATTTTTGAAGGAGAACGGCATCGTGCATCAAACCACGGTTCCGTACACACCACAACAAAATGGTGTCTCCGAGCGCGCCAACCGTACAATAATGGAAAAAGCAAGATCCATGCTCCAGGACTCACAGCTACCGCTTGCTTATTGGGGAGAAGCAGTCAATACGGCGATTTACATAAAAAATCGAGTGCCCACACATTCTCTGAACAATCAGATCCCTGAAGAGGTGTGGACGGGAAAGAAAGTTGAGCTTTCTCATTTGAGAGTCTTCGGCAGTGAAGCTCATATCCTAGTGCCGAAAGAGAAGCGCTCGAAACTTGACCCTAAAACAAAAAGGTGCATATTTGTAGGGTACTCTACAGAGAGTAAAGCCTATCGCCTTGTTGATCCCCAAAATCCTCGAGCGATTATCACCGCGAGAGAAGTAGTCTTCATCGAAGACAAAACGCAAGCAGAACCAGTAGCTGAGCCCCACATTGATTCTTCCTCAGGCTCTCCATCATCACGGTCTGATATCTTAATACCCATACACGAAGAAGAACCAGAAGTTCAGCCGACACTTCAGCTGCAGTCTCAGGGGTTACCTGAGCAGCACCAGCCTGAAGTCCCAACCTTACAGCCGGTCGTTATAGAGAATATCACTCCTGTAACTTCACCAGAGCGTCCAGACACTGATTCCACAGTTCGGATAGAAACAGAAAGAAGATATCCTACGCGGGAAAGAAGACCTCCTTCCAAATTCGGGGATAATCTCTATCTAACTTCAGATCTGGAGCCAGAAACCTATAAAGAAGTTACAGAACACCCGGAAAAGGACAAATGGCTGGATGCTATGCAAGCTGAGTATAACTCACTGATCAAGCATGGCACCTGGATTCTTGTTGATCGACCATCCGGTCGAAAAACTACGAAATGTAAATGGGTATTCAAGATAAAAAAGGACACTTCAGGCAACGTGACAAAGTACAAAGCCAGACTGGTGGCCAAAGGTTTTACTCAAGTCGCCGGAGTCGACTACGGCGAAACCTTTTCCCCGGTGGCTAGGCTATCCTCTGTACGACTTTTGCTCGCGTTTGCAGTACAACATGGCCTGCAAGTGGACCACCTCGACGTGGAGACCGCCTTTTTAAATGGAGAACTTGAAGAGGAGATCTATATGGAGCAGCCAGAAGGTTTTGCTGATGATTCCAAAGGGAAAGTATGCCTGCTTAAAAAGGCCCTATATGGACTTAAGCAAGCACCACGCCAATGGAACAAGAAGGTATGTGAAGCTATGGCAGAGCTGTCACTTACTCAAGCGCCATCAGAACACTGCCTTTACTATAAGAGATCAGAAAAAGACATGCTTATTGTTGCTGTCTTCGTTGACGATTTCTTCGTACTAAGCAGCAACGATACCTTAAAAGAAGATTTTAAGTGTAAACTTAAACAAAAGTTTACCGTTAAAGATCTCGGTCCCCTAAAGGATTGTCTTGGCATGCGAGTGACACAATCCAAAGATTGCATTGCCCTCGATCAAACGCAATATATCGAGAAACTTATCGATAAATTCGGCATGAGTGATGCTATAAGCGTCACTACACCGCTAGAACTTGGCCTTAAGTTGACTCTTCCTGACAAAGAGGACGAGAAAATTGAAGCACCATATCAAGAGCTTATCGGGTCTCTAATGTACATTTCCATCTGTACAAGGCCTGATATCGCCCACACGGTCTCCTACCTTTCCCAATTTAATGCACATTACGGGGGGGTACATTGGAAGGCCGCTAAGCGTGTGTTACGGTATCTTAAGGGTACCAAAGATATGAGGCTTCAATTCAAGTCAACTGGCCAGTTCTACCCAACAGGGTACGCCGATGCCGATTACGGCAATAATTTAATAGACCGTCGATCCTATACAGGATTCACGTTTATGATGAGCGGAGCACCTGTGTCTTGGGAATCCCGCAAGCAAAGGACAGTCGCACTATCGACCACAGAGGCCGAGTATATGGCACTGGCCGAAGCTTGCAAGGAAGCCATCTATCTCAAGTCACTCATCACAGAAGTCTTCGGTATCACTCATACTCTCGTCATTCATTCCGACAATCAAAGTTCCATCAAACTAAGTCATAATAACACATATCACGCACGCACCAAACACATTGACATTAAACACCACTTCATACGAGACTCACTATCACACCACAGCTTGCACATTCAATACATACATACCGGCGACATGGTTGCAGATGTACTGACAAAATCATTGCCGAAACTGAAACACTATAAGTGCATAAATAGTTTAGGTTTAGGTTAGGTGTACAGTCAGTTCGTATGTTTTTTGATATTGTGTATAAGTTGTTAAGGTGTATATAGTTAGTGATAGGTAGGTGTGTATATATAACTTAATGTTTACTGATTACGTGTGTATATAAAATGTTACTTGTGTGTTATTGTATAGTGAACTTTGATATATCGTTTTTATACTTGTATATACTTATATACAGGATGTTCCCATTGCGGGGGGGTGTTGAAACTCTTTGTTTTCAATAGTAACACCCTGGCCGTATTTTGATAGACGTCGTATTTACTTTTAGAATTGTTTTGTAATTATATAAATATTCGTCTGTCACACTCTGTATCTTGTATTGCATACCAAAAATATACTACATCTTTTTACTGTGAAAACTCTCTTTTCTTAGTATCACGACCAGGCGTGACCGCTACGACCCTACCTCTAGGCCAAACATTTCTAGGAGAGTTTGAGTCTACTATCAGAACTAAATCGCCTAATTTAACACTAACTCCTGCGTCTGACGTCCAACGGTGACGTACTTGCAGACTAGGTAGATATTCGCGCAACCATCTAGACCAAAATTTGTCAGCCAAACGTTGAGCCAACCTCCATTGTCTTCTTAAATGTAAATCGTCATCCGAGAATTCTCCAGGCCGAGGCAACGGATTAGAAGCTCCTATCAAAAAGTGGTTGGGAGTGAGTGCTTCCTCTTGGTCAATATCAAGAGACACGTGTGTCAGCGGACGGCTGTTAACTATATTCTCCGCTTCGATTAGAAGTGTTAAGAGGACCTCTTCTCTCGGAAATATTGTGGACAACGTCGCGGACAGAGCTGTCTTAATAGATCTAATGAGTCTTTCCCAAACTCCGCCCATATGAGCTGCATCAGGAGGGTTGAACGTCCATTTGACTCCTAGATCATTCACCTGTCGTGCTAAGCCGATTCCTGACAAGGTATCTTGAACAGCCTTTCTCAACTCTTTGTCTGCACTTCGAAAGTTCGTTCCGTTATCAGAATGGATCTGCTTAGGAAACCCCCGACGAGCACCCATTCTGCGTATCGCCAATAGTGTCGAATCAGTTGATAAAGAAGATGCTAATTCAATATGTACAGCCCGTGTACTAAAACAGGTAAAAATAACACCCCAACGCTTTTCATGTCGCCTGCCTATAGCGATTGTCATTGGTCCGAAAAGATCAATACCACAGTACGTAAACGGCCGACAATGATGATGCAATCTGGTCTCTGGAAGCGCTGCCATCATTGGTTGTACAGGGCGACTTCTCCTACGTCTACATGTAACACACTTACTTATCACACTTCTAACTGTAGTCCTTAGTCGGAAAATATAATAACATTGACGCAACTCATTGTACAATGTCTCGTTGTTGTTGTGTCCTAGCTTACTATGATAATATCTTATAATCAATTTGGTTACATTATGTCTAGCGTCTAAAATGATCGGCATCTTTAAAGTAGGTGGGAGATCTCTTCCTGATTCCAATCGACTCCTAGCTATGATCAAACCATCATCATTAATTTGGGGATTCATTTTGATCAATTTGCTCGATGGTTTAAGATTGTGCCCCTTTCTCAGTGCTAAGATATCATCCTTAAACATTTCTACTTGGGCTTGTTTGATTATCATTATTTCAGCACGTTTTTCATAATCAGGAGTAATAATTAGTAGATCAATATTCTTTTTTAGGTAAAATTTATTTAAGTACAAAATCGCCCACGCCATGCTCCGGATAAGTCGTCGCCAGTTAGAAAATCGCTCGTCAAGAATAAATTTTTGGGGCGACTGACCTTCATTAACCAGCAAAACCTTTTCAATAGGTTCTACGTATGGGTGTGGCTCGAATTGAGGCCAGTGTTCCTCTGGGAGGCCTAGGAATTCGGGGCCACTTAGCCATCTACCACTTAAATTCTCTTTGGCTCTGGTGGCTTCATCAGCAACATTTAGGGACCCGGATAACCATCTCCATTCGTGCGGTCTGGTAAGTTCGTCTATTTCAGATAATCGATTGCAGACAAACACCTCTTTCTTTCTAGGATTTTTGTTAATCCAGTACCAGACCGTTTTTGAATCGGTCCAAAAATACCTTTTGTCAATGACAAGTGTTTGTTCACTTATAACAGTATGGGCTAATCTCGCGCCTAGAAGTGCTGCTTGCAGCTCTAGTCTAGGTATAGTTGCCGATTTCAACGGTGCAACACGACTCTTAGCTGCAACAAAGACGACCCGGTCATTACTTCGTAAGTATAAAACGCACGCATATGCTTCTTCAGACGCATCGACAAATACGTGTAGTTGTAGTTTTTCCTCCGTATGAAATCCGTAACACCGAGTAACCGAAAAACCTTCGAACTTTTTTAACTCACGAATCCATCTAAACCAGTACTCCGCCGTACCGTCGTCAATTTGTTGATCCCAGCTTTTACCGCTACGCCATAGATGTTGCAGGAGTATCTTACCTCTAATCATAAAGGGACAGAGCAATCCAAGCGGATCAAATACCGACATGACTACTCTTAAGATCTCTCTTTTAGTGGGTTTTCGTAAACCGCCGACCACTTCCTTGTTCACTTTTTTCAAGCTCAAGTCAAAACCAAGTGTATCAGCAGCAGGTTTCCAGTTCAGTCCTAACGTTCTTTCCACGCTATCGGATGTCCCAGATAGACTTACGCAGGCTTTGTCAGTTTCTTGAGGTAGTATGGCAGGTTTGTTCGAAGCCCAACCTCTTATATCAAAGCCTCCGGCTTCGTGTATCATAATGACGTCTTGCACTAACTGTTTTGCCTCCTCCTCGGTATCAACCGAATCCAAGTAGTCGTCGACGTAATGACGTTTGTTAATCGCTTCCACAGCACGTGGATGCGTTTCCATAAATTGTGCAGCATTGCGTCTCAAAATGTAAGTAGCAGTACAAGGAGAGGACTTTGCACCAAAAATCATTGAGGTCATACGGTAGGTACGAGGTGGGTTGTTTCTGTCCATGCCACGCCATAGAAAACATTGGGCGTTCTGATCTTCCTCTATAATCTTAACCTGCATAAACATTTCACGAATGTCGCCGGTAATTGCTACCGGTCGCTGACGGAAACGTAGCAAAACTCCTAATAAAGAGTTTAAAAGATCTGGACCAGCAAGAAGTTCAGTATTGAGGGACACTCCTCTTGTCTCTGCTTTTGCATCGTGCACCAGACGCAGCTTACCTGGCTTATTGGGGTTCCTGACACCGAAATGTGGAAGATACCAAACTCTGCCTGATAGAACACCTGGAACTTCCTTTGCATAATTCTTATCTAGCATATTTTGAACTTGCTTTGCATAGTCAGTCGCGAAAGCTGCATTGGAATCCATCATCTTTTCTATCATTCTCAGGCGATGTTCTGCATTTCTTCGATTATTTGGGAATCTTACGTCATCAGTTCTCCACAACAAACCTGTATGCCACCTGTTTCCTATTCTTTCCGACTTAGCATCTAAAATATCGAGAGCACGGCGTTCATCAGGCGAGTATCTGCAATTTTCTTTGTACTTTATGCCAATGCTATCTAATCGAAAATAATCTTGCATTAGACTGTGAAGCTCATCATTTCTAATATCAACATGACAAGAGAGTTGAAATGGATTTTCAGTAGAGGACGAGGAAAAACCGTGCAATACCCAGCCTAATAATGTTCGTGACGCAACGGGTTCGTTCTTCCTGCCTTCTCTCACTTCACGACTCACAATGAGGTGCCAATTATCTTGGCCGATCAATATGGATGGCTTTCCGTGATACGCTTCTAGAGGAATCCCTTTCAAGTGATCGTAAGACAGTTGTTCCTCTGTTACGACGAACTTTGGTAAAGTTAACCTTTCTACTGTGCGAACTCTATTCAGTTGGTGATATCCTTCACTTGTTCGTACTGTCAGTGAAACTATTCTACTAGGCATATCGTTGCTACAGCCAACAGCTCCGTGAAGGTTTAAGCCAGTTTCCGGCCCTTGGGCTCCAACTTGGTCTGCCACTCCATTTTCCACCAAGGTTACAGTTGAACCTTCATCCAAAAGGGCAAATGTGCTAACGCTACCAGTGGGACCATCTATAAAAACTGGAATGACTTTTAGATGTACCTTCCTCCTTTGAGCTGACCATACGTTGGCAGCAGTTTGATTATTATCACTCGGTGTTACAACAGGTGGTGCAGTCGTCATAGGCTTGTCTTTATGTAAGAGCGCGTGATGACCAGACATCTGACAGGTGGAGCATTTATTTTTTGACTTGCATCTGTCACGACGATGAGTAGAGCTGAGGCACCTGAAACATAATCTTCGCGTCACTATCCACTCCCATCGCTTGTCGATATGCTCAGCTTTAAATTTAGGGCAAGCCTTAATCGTGTGACTTACCTCCGAACAAAAGACACAGCCTGTCTCATCCTTTTTGGAAGAGGATACCGCGTTTATCGTTTCATGTGAAATGCCATCACGTGTCAATAATACGCCGTCACTTGGGTTTTCATTCACGCCGTCACTTAGGTTTTCTTCTACGCCGTCACTTGGGTTTTCTTCCCCCACCGTATTCGTCATAACAGTAAGCGGTTTGAATGATGAGAAACCTAACTTATTACTTTTATTCAAAATAGGCGGTTCAATAACACCGCGTTTACAAATCTCTTGAGCCTCTGACACTAAGTATTTAGCAAGTAACGTTAACTGAGGTTGACTCTTACTTGTGTTTTTAGAATAATCTAGCCAACGATAAAACAAAGGTTCAGTTAACTTATTTAAAATGTCGGAGATCAACTCAGGACTGTGTAAATATCCGATATTTCCGGCTGACTGTATGGCGGCTACGCAATTATCCACCTTAGTTGCAAGTAACACTACTTCGGAGCGCATACCAGTCAGTTTAGGCACACGTCTCATCTCTGCGATCAACCTACCAAGTACTAAATCGGGTCTGCCAAACCTCATCTCTAAAATCCTCATGACGTCAGACGCAGAAGTAGTTGCAATCAATCGTGCAGCAACCGCCTCCCACGCCTGGCCTTGAAGACATCTCTGGAGCCGGCCGAGATTCTCCTCCTCCGAGTAACGGCCAATCCTAGTCGTGATTTCGTATGCATTTTTGAAACGCAACCAATCGAGTGCATCCCCTGAAAAAGTTGGTAAGTTATTGCTAGTGAGTCTGCCTAACAATTTATCATTATTGCAATGAGATTGAGAAAGATTTTTAGATAAGGAATTTATCAAGTTAGCTACGTCACTGTCCTTAAAATGCCGTTGGTCTTCACCGCCGCTACAGCCGGCCCGCGCACCGCCGCAGTCCACATATTTACGTGGCTTGTCGTGCTTGTCATAGTGCGAAGGCTGGTTGTCATGTGGCATCACAATCTCCTTTTCAATATCAACTGGTTCTCCAAAGTAAGGGCGTGAACTGTCGACCCAAAGCTCCGTTGCTTTCTCTGATCGGGTAGAGCTGCGGGTGTGTAGACTAGCTAATTCCTCCTCAAGCCTAGCCTTAACCAAAATCTTTTCTGCCTCGAGCTCCTGCTGCTTAAGTTCGGCTTTTTCACGAGCAATCGCCACTTCTTTCTTTTGTAATTCAGCTAACTCTCGTGTAGCTCGTGCTTGCAAAAGTTGTCGTTGCGACGATGTCGAACTTACTTGAGACTTTTTCGATGAGATCGAGGCAGGTTTCGATAAGATAATATCTTCATCGTTTATATTTCTACGTGCAATTCTTTCACTTCTCCGTATAGACGTCATCTGTCATAGATTTTCGTATAAATATTTCTGCAAAATAACTTTCACAAATCTCGAAGAATCACACTAACTAAAAATAGCTCGAAGGACCACACTGTTTCAAGTGGTTTTATTTACAAAAAAACCAATATTTTAAAGTAATAAAGGAATTGTAATAAAATTTCACAATAACAAATTCACATAGCAACTTATCTATATTTTACCTATTTGACATCACTCAAATTCAAACCATATTACTTTTCTTAATTTTAAATTCAAAATTCCATATTGTCCAAAGAGTCAGCAACAGGTATGATAAAAAATTAAACAGGTGTATATGGTAAAGGTATATAAGGTCGTATATGTTACATAATATGTAACTGTATACGACGACCAGACAGACGAATTCGGTGCCGGTACGCTACGTGCATGGCCGGTGACGTAACTAGGGGGCGTTGGTTCATGAAATTGTATGCAAGAATATTTTTTGCATGTGCCGGGTGCATGGCTGGTTATGGAACGGTCTAGTGGGCAATGTTATTTTTTAAATAAAAACCAATAAGTTTAGTCTAAAAATAATTTGAATTTATGTCCGACTAGTTCGATGGTGACATATTGAAGCCAGGCTACCGTACTGTGGACTTCATAGACCTCGAGCAGCCTGCAAAAGCTCACGAACCCAGGGACTACCCGGAAGAATGGCTGGAGGTAATGTACTGTATTTTTTGTACTGACTCTACACTATCGAATTTAAAACTAGTACATAGTCACTATTCCAGCCGGGTCTATGAGATTTAAATGAAATTTTGACATGAAGTACATATTAAAGTTGACTGACGTCTCTGAGTGCGGCAGTTAGTACTCTAATTTGGCTTGTTTACATTGTTACATAGAATATATAAATTATAATATAGATTATAGATAGATACAGATCTATAGGCTCAAATAAAAAAATATTAAGTTTGTCTTATTTGGAGATGTAGGTAGTTCGAGACCAGCGCGCTAGATTCGAATAGAAAAACGTTACACAACTGAAAATTTAACATTATGTTTAATTTTGTAATAAATGAGCTAATCACTAAATTTCTTTTTCCAGTTTCGCAGATCCGTTGTGATACAACACGCGAGAGGAACCAAAGTGATGTACGGAAAAAACGTGTACGAATATGGCATGAGGGCGAGCTTGGAGCAGCGCGAATACCACTGGCAGCGAGTCATGGACCACTACACGGCCGTGGTGGTTCTGCCTCCGTACGGCAGGAAGCATGCCGTGCCGGATGGCGTGTTCACCCAGCAGCTGGCAGCGAACGCCTTGAAAACCTTATTGAGGAGCGATTTCACTATACAACCTGACTGGTGAGTAGGGGACACCCGACTGTATTACGTGTGAGTTGACTTTGTCTGTGGAGTGCGCAGTCTGTTTCTTAACTCGACCTTTTCGGTAAAAAAAAAAGTGTTTGGTTTACCTTATACATACTTAAATCACGCCTATATCCCCGAAACCGTAGGTAGAGGTGAATTAATACCCACGTTTGGTCAATTATGTTAGATCCCATGTAATTGGTGGCGATTTATCGGGCACAAAAGTCGCAGTACATTGTTAGGTGGTATAAGAGGAACGCTGCTGCTCATTCCTCATCACTGTTTTATCTATTTATTTTAGGATATAACAGATTTCTCCAAATATCTCCCGTGGGTGAACCATAGTTTTAATTTATTTTATTTTATAATTCTAGGCTATACTGCCGCCACGTGGAGCCATACTTCGACTCCCATGAGTCGGAACTGCTGCACTTCATCAGGCGACGGAGTGACGAACCCAACTTCCTTATGAAGAAGCTCAAGCATTTGTACTCGGTCATACCACCAGCTCTTTTGGACAAGACGTACCAATGTATGTTTTAAAAATAATACTATAATTCTAGTTCGCAATATAATTTGTTAAAAAATTAAACATTATTGTAATGAAAGTTTTTTGTAAAATGTTGGGAATAGGCTCGCCACCTATTCATTATATGGGAATACCTAACTTAATTGGCGAAAAGTGGGTGTTAATCCACCTCTGAAGCTTGACTAGCAATGATTACCGAAACACGATATGATATAGCCATTTATTGCTTTGAACTGTCAAAAAACTATGATTTTTCAAACTCTTATCACAAAGAAAATTAGAAAGAAAATCTCTAACAATATAATAAAGTTCAAATAAAAATTCAATCATAAACTCGTAAGTATTCCTAAATGATTCTTAAAAGACAAGACTAACAAAATACACGTCATAAAAATTATGATCTAATGCGGGAAAATATTCAGAATTTATTTACGAATTAGAAGCTTGGTGGGCCTTACCACCAACTCTAAACACGACTCAATTCCCATTGTTAAAGTGAGACAACGCTATAAGCCGAGTAGAGCGGCGTTCCATTTTGTCACCCGAGTTTGAATCGCACTAATACTTCATGGTACGGCCACTTATCTTTTGGATTAACCGACGAAAAAACGGACGAGGCTACTCAATTCACACCCGTATGATTTTTTTTATGTTAGACCACGCAAAACTCCGTCGTATATGGACCGATTTTGATAATTCTTTTGGTAGGCAATGCGGAGCTGATGGCGCGCCTGTGCAAGGAAGCCGTGGCGACCAGCTCGTGGGTACGCGACCACGAAGAACTGGAGTGTGACACTTGCACCCTTGGCTCTGTCACAGCGTTCTTTGTGGGTGGTAAGTGGTGACGGCAGAGTGGAATACATCTCTCCCGCGGGTGCCGTACAACAATGAGTATTGGCACCGTATACCCAGGTATTGGGCAGAAAGGAAGTAAAGCTTATGGCTTAGGCATGTTCATGACTGTATATGTAATTATCTATACTAATATTATAAAGCTGAAGGGTTTGTTTGTTTGGTTGGTTGGTTGAACGCGCTAATCTCAGGAAATACTGAATCAAATTGCTATTGGCTATTTAGTAACCGACATTAACGCGAGGAGCTCGCTAGCGCAGTGGCACTGCGCGCTTGGCCTGCGATTGCATAAACTAAGCAATATTCGCTAAGGCCGGTCATTTGATGGGTGACAAGAATTTATTATCTCGAGTTCCTCCGTGCTTCGGAAGGCACGTTAAGCCGTTGGTCCCGGCTGCATCTGTATTCGTTAATACCCAGCAACCCGCACTGGGCCAGCGTGGTGGGTAATGGCCCAATCTCCCTATATTCTTCCATCCATAGGGAAGGCCCGTGTCCCAGCAGTGGTGACATTAAAGGGCTGGTGATGATCAGTGGCGGCTGGTGGGGGCATCGAAACTGGTGCTTGCACTTTACTTGCTCACTATAATAATGTTTATGCTCATTTTCACTCACACCACAAACATAGTATAAAATAGAACTAACGTAAAAAACAATTACATAATGTAAATAAAAACAAAAATCAACGTGTCACTGACACAGCGAAACTACCGAGAGGTGATCGGTCATCCATAACGCGCGCGAATTTCGTCAAACATCGGGAGCTCTCGGTGCCTCTCGGTAGTCCTTCGGTTCGCTCGTGCGGCGCACGAGAAACAGTCTAATTTTTTCGGTACATTTCTATGAACTATCTTTTGTCTCACGCGCCCAGGCGTATTAGCTCGTAACCCCATACAAGTTATATG
The DNA here is from genome assembly GCA_963931975.1 of Cataclysta lemnata. Lineage (NCBI taxonomy): Eukaryota > Metazoa > Arthropoda > Insecta > Lepidoptera > Crambidae > Cataclysta > Cataclysta lemnata. The sequence goes on along the minus strand of OZ008353.1, from coordinate 10,532,816 downwards.
AGCAATCCTCGTGCGCTCGCCGTAGCGCACGAGAATATTTATTTACAGGGAAAAATAAGTCTTTATTAGCTTAGCAAAAGCGCTTAAAAAAATTGTTTTTGTCATTATTGGAAATTTTAATTTGTTATGATTTTTGTTTGCTTAAACAATAAATATAGTAATTTAATAATGAAGATGAAGTAATATTTTGTAATTTTTAAATCTTTTGGAATGGTGGTTTCAGCCCACGAGCGCACTTAAGGTACAGCCCGCCACTGGTGATGATGTAGATGAATGTGTTGATGGAGTTAACCGTTGCAGAGAGCGGGCTCGGGCCGGTGGCAGCAGTACCGCGTGACCAGTCCGCACGCGGGCGCCACCCCGCGGGGGGCCGCCTGGGCGCGCGGG